>JAUMJK010000763.1:600000-1175667 GCA_033558105.1 Coccyzus lansbergi | reverse complement strand
GGCGGAACGTTATGGGCGGAGCCTAAGGCCGGTGGGCGGTGCTGCTTGGCGGTCGGGGCGGCGCCGCTCGGCCGGGCCGGCAGGGGGCGCTGGGGGCGCCGGGCGCTCAGTGCGCTTAGCGCGGCGGCAGCCGCGGGGCGGGATGCGGCGGCGGGGGGGGGGTGTCGGTGCCGCTGCCGGGGGAACAATGGGCTCCTTCTCGTCGGCCCTCCGAGGGGCCGTGGCGTAAGGGAGGAGGAGGAGGAGGGGGAGGACGGCGCGGGGAGCACCATGAGCTCCGCCGGTGAGTTCCCGGGGAGCGGGGGGCGCCGGGGCTAGGGTGTTCCAAAGTTCGCGAGCGGCTCCGAAAGCGCCGGCGAAGAAGCCGCGAGACTCGTTTCGGGGTCTCGGAGCCGGGGAAACGCCAGGGAGCGGGACGGGAGCCAGGACGGGCTGCGTCCTGCCCCGGTTAGCTGCACGTGTATGAGTTTTCCCCGGAATCTTACGCGTGTTCTGTTGCTTCACAAGGTCTGGTTTTAATGTCGCGATGAGCTTGGCGAGTCAGACCTCTTGGTTCGAGGGCTCCAGCCCTGGTCCGGCTCGTGAGGGGCTGCGAAGCGTTCTCCTCGGGCTTTCCAGCTGCCGGTTGGAGCTGGTGACCTTCCGTGCTCTCCTTCCCTTTCAACCTCCCTCGCCCGCTGCCAGTTCTGCGGCTAAAACAGCTGTAAGGCGAGGGGTTAGAATCACTGAATCATGAAATAGTTTGGGTTGGAAGGGACCTTAAAGCCCATCCAGTTCCAGCCCCCCTGCCACGGGCAGGGACACCTCTCACTAGATCAGGCTGCCTAAGGTCCCATCCAACCTGGCCTTGAACGCCCTGGAATGGTTGGTGGGAAGCAAGAGCTCCACGTGTGAAAGGAGTTGCTGGTGTTCACTCAGAGCACACACGGTGCTGGGCTGTTCACGCTGCTGCTCACCCAGCTGTCAGATTACCAGATTCCTTCCAGTCTGCTTGCAGGCGAGAGTAGGAGTCATAGAATCATAGAATCACGAGAGAAGAAGAGGAAGAGACCCACTTGATCATCAAGTCCAACCATTCCTATCAAACACTAAACCATGCCCCTCAGCGCCTCGTCCACCCGTGCCTTAAACACCTCCAGGGAAGGTGACTCAACCACCTCCCTGGACAGCCTCTGCCAGTGCCCAATGATCCTTTCGGTGTTTTCCTAATGTTCTTCCTAAACCTCCCCTGACAGAGCTTGAGGCCATTTCCTCTTGTCCTGTCCCCTGTCACTTGGGAGAAGAGGCCATCACCCTCCTCTCCACAACCTCCTTTCAGGTGGTTGTAGAGAGCAATGAGGTCTCCCCTCAGCCTCCTCTTCTCCAGGCTAAACAACCCCAGCTCTTTCAGCCGTTCCTCATAAATCCTTTCTGCACGGAAAAGATGTCATCTGTAAGTTATGATGAATTGGGTGGAAACACGATTAATTACATGGTAAACCTGAAGTGGCCAAGTGCTTCCTCTGAGGATTTCGGGGGGAGGATGTTCAAAAGAAGAGGCAACACAGGCACCAAGCAAAAGCGTCATCTAATTCTCAGTGTTTTCCTCTTAAATATGTCAAGCTGCTACCGAGTCCAGCATTAATTATCTTGTCTCTCTTAGCTACTGGAAAATAAAAAGCTATTTAATGCCGCTTTCTGCTTCATTTTATGTATTTTCACTTTAATATCATAAAATCATAGAATAATTTGGGTTGGAAGGAACTTTAAAGATCATCCAGTTCCAACCCCTCCTGCCATGGGCAGGGACACCTCCCAACCTCCCACTAGATCAGGTTGCCCAATACATATAAGACAAAACTCATTTAGATCTCAAAAACATGTTAATGAAGCAGGATATCATCTCTGCTTAACAGCTGCATTCTGTATCTACACTTTTTTAGCAGTGCTGCTGATAGTGCAATTCACTGCTGCTCTTTTAAGAGTTAAACAGCTGTGCAAATAAAAGATGTGTTAGGGGGTGCTCAAGAGCTTAGAGCTGGGCTGTTAAAATTTGATATGGTACTAAGTTTCAGAAACTTGGGCACATTTTCAGCACTAAACAGTGATTTCTGGACTTCTAGAGATAAGGTTGTGTGACTGAGTCTTGTTTTAATTTTAGTTTGGCATTTATGGGGAGGGAAAGGAGGAAGGTGTTTTGGTGAACAAAGTCGCTTAGAAAGCAAAAGAGAAAGGGATGCTGAGGAGTATCAGTAAGAAGAAAGTGTGTTGGTTTTATGGAAAGTGTGAATTTTAGCGAGGGATTTGAAGGGGAAGGTGTCAGTGGAGTCCTAGTGGGCAGGAAGATGGAAGCCGAAGGGTATGTGAAGAAGGCTACTGAAGAAGAGCTGAAGATTATTTTATGTGTGATGGATTATGTAAGGATAAACAAAAATACATGAGGAACAGGTGAAACAGGATCAGAGATACACGGTCCTGTTGACAGCGTCATGACAGCTTTCGAAATTTCTGTTAAGGATCTCGTAGGCAGGGTATGAAAAGACAGGAGTGCCAGAAAACTATTCCAAAGGTTTAACATCCATCTCTCTGTATAGCTGGAGAATAGCTCCTGAAACATACAGACGTGCTTTACAAAGACTTACCAACTCCTATATTTTAATTTCAGTCCCGTGGTCTATAGGATCTGTTTTCTATATTAAAATGATTAAACAGTGAATTCAGTTGTTGCTCCAGCTTTTGCTGTGTAAGGTAGCTTTCTGACAACTAATTGGTAATGCAGCGTTTCAGTAAAAATGTTTGAAGGCTTCCGATGGAGCTTGAAATGCCTGGAAATCCTTCTGCTCTTCATCCAGTATAGCTCGAAGTGCTTGCTTTGAGTGCGTCTCTCTTGTGTTTTCTTTTAATGTACCTTTAGAACAAAGCAATCTGGCACATCATCGTCAGTATTGATTTAATTTTTTAAAGTAGGATTTGCATATATGAGTGACTTCAGCCTGATACGCAGAATTACTGGGCTCCTTGAGGGGACTGTGGTATGGAGAAGAAATACCAAACACAGTTTCTGTCCATGGACAGAAGTTGTGAAAGGTTCAGCATTGATAACCCAGCCTTAATTCCATGCCAGCCTGCCTTCTGCCTTTCTAAATAATGCAGTGCATACTTGGTTTCTCTCTATACTTCTTTTCTAGTTCCTCTACCAAATTGTCTTGGTTACAGCTTGGTGCAGAGCTGGACATATTTAAGTGACAGGTGAAGGAGTTCTGCCATCGCTGTTGCTTTCATATTTGAAGATGTGTATGTAAATGTGGACTTGTTAGAACTAAGGAACAATAACACTTACTTAAAGTTCTTTGAGGTCATTTAAAAAATATTTTAGCAATCAACTTGTATGGTTTTTGACCTTCATTTATAGCTATTCTCTTGCTGCTTTCTCATGTAGTGCATATTCTATATATACACTATACTGATGAATGTGCATTTATTCATTTACTGCCTGGAACTATTGTGCAGTCTTCAAGTAAGTGCTTTGGCTTTAAAAGGGAAAAACAAAAACTCAGAATTATGAGTTTGACGTTTATTGTTTCTTGCTGAAAAAACTGTCCTTGTATGTGAATCTGTGCAGCTTATTTAATGTGGGCAGAAAGTACAACTTAGATTTGAAATCTGATCTGACAACAGCAATGAGAAATATGTGGTGTATTTTAATGTCAAAAAATGTAATTCAAAGGGAAAAAAAACATTGCATGAACAGAATAAACAAATTCAACATGACTTTTCCTATCAAACTTCATTGCTTTCAAGGATGAAAACATGAGGCCTTACAGGGTTTAGTGTCCCTTTAACCCTCTAATATGTCAAGTCTCATTAGAGTTACTCACCTCTGTCTCCACATGCAGTCCTGAAAGGTTGTTTATTCTCTTGCTTTTACTCTAAAGTTATCCCCAACTTTCCTGAACAACTTGAGATTTTGAAACTGTTTTCCTTTTGCAGTTTATTTAGGGTGTTTTGGCTTGGAAGCCATCGTTTTCCCTTGTATTTTAAAAACTGCACGTGTTATCTTCCGGGATGTCATGACTCATTCCTTTTTTTGTTTTCTTTTGGTCATTGTGGCACCTGAGAAAATCAGAGCCTCTGCATAACGAGAAAATCAATACACATTTGCAGGAAATAAATTATTGATCTCGGAATACCTTTTCTGAGGTGTTTACCTAATGAACTTTTCTTTGTGTAACTGAAGGCAGAGTAACTAACTGAAAAACCTTGTTGTGAGTCATTAAAGCTTAAGTTACATGCTTCAAATACTTTATCTGTGCAGTGTATTAACTGCCATCACGATAATATCTGAGTGTATCCCAAACATAGCAATAATTATCTGTCTCTTCACACACCCTTTAGAAGCTGGATGGGCTTTACTGTTTTGTGTCTGAGTTGTAGTGTTTTATAACACAAGCAGCCCTGAGAACAGTAAGTTGGCTGTAGGAGCAAACTCTTCCTTCACAGAACAAGTAACAGCACATCAGTCCCTGGCTAGATACCTTCTGGGTATCATATTATTTGCATACACAGCCTGCAGATGTGATTTCCTAATTCTAAGAATACAATATGCATAGGTAAACAAAGTGCCATGGGAAAGCCAATATGTACATTGATAGCAGGCCAGCTGCTAAGCGGCTGCTGTTTCAAGCCCTCTTCTTTTCAGAATACATTTGAACAAGGTATATGGAGTAGTTTGTGAAATAGATTTCACCGCATAGGTGAAAAGGAATAAACTATCTTGTATACTGTGTGGTACATGACCCAGCAGTGTGCTCAGGTGGCCAAAAAGGCTAGCAGGATCCTGGCTTGTATCAAAGATGGTGTGACCAGCAGGACCAGGGAAGTCATTCTGCCTCTGTACTCAGCACTGGTGAGGCTGCACCTCAAATCCTGTGTTAAGTTTTGGGCCCCTGACTACAAGAAAGACATTGAGGTGCTGGAGCGTGTGCAGAGAAACTGGTGAAGGAGCTGGAGAACAAGTCTTATGAGTGGCTGAAGGAACTGGAGTTATTTACCCTGGAGTAGAGGAGGCTGAGGGGAGACCCTGTGACTCTCTGTAACTATCTGAAAGGTCTCTTCTCTCAAGTGAGCAGCCACAGGACCAGAGGAAATGGCTTCAAGTTGCACTAGGGGAAGTTTGAATTGGATATTAGAAAAAACTTCTTTACCAAAAGAGTAGTCAAACATTGGAACAGACTGCTGAGGGAAGCAGGGGAGTCTCCTTCCCTGGAGGTGTTCAGAAAGTGGCATCATGACATTGTTTAGCTACATCACCACACATGGTGGTGTTGGGTTGATGGTTAGACTTGATGATCTTAGGGGTCTTTTCCAACTTTAATGATTCTGAGATAACGGTATACACATGGCCAGCTTCCGTAGATTAGTTAATGTGTCAAATTAGTACCTTAGCTTACCCCATAGTAAATTGATCGTGTGCTTGTACTGTAAATTTAGGTTCAGCTGCTGTCAAACGCTTGTTAGTTTTACTGTCTTTCTACTGTTTTGTGGTTCAAAAAGGATCCTGCCATGGGGATACTGCTTGTGTGGCTAGAGACAGTTCTACAGGGGACTCTGAACAGCAGAGTAGAGACCTCTGTTTGTGTGGAGCATTGCAAGGAAAGAAATATCAAGATATGTTTGCATGACGGTGTCCAGAAACTTTTGTGTCTGTTTCTTGGACAGATGCAGGTGAACATAACTTGTTCCTGTTCTTTTGCAGTTCTCAAATGTAGAAGTTACTAACATGATCTCAAAAGTACGGGCATAAACATAACCTGGGAAAATGTTTCTTTAGCAATAATCAGGTTTATTGCAAAGAGGTAGAGCAACTTGATTGGCTTTATGGGGTTTTTTTGCCTCACTTCAACTTCATCTGTCTTCTTTTCTTCCTATTCCTATGCTGGGCAGGCCAAGATAGCAAGGGGTAAAAATTTGAGGAGAAGATTTGAAGCTATGTAATAATAGTGCTTAAGACCACACCATCTCATTGGGTTTTCTGCTTTTTCATGATATAGTATAGGAGAAGACAGATGAGCATTTTTAAGTAAGGTCCTCTGTTGCTAAATCCTATCATCTGAACAACAGCAATGGACACTTTAAGGCCAAATAATTGAGAGAAATTTCTCCAGGGTGTTCCCATATTCCTCTAAGACAACTTGAAGGTAGGACAGGAAGGTGCACTAGTCAAGCAGGAACGAGCGTCAGTCACAGAGGAGCTGAGCAGGATTAGAATTGGTATTGCTTTTTCCTCAGCACACTGGAGGAGGTGATTCACCAAATGGACAAATGTCTATTCTCTGTGGCATGATCTGAAGTTGACAAAAAGTATATGCAGTGACCTGCATAGGTGGTGCTACAGGCTACTTATTGTTAGAAAAATAATGCCCTTTTTAATCCACTATTTTAAAGGTTGTTGGGTGTGTTGGTATTTTTAAGCATGTTTTTTTCTCCAGTACTGAACACGATGTTGCTATTCCTAGATGAGCAGCAGATTTCCTGTTGGTGATGGCAGCTTTGTTAGTCACTTTATTTATGGATTTCTTCCTTTGTCTAGGGAAGCAAGTTATAAGATATCTCTGGCTGCTTCTCTGGCTCCTAATCATTTAATCTGTTTATGCAAATAAAACTTCGTTTCTGCTTTTATATTTGGGTTTGTTACTGGTAATGCATTCCTGCTAATCTGAACGCAGGGATCCTCTCCGAGGAATGGGGTAAGGTTGGAAGGAGGAGCAGGGGAATCATAGTGATTCTGTCGTCTAATCTCCTGGGTCAAAAAAGCCAGAGAATTCAATGTCCAGTCCAAAATTTCCTCTGAAACTTCTGCACATCTCAGAACCTGACTTTAGGCTGACTGTAAATGCTGGTGAATCCAACACAACCCTAGATGTTCCTGTAGTAAGTTGTCCTTTGGGTTTAATAACCATTGTGAAGCTTTTTTTCTAGTTTGTAGGACTTTAGTGGTCAACTGTGACATTTGAGCAACTGTGACATTTGAGTAACGAAGCTGGTGAAGGGGCTGGAGGAATGAAGGGCCTTATGAGGAATGGCTGAGAGAGCTGGGGGTGTTTAGCCTGGAGAAGAGGAGACTGAGGGGAGACTTCATTGCTCTCTATAACTACCCGAAAGGAGGCTGTAGAGAGGAGGGAGCTAGCCTCTTCTCCCAAGTGATAAGGGGACAGGACAAGAGGGAATGGCCTCAGGCTCCATACGGGAGGTTTAGGCTGGACATTAGTTAAAAATTATTCACAGAAAGGATCATTGGGCACTGGCAGAGGCTGTCCAGGGAGGTGGTTGATTCACCTTCGCTGGAGGTGTTTAAGGTACGGATGGTCTGGTGGGTCTCTTCCAACCTGGTTATTCTATGATTCTATGATTCTATTCTATGATTCTATCTTGTTGCATCTTTTTTTTTCCCTCATTAAATGGTCATCTGTTACAAGAAGTCTTTCACATATGTGTAATTATATCATAGAATCACCAGCTTGGAAGAGACCATCAGATCATCGAGTCCAACCATTTCTATCAAACACTAAACCATGTCCCTCAGGACCTCGTCTACCCGTGCCTTAAACACCTCCAGGGAAGGTGAATCAACCACCTCCCTGGGCAGCCTGTTCCAATACCCAATGACCCTTTCTGTTAAAAACTTCCTCCTAATGTCTAGCCTAAATCTCCCCTGGTGGAGCTTGAGGCCATTCCCTCTTGTCCTGTCCCCTGCCACCTGGGAGAAGAGGCCAACTCCCTCCTCTCTATAACCTCCTTTCAGGTACTTGTAGAGAGTAATGAGGTCTCCTCTCAGCCTCCTCTTCTCCAGGCTAAACAACCCCAGCTCTCTCAGCCACTCCTCATAGGGTCTGTTCTCCAGCCCCTTCACCAGCTTTGTCGCTCTTCCCTGGACTCGCTCCGCAGCCTCAACATCCTTCTTGTGGTGAGGGGCCCAGAACTGAACACAGGATTCAAGGAGCGGTCTCACCAGTGCTGAGTACAGAGGGAGAATCACCTCCCTGGAACTGCTGGTCACACCGTTTCTGATACAAGCCAGGATGCCATTGGCCGTCTTGGCCACCTGGGCACACTGCTGGCTCATGTTCAGTCGGCTGCCGACCAACGCCCCCAGGTCCCTCTCCTCCTGGCAGCTCTCTAGACAGACTTCTCCTAGTCTGTAGCTCTGCTTAGGGTTGTTGTGCCCCAAGTGCAGGACGCAGCATTTGGCTGTGTTAAACCTCATGCCACTGGACTCAGCCCAGCGGTCCAGCCTGTTTAGATCCCTTTGCAGAGCCTCCCTACCCTCCAGCAGATTGACACTTCCACCCAGTTTAGTGTCGTCTGCAAACTTGCTAAGGGTACCCTCAATGCCTTCATCCAGGTCATTGATGAAGACGCTGAACAGGGCTGGACCTAGCACTGAGCCCTGGGGAACCCCAGTTGTCACTGGCCTCCAGCTGGAGTTTACACCATTTCCCACCACTCTCTGGGCCCGGCCATCCAGCCAGTTTTCCACCCAGAAGAGTAAATATGTTAACATCTTCTTAAATACCTGGTTAAATTAAGTAGGATGAGGTGTTTTGGGATCTGAGGCATGATTTTTAGACCTTGAGTAGTTCTGCAGTTATTTCTCGCATTCGTCACAATTTTTATCTAAGAATTCCAGAAGGTGACATAGCATGTCACAAAGTCTGGCAGGTGCTGTGTACAGAAATATTTTAAGCTCCCTTCATGTTTTTATATGCATCTCCTTGTCATTCAGAGGATGATTTACCACTTAGCTGCAGACCTACATGAACCTCATGGAAAATAACTGTCTACAGTGACATCCAAATTCTCTTCAGTTTTTATTCTCCTAAGGGTAACCAGCCATCTCTGTTCTTAGGTGAACAGTTCCATTTAGCACCAGGAAAAAGCCTGTAGTCCAAACAATTTACCACTCCATGCATTTGTTGTATAATGTTTCCTTGATTATATTTATTGTTTTTCACCAGAGTGGCTTGCTTATGCTTGTCATTTAACAAAAAAGTCATTCTCATATGACTTCTAGTCATTCCTTACATTTTTATATATAACAGTTCCTTCCTACTTAGTTTTCTTTCTGTTCAGGATGGGAGATCATCCCTTTTAAAGCACTGTTATGTGGAAACTCTTTCTCTACGTATGGTGAACTAAATTAGCTGATCAACTGAATTTCAGTTCTTGATTTCTCATGGCATTCTAATGTTCTTTTACCCTTGTCTAGCTTCTCTTATTTTTTCTAAGAAGCTAATCACTTGGATTTTTTCAGCAACTTAAAGATATCTTCTTGAGGAAAACTATTGGTATGCATTCCCTTCCTGAAGTCTTTCTTCTCACGTCATACTTATGCTTGAAAGGGCTGCTCGTCGCATTCCTTCTTGATTGAGCATTTTACTGCAGATCCGTTTTGATACTGAGACTGTAATGTGATTGTTAATACATTGACCCATATCTATCTACTCTAGATGAAACGTGCAATTACTTTAAAGCAGATAGTGGTGTCTTTATTACACCACACAACTTGCTCTTCTGTCTATCCTGATGCTTTTCAACGTTGAAGTAATTTGAAAAATTCTAGTATTGAATTGCACTCATTATCTGAAGGGAGTTTTTCTGCCTCTGTTCATGATTCACGTTTCCACGGTTGGCATACAAACAACTGCTTTGTTTTCTTTGCATCCCTTTACATTTTTGTGGTTTGGTTTTGAATCTTTTATTCAGGCAGTGGTATCATATCATACCTTCTGGGTGTCCTCCCAAATTAATACTATTTGAAAGTCCTGTTGAGTAACCTATCCAGGACTGCTAGGCAGTCCCAATAGATAGGCAGAAACTTACAAGGTTTATGGACTTAAATTTGTAGAGTAGAACAAATAATCCACAGGGTGTCACTTACCTAGCCAGTGTTTAATCTCCTGTATCTTTTGCAGTCTGTTTCTCTCATTTGGGCATCAGGAAGGGTTCCCAAGCAGACTGTCTCTCTTCTGTTTTCAGGGAGCTTTAACATCTTAATAAATATACCTGAACACTGTCCAGGTATACTACTGTGTTGTGCTGTGTTCTGTGACAAGTTGGGCATCCCTTTCTTGTTTTTCACTGTAGGAAACAGACTCTTTTATTGCTGTCACTTCATTCTTCAACTGGATAGGCAGTTGCCTTGTCCAAAAGTGAGTGTGCAACTCTCTTTTGCTCTTCAGGATCACTGGTTGACAATCCAAAGGGTTAATTTTTTTTTCTTTTTACCTAGCAAACTATTGACTCTTCATTGTGTGGGAAACCTTAGTAGCTGATGGTGTTTTGTTCTTTACAGTAGCTGGTAGTTGAGTTATTCTTTGCTGTCATTGGTGGCTATAGGGAGCTGTACTTTTGGAAAGAAATTCTGCATTCCTTTGTGAAAAAGGTCTCAAAAATTGTCTCTGCTATTGGGTTTGCCTCTTTACTAATGTAATTGCAGCGAGGGCAGCTATTCTAAGTGTAAGTGGAGACAGTCTAGATACTATTTAATGATTCATGTCCTAGGAAAACATGGTTTTCCTGTTTCTATAGTGGAGACATTGTTTCTGGCCATCTGCGTAGAGACCTACTGTTTGGGAAATGCTCGCAGCTGAGGACATCTACTTACTATTTTTTTACTATTTTTTTCTTTCAAACAAACAAAAAAATCCAAAACAAAAATTCCCCCAAGCCTGAAACTTTATTTTTGTCTTTCTAGGCTAAAGATCAGGATATAGCTGCACATCTATAGTAATAATGGTGATCAGAAACAAACACCAAACCAAGAGTTCACAGGCAATAATAAATCAATGGCTTACCCAGTCTCTTTGCATTTGAAGCATTAATTAGCATGTTTTCCTGAGAATTTTATTTAACATGTGTATGATTTCCTGAAAGTATGCCAAAATACTATTCAAAATCAAAGTAATAAATACGGGGGTAGTACCTAAAAAGTAAGAGCAGAATGAGAAACTTGTTTACTTTATAAATTAGTTTTAATATGTTAAAATAAACACTCAAAGTACTTAGAAATCTGAAATTATTTCAGCATATGGAAACAAATTGGTCATAAAGGATCTGCAATATTAAAATGCCTCAGGACACTTTCCCCCCCTTTCCCAATAAAACTCCAAATAAGTACACTCCAAATACAGTCAAAGCTCCATAATCTTTAAGTTCCTTGTGTGGTCCTTTTCCTGCTGTCCACTCTCCCCAGAGTTTGTTGTCTTGTGCTGTCAAGTGGGTCATAAGTTTTGGCAGTGGTGACTGTTTGTAAGTCACACAGTAACATGTTGGGAAGAGTAATTTTATAAGATGCAGAGAAATCTTATTTTACTTTTACAGTAGGAAAGTACTGACTTGTATCAATTACTTTATTAACCTCACACTACAGACTTGTTTCACTGAACTGATGGTAGAGATGTGCCAGTTTTGTATCTGGTGTGGTAAACTCTGTCTCTATTGTTCAAAAAGAGGAAGGGAAAGGGGAATTTTAGGTTACACATTTCCAGAGGTGGTAGGGGAAGGAACTGAACTGTTGTGGTAGTTACCTTAGCTGTTCTGTTATCTTTGTGGCTTATTATACTCAAGACACTTGGCGCGTTTGCACCACTTTTAAAAGGTATTATAGTAGTTCAAACTGTAAAACCAGGCTAATCCACTTTGGTTTTATTAGCGTCATACTTTAGCATCTGAGCAAGACCATGTGCTTTTATAAAGTTAAATTGTCTTTCAACAAACAAGTTACCCTTGACTTTTCCACATCCTTCTTGATTGTGCTTGTTAAAAAGAAGAAAGTCAGCTAGTGGAAAAGCAGTCGTAAGGAAGAGAGGCATGCATATAAGATAAAAACGTATGCATATATACACTGAGATCCCGTAGATTGTGAGTTAGATGTTACAAAACCTCTAATAATACTGCAATGCAGGTGAAATTATTCTATAGGCTGATGGTGACTAAAGTCTTTGTTTTCCATTTTTCCTAGAGATTAAGAAGCCACCGGTGGCCCCCAAACCAAAATTTGTGGTAGGACACAAGGCAACGCCTCCACCTGTTGCACCGAAGCCTGACATTGTACTTTCTGGTGTTATACAAGCAGCGAGGAAAACCAAACCAGCAATTGCACCAAAACCAAAGGTTCTCAAGAGCTCCTCTGTTCCAGAAGTTAAACCTCCGTTGTCTACAAGAAAAAACACAAAAAGTTTTGAGGAGCACAGGGGAGATTCTTCTCAAACACTAGACCACTTGAACTATAAAAATGAAGCCTCAGAAGGGAGTACTGATAACACAGCATATATACTGCCAGTGTCGTCTTGCAAACTTGAATGCCTTCATAAGCTTGGAAATGGGGAGAGCAGCTGTAAAACTCAGATCCTTTTTGAGCACTTTGAAAACTTAGAGAACATCAAAGTCAGTGAAAAAAACATGCTGGTTCTGGGCGATGGTCACAATGAAAAACTGGCAAACAGAAGTCAGGTGGTTTTGAAAGCCAGCATTTTGGAAGAGAAACTTAAGGATGTTCGAACTCATAGTGTGTTTCCTAACAGCAGTCCTGTGAGGCACAGGTATGCAGACAAACTTAACACAGGTAATAGCAGCAATTCCAAGAATGATGTTAAAATAGAGTTTATGGAACTTGTACAGTCTTCATCATCTTCTGAGGTGGCTAATGGGAAGCAACAAAATACTGACAGTAAGCTCACTGCTGATGAGTCTCAGATGTCTGAAATTTTTCCTAGTTTGACTGAAAAAACCCACAGTTGCTCTTGCCCATTGGACAAGGAAATCCTGGAAAAAGAAAATTCAAGTAGCAATAGCACATTTTCACATGATCTGGGTATGAAAGCAGATGCTGATAAAACCTCCACTGAAATGTCTTCAGTCCTGAGTTCAAAAGTGCTTCCTGTCCCTAAGCCGAGGAAACCACGTGCTGCGTGTCTAGTCCGTCAGGATGGCATAGACACCACAGGAGAAGGAACAAAAGAACCATGTACTTTGGAGAAAGATTCCTTTGGGCTTGCAGAGCAAAACTTTAAAAAGCCAGCAAAAATTAATATCCTTGGTCAAAGTGTTTGTTACAACAATAATACAGAAGTGCTTCATCCTGAAAAATGTGAGATAACTCAAAGCAATGCATTAAAAATGCATCAAGTGAAGGAACTCACTAAGGAGGAGTCAATTTCACAAAACCTTTTGCCTCAGTCACACAAAACTTCTGATTTGGTGGAAGGTGGTGAATGTTCTTTAGATGCAGGCCATAACTTAGTTGACTCTGTGGATGAGATGACAGATGATAACAGTATGCTAGATACTGTGGACAAAAGGACTAACTTTGTCAGGTGTGATACTTTGTCCATGAGTTTGCCAAAGCAACTTAAATTACCTAGCGTTCAGCACTCATCTACTTCCAGTAGCCTCCATGTTTCCCCTCAAAAATTGGAAGAGAAAGAGGTTAAAATAAAGGATGAAAGTTCTCCAAAGCCAGTTCCTAAGAAACCACAGAGGCACAGCCTACCAGCTGCTGGCGTGCTGAAAAAAGCTGCATCTGCAGAGCTTGTGGAGAAAAGTTCTTACGCCTCCAGTGAGGACAAATCAAACAGTGTTCTGGAAGGATGTCACTTCACACGTCCACCAGCCAAGGAGCAAGGCACACTGTCATCCTGTGACATACCCAAACGTTCTTCTGAAAAGCCTGTTTGGAAGTTACCTCATCCTATTCTTCCGTTTTCAGGAAATTCTGAATCATTAAAAACTGTTAACTGTGCTACCAGCTTCAACCACCTGACTGTTGTGACAAAACCCAGGGCCAAGTCTCTTTCTGCTGTGGACATGGAAAGGACAGACAAGCCTTGCAAAGACCATCAAAAGAAAAGTAGCTTGAAAAAGTTCCTCAACATGAAACTGTCAGTTTGCTTAATAAAAAGTGACTTCCAAAAATTTCTGTCTAAAGGCAGCCAGTCGATGGATAGTGCTATTTCCAACCTTTCCACTGGTGATGGCTATGGAAGTGGTAGCAACCGAAATATAGCATCTGTAGGCAGTGAAAGGAAAGCTAAGTCTGCCAAGGCGTATTCTGTAGAAATAAGTAGTCCGGCATTACAGAAGAAGAGACAGAGGAACAGAAGTCAACCTGATATGCGAAGTAACCAAAGGCTCGAGTTTTTAGATGGGCATGTACTTTCAGGAGTGAATTTGCCACAAATACATTTGAATTCTGTAACCAGTACTTGCGCTCCAGAGTATGAGAACGTGCGCCACTATGAGGAAATACCCGAATATGAAAACTTGCCTTTTGCTATGGGTGCTGGGAGAAATCACTGTTTTGAATGGCAGAATTCCAGAAGCGTGGAAAACCAGAGCCCTGGCTTCTATGAGGTTGAGGAGCCTTGTGAAGCTACAAACAGACGTTTGAGACTTGACAGGTAAACTAAAGAGAAAGGGAAGTTAAACAGCTCCATTGTGACTCTGTTGATTGTAAACATGTTTAGATGATGATTTGAGAGACTGTACCCATTTTGTTGAATGTCAGCTGGCCAGTTGTTGTTGTCTAAATGCTTTTGCTGTTTTGAAAACTGTTTGCACTTGGTAGAGTATCAAGAGGAAAAATAAGCTACTTGTTCCTCATATGATAAAAATACTGGAAACTAACATCTGTCCTTTTCTAGATTTAAAGCAAATCAGATACAATTATATATTTGTATCCAATAATGCTGTGGAGGAATGATTCTTGCCACAGACTCAGGATGAACTTGAATAAGCGTTCTTAGAGTGTGTACTTGCTAGGTTTGTTGGGGGAATGAATATATTTTTAGATCAACTGATAGAGCTGGGAAAAGCAGACAAGCTTTTGAGTATGCAAATTCTTCATCAGGTCTTGTAAGCTTTTTGGATATAACAAAAGATGTTGTCTCTCCCTGAATATAGCAAGTCTTCTGTATCTTTCTGTACTCCCAAATGCAATGAAGGTGGTAGTAGTGCACAAGTTCTGGCTGACTTGCACTTACTGAAAGGCAGGGTTTGGTGACTGCAGATTGTTGCTGTGTTTCCTTATCTCAGGAGGTGGTGGAGACAGAGAATACCAGCAGATTCAAAAAGGATTCAGAGTGATTCACAGATATGTCCAAAACAGATGCATGATGGAATAGGCAGGAGCAGATCTTTTAATGTCTGTAACACTGCAATTGTGAGTTCTTAGAAGAGGAATGGGTCATAAAGAGTGGCCATGCTTGTGTGTTCTCACTGAATGGAATCACTTACTCTGTCTGTCACAGTGTGAAAACAGCTGAAGCATTGTTTTGACCCAGAATGGTATTATTTATCCTACTAGCCTCAGCCAATCACTTGATCTAAGATTTATCTTAAACCAGCAATAACAATTGAAATGAAATACACATCTTGTAGATTTCTGTTATGATTGGGAGATTTAGCTTTATAACCACTGTCAAAGGCATCAGTAAATTTCATATGATGTCGTAAAAGTGCAACTTAACAAAGATTGGTGAAGTTCACTGTATTACTGCATGGAAAAACATGCAAAGGAAAACAGAGTTAAAATTGAGTTCACAGAGAGATCAGAGACACAAAAGAGTAAGGAAGACCCATTGAGTCATGAGGTTCAGAGCAAACCTTGTTTTCTAGGCTTCTCAGAGGGGAGTCTAGATGCAGCTAGGTTCAAACTTAGTAACAGACTTTGTCTATGGTTTATGTTTAATGAAAGAAATACGAAGAGTAAGGGAGACCCTCCTGTTGAGTCATGAGGTTCAGAATGGGACCCCCTTGCTTTCTAAACTCGTCAGAGAGGAGTCTAGGTCCAGAGTTAGGCAGACTTGGTCAATGGTTTATGTGTAAAGGAATTTATATGCAGACTTTATAATAATTAGTACTGAGTAGCTGCATGCACAGAAAGGGTTATTAGGCACTCAGGTTATCAGGCTGCCCAGGAAGACGGTTGACTCGCCTTCCCTGGAGGTTTTTAAGGTGTGGGTGGATGAGGTACTGAGGGGCATGTTTTAGAGATTGGTGGCAAATGGTTGGACTCAATGATCCCGTGGGTCTCTTCCAACCTGGTGATTCTATGATTTTATGGTTTAGTAATGTTTCATTAGCATAAATTGAGCATGCAATCAAAGTTACCAATGCAAAATAAAAGTTGCCGTGCTAAAAGGTTACATGCAATATTGGTTGCTTACCAAAGATCCACTGTGGTTTAAAGGTCTGTCTGCCTTGAGGAGCAACATTGAGAGGTGTCTCAGCTCAAGGGGAGTTCACCACCTTGCTGCCTACCTCAAAGAAGGCTCACTTAGGCAGTCTTATTTATGGAGTAAAGCGGATAGCTTATAGTCAAGCTACATGCAACAGGGAGAGGTATTCATGAGACTCCTTGTACCCACAACTTTATTTGTTCCTTGATAATTGAGTCTTGGAAAAGCCACCAGTTATTCATGTGTTAATTGCATGATCTGTGTTCCAAGCTCATTTGCATCAATGCTTGCTGTGCCACTCTGCTCTGTTGTGGAATTTCAGAGAACAGATTGAAACTTACAGCGCAGGCATTTACCTCCTCTGGAACCTGCACCAAACCACCAGCCTAGTCAAGGGGTCGGGCACACCCCTTGCAACTTCATAGTCCCCAGGAAACTTCTTTTCGCTGTTGAGAGTGCATGCATATTGACAAGAATAAATGATCTAGCTTGTAGATAGTCACATTTAATTTAATTTTCCACTGAGAATTACCAAGCTTCATTTCCTCTTGGATGTGCGCGTAGCAATTGCACACTCCAGCACATCTGAGAGCTGACCATTTTTTAGAGGAGTATGTCCTCTTCTGTGTGAGAGACATATTATAGGTGGTGTCCTGTGTTAATGATTGTTTATAGAGTTGATATTTTCAGCTCTGAGCTATTTGACAGAAAGCATGAAACCTTAACATAGGAAGTAGAACTTCTGGTTATGGTCTTGATATATTCATTCATGTGGTTGTGGTGTGTTTTTGTTTACAGTAGGGTGCTTCTTGGTTTTGTCTTAATACAGTTTAAGTTCTTGACTAAGTGTATGCTTTTTGTTTAAATCTAATATTTATGTATCTTTGAGGGGGTTTGACCACACTTGCTTGGTGTTCCCTTGAATTGGTTTACCTAAGAAGGGTGAGACCAAACATAAATAACTATATGTTTTATGTGCTTATGTGATCTATTTTGGATCGTGTTGTGGTTCTGGGTCTGGTGAGTGTATGTCTGTGCTTCAGAAAAAGAAAAGGACTGTTTTGCTATATGAAGCATGGTAGGCATAAGACTGCAGTTCCTTCTTGAGTGAAATTCTGTAGTTTTCTTACCTCATGGAGTAGAAGTTTGTAGTTATTCCCTCTCCACACAAACCTTCCCTAGTAGCAGTGCTGTTTGAAAGGGTTTAAATGATCCTTTGGCCCTTAGCACATTTGCAACAGCAGCTGCTCCCTAAACTGGATGTTCCTGACATAACTGGCTTTGTGTTGTGGTTTTCTTTTAAAAGCACACCATAGAAACCCATATCCAGAACCCTTTGTGTGTTTATTTTAACTGGATTACATAGTCAGAAACTACTTTAGAAAACAATGTGTGCAGTTAACTTCAGATCTCAGAGAAATCCATAGGAGAAGAAGGGATATGATGGGACAGTGGTCTCCTAACCGTGATCAGCGGCCACTAGAAGAGCAGGTACAGGTACTCATTTTGGTTCTGGCTTGGGAGGTGCAAAGGTCCTCACCTGGACAGAGTCAGGCAAGCAGCTGCCTCAGTTTTCTCATCCGTTATTATCTCAAATCCTTTGAAGCTTCATTATCAATGTCGCCTTACCTTTTCTGCATAGTTCTTTAAGAGCCTTTTATCATTTCCTGGGCAGGTGGTGTTATAAAACCGGTTAGAGAAACAGTGCTGAACTTATTGAAATAATTACCCCTTGCATTTTCCCCAGCCTGTTAGAACATGCACTTAGCTCTTTTTCATACATCGTGGCACATGAAACTCCTGTAATGTGCTGCTAATGGGGATCTCAAAGCAAATTGTCTTTTGATTAAAGCCAGTGTACATATGAGATTGTTCTTCTGAGAAGTTCATAGGCTGATTGCCTAAGCTTCTAGTCATACCAGCACATCTGCGGTATATTAAGCCTAAATGCCAGGCAGAAGAGTTCAGCGGTGTCTTTACTCCAGGTTACATTTCTTTCTGGAGGAAGAAATAAATTTTTCATAACGTATCCAGGGTTTCAGTGGCTACTGAGAAATTTCCTCCCAGTCCCATCTGGTGAAACCAGTATGCTCTAATGGAGAATAGTAATAGCTTCTGACACTCTTGTCCTAACTGCTTACATCTTATTAAATTCAGGTACATTTTGTTTGCTTGGAACTTCCCTCAGGGATTTAAATGCAAACACCAGACCCACTAAAAACCCGGGCAGTTAATAATGGGTATCAGTTGTCACTTACCACTTGATTTTTGAGTTATTTGATGTCAACCTCCCTTCTACTGAAGGGTGGGATTGACTTTGAAAGGAGGAGAGCAAGGGTCCTGATATGGGGTGTGAACCACTGAGGTGGGACAGATGTTGCTGCTTACGGAAGACTGGTGGATTTTGCTTGTGCTAAGTAGTTCAATGAAATATTCTCCATGAAGAAAGTAATGACAGTTCCTTGGGAGGAGATAATCCATATTTTCTTTACACTGTAGAAAAAAAGTCTCTTGAAATGTTTTTTAAGGATTTTTTTATTTGTCCTAGTCTACCTGATTGCCTCCCGATTTAAAATGGATAATAAAGATGAATGTGTTATTATGAAGACTCAGTAAACAAAGTGAGTGAAGAATAGATGCTGTGAAATAGAAAATGTACTGCTAAATGTAAAATGTTTTAAATATCATTATCTAGTTGTACATAACAACAGGGAAAGCAGCTCTTCGGTTTTGTTTTTTTGAGAAGTGAATGGTTCAGGCCTGAAAAGTGAGGTGAAAAGTCACTGCTGCTGGTACCACCACAATTAATTTTAATGTTGTCAGAAACCAGTGGTTGAAATTATTCTGTTCTGAAGCAGCACTTTTTTTTAAAACCTCCTAATGAAGGAGAAATTATTTATGCGTTCGTTGTCCTCTTTTTTATGGATGAACCTTTATTCTGAGGAGGAGAGCAAAATCTTCCTTAAAACCAAAAGTAAAATTGAATGTACATTTGTCCAGTAATTTAAGGATGCAAAGGAACAGTGTATATGCCTTGTCATGCTGCAGAAAACAAAAACTTAAACTCTCTTTTCATATTTGGTATGTTGTTGTAGGCAAGAGAATTATACTCATGTTGAGTGAGTCTGCTCCTTTACCCTTCAGGGAAAAGTGCACTGTATTTACTGACTGCTTTTGACAGTGTTCCTTCAAGATGTTGCAATTACACATGACTGCTAATTGATTTTGGAGAAATTTGTAGCTATGTCTTTGTGTTTCTGGCTAAGATTTTCCTTTGGAAAGGGCTGGGTGTGGAGTACCATGTGACAACAATCCTTTGAGCCCTTAATGCTGGTTTAATTAAATACTGCTTCCTATTTTTCCCACTCCTGCTGATTTAGAATAATCCATTGGTTTTCTGGAAATGAACAACTCGATGCAAAAAAAAAGTTTAGTTTTCTGGGCTAAATTCTACTTTGGTGACTGATTCCCCAGAGGTCAGTTACATGTCCATGAAAGTCTTCCTGGAATATTGAATTTAGGATTGAAATCGGTGTGAAATCAAAGTGTAGCACTTTGATACATATTCCTCCTTGATTTACTAAACTTTGTTAGGGTTGAGACATGCCTCTGGTGAGTGGTATTGCACCAGATAAGTGTGGTGTTGTTTAGGGATTGGCTATGTTAGGGAAGGCTGTTTTTGCAATTGCAAAATTCCCATTCAAAAACATTTTAAGAGAAAAATTAAATTCATAAAATATTGCCGGGCCTAAATGGCAGTTTCCAAGTATTACACTGAGATTTGAATGTACCAAAATATACTTTAGCTGTTGAAGGTGTTATACATTAAAAACCACATTTTCTCTTTATTGAGTTTTATTGAAGCACATATAAAAATTTCCTGATATCTAGAGGTCAGAAATTTAGATTTTTTTTTTTTATTTTGTCTGCTTCTTAAAGATGATAATGGATTAGTATCTGATGTAAAGAAGGCAGGATCTTTTTTTCTTCGTTGGCTCTGCGGTCTTATCCTGTCTTCTGATTTTCTCCTGTTCTCCTAATTGGCTTTTACCACCCTTGGTTGTACATTAAATTCTTTCTTTACAATTATACCTCAGGTTTTAATGGAGTAGCTTTGATAATGTGCTATTTAGGTTTCCTGTTGGGCTTCATTATCTTTGGTCATGTGTTAATCACTGGCTTGCTTTTTTCATTCTGCTTCCTTGAGCCTGCCTTTTCAGTGTCCCCTCCCTACCTTTCTTTCTCATGTTGTGCATGGCAACCTTCTGCCAGCTCCAAGGGCTTGTCAGTAAAGGGTGAGTCAGATGGCTCAGATCTCCACTTCCCGTCCCCGGTGAGGCTGGATTTGAAGCCTTTCTAGCAATCCCAGCTCTGGTGCTCAGGAGCAAGGATGTGGACAAAGCAGCCCTTGGCTTCCAGACGTATAAGGAAGATGCTGTCTTGCTGTCTTCCCCTGTTTTACTATTTTAGGGACTATGGGGTGTCTAATAAGGTATCAAATCAGTGAGAAAAAGAAATAGAAATTGGTAGCACTGTTGTTTGGGAGTATTGATGATCTGGCCACAAGAAATGGGGAGAAACTGGGTGCGTGCAGCTGGTGGGACCCTCACCCTGGGGCTGTACACTGCACTTGGAGCAACTTTTCTTTCTGAGGGTCAGTCAGATGTGAAACTACATGAAAGACTTGCAGTGAATTATTTTGCTCAGGAAAGCATATGGGGCGGTGTTTGTTTTCACAGAATCACCAGGTTGGAAGAGACCCACCAGATCATCAAGTCCAACCATTGCTATCAAACACCATGCCTCTCAGCACCTCATCCACCCATCCCTTAAACACCTCCAGGGAAGGTGAATCAACCACCTTCCTGGACAGCCTGTTCCAGTGCCCAATGACCCTTTCCATGAGAATTTATTTCCTAATGTTCAGCCTAAACCTCCCCTGGTGGAGCTTGAGCCCATTCTCTCTCGTCCTGTTCCCTGTCACTTGGGAGAAGAGGCCAGTTCCCTCCTCTCTACAGCTTCCTTGTAGATAGGTCTCCCCTCAACCTCATCTTCTCCAGGCTAAACAACCCCAGCTCTCTCAGCTGTTTTGTTTTGGGTTTTTTTCCTCTTTCATAGCAAGAATTTTTAAGTGGGTTGGTGCTCTGCTTTTCCAGTAAGAGAAGGAGTTTCCTTTAATATTGGGGTGGGTTTCAATTGTACAGCTTTGCAGTTTGGCCTGCTATACAACCTAAGATAAAAAGCCTGTGTTTTAAGAAGATACACACTCTGGGAAAATACTTAAATTTCCTAAAGCTATCTGGGAGTACACCAAACCCCACCCCACCCCCATTCCCACCCACTTTTTTTTTTTTTAAAAAAAAACCAAAATAAATAGGAACTTTCTTGATGCACATTTGTGCATGTGAGATGTGCTGATTTCATCTGGTTTGACAGTGGGGAAGATTCTGAGGTCCAATACTTTCCTTCTCCAATGAGTGAGAGAAAGTTGTTAGAGAACTGCATTTTTCCAACACCAACTCCGTTATTCTAGTATTGAATCTGGTCTTGGTAAAGTTTGAAAGGTCTTAGGAAATGAAAACAATTGTGAAGATTATCATGAAAGAGGATTTTTATCTTTGGCATTTCTTTTGTCCCTCTTTTCAAGGGCTCTCTGTTGATTTTGGTGAAAGAAAGACGTAGGTGAAGCAGGTTGATATGGACACAATGCAAAGGGAAACTTTTCACAGAGCTGGAAGTGCAATAATTAAAGCCTTCATATTTGTTAGAGGCTATTACAAGTACTACCTAAAGATAGATGTGTTTTAAGTTTTTGACATTATCTTTTTAGTGTAGCTGAGTCTGGAGGTGTGTGTGAGTATGAGAGGGAGCAAGTTGAGAGTGGTGAGACACGTGCTGTTGAGGTGTGCTGCTTGGCTGCTGAGCGAATCCCTCTGCCATCCTCCAAAACATTTGGGGGTTACTTTTATCCTATTAATCTTGGAGCACGTACCGTCCATATACATTAAAAGAACTGTTTTGAAAGTAAACTGCTATCCTTTGTTTCCCACTGAAGAAGCGCTTGCCACAAATGGCAAAAATGTCGTAACTGTGGTGTTCCCATCGATCCCCCTGGTACAATACAAGGATGTTCTCGTCCTTCCTCCCAGTGACGTCGCCTCAGCTCAGCATCTTGGCTCTCGCCTTCAGCCAAAGGGCAGCTTAACGAGACGTGGGGAGAGCCTGAAGTAAGCAAGCAGCACATGAAAACTCTGCATCCTTTATCCTGCTCCCTAACCCCCTTGTTTATGGATAACAGGAACTTGGGTGTCAACGCATTTTCATAAATTAATCTCCAATACTTTATCTTTTTCTTTCCTCTTTTATTCAGTGGTTTCCCCCCTTCTAGTTTTGGCATTCTGCTTGTGTATTTCCTTTTCCTTAAGATGGGGGAAACTAAGTTAACCCTGCGTATTTGTCACTGGCTGTTGGCCTGTCTCCACACCTACAACACACATGTTCTGCCTTTGGTTGCCAACTGCGGTTTAAATTGCAGGTTAACAAAATGTAGCTCCAGAGAGTATCTCAGATGTAGAATGGAGAGTCAAATGTGACATGAGAATTGATGAAGGACCCATTTATATGTTCAACAACAGCCTTTTCCTGTGGGTTATTTTCAGCATCAGCTCAGGAAATGTGTTTGTGAAGCTCTGTAGTTTGGTTTGTATGGTGATATTTTAACTGCAGCAAGGTCTAATATTATTGCAAATGTAGAACAGTAAGATTTTTGGGGCATAAAGTAAGTGTTGGGAAAGAAAGCAATCAAAATATTAACTTCAGTTTTTATTTCAATGCCAACAGTGATATCGCTTCATTTACTTATTTATACTATTATTATTATTTATACTTGATCCTGTTAAAGATGTTTTTATGAATAGACTTAAAAAACCATGCAGCTATGTTGTTTCAATGGACTAGACAAAACTTAGGCTAAGGACAGCACAGGAAGTCCAGAGGAGGACTACAAAGATAATCTGAGGGCTGGAGCACCTTCCCTGGAGGACAAGCTGAGAGAACCAGGATTTTTCAGCCTAGAGGAGGCTCCAGGTAGACCTTATAGCAGCCTTTCAGTGCTTAATGGGAACCTACAGGAAAACTGGGAGGGGCTCTTTTGTCAGTGTGCAACCTGGTCTGGTGGGGAGTTGTCCCTACCCATGGCAGAGAGGTTGGAACTGGGTGATCTTTAAGGTCCCTTCTAACCCAAACTGTTCTATAATTCTGTGATTCTGTAAAGCAGGCTTTATTTTAAATGATAGAATTCAAGATGTTTCTTTTAAAAATAGTAAGTTTATACAAGTTTTAATTTTTCCTTATCATATCTTTGTGCTCATGAAAAACTGCTCCACTTAAGTGAAACTGAAAAAATAGATGTAAATAAATAAAAGGAATTTTTATCAAAACTGCCATTTTGATAATGACAAGCTGAGCCTTAGGGCTCAGTGATTTCAACTGTGCAGAGTTCTGTTGATTTTTTCTGTTTTGCTTTGGTTTTTTCCTCCTCCCAGTAGTGTTCCTGGGGACTGGTTGTTGAGATGAGCTGAGAAGTTTAGAGTAAGTGTCTAAATCCCATTCTCTAATCTGTGCAAAAGATGAGAGGGAGAACACAAGCCCAATCTTGCAAACAGCTGAAATATTCTTTACAGCTAGTGAGTGTTGGTTTCAAGCAAACTATTTGAGCCTGTTTTTCGTGAGACTACCCAGACAGCTACATCAAATCCCGTGCATGCACTCATGTGTTTAAGAGTTAAGTCTCTCCATGTTTATTTTAAATCTAAATGACTACTTTTTGAGTACTCTGCTACTAAAATAGCTAGAAGATGACAAGAAAAATGACATGTAAAAAATGGAATGTGATAGGTTGTATGTTGTTTCTGGATTGAATGAGCAACTTTTTGAAGAGAGGTGTCACAGCCCTGATTTCAGGGACAAAGTCCCCTCAAAAAGGCATAAAAATAATGATAAGTCAACATAGAAGGTATTTAGGGCCCTTGATTTTAATGGAGCTGAAGCAGTTGAACATTGGAATGTTATGGTAGCTCTGGCCAGGTAAAGTCAGGGTTTTTTTTGACATGAGTATTAATAGGAGATTTGGTTCTCACTTGGTCTGAGGCATTTGGGTTGAGATTTTTGTCACATTTTTATTATAGTTTTCTAGAAGTCTATTCAGTATGTACTGGAGTTTTTGGGGCGCTTTCTTTTTCATGTGACTGGAAAATAAAGTGTTATTTTTCTTCTTATCCTGCTGTCCTTTTCCAATAAATATTTTCTCACTAGAGTCTGTTGTGAAGTGAGAGAAGTTAGAATAGCAGGTCCTGGCTGTAAAGGAGTACTTTGTATTGGTGGTCCTGTTTTGTATTGTTTGTTTTCACTTCCATGCCAGGAATTTTTCCCAAAAGTCTTGGCTGCGAGCGTTGTTGATGTGCAGCTCTCCCTCTGAAGTAGGGCTGGAAACAAGAATTAATAAGAGAAGGCAAAATGCTGTAAATTCTGCAAAGAATTTAAAAAAAAAACTCACAGAAGGGGTCATTGGGCACTGGAACAGGCTGACCAGGGAGTTGGTTGAGTCACCATCCCTGGAGGTGTTTAAGGCACGAGTGGACGAGGTGCTGAGAGGCATGGTTTAGTGTTTGATAGGAATGGTTGGACTTGATCTGGTGGGTCTCTTTCAACCTGGTTATTCTAAGATTCTATAATTTCCCTCATTTACCTACACTGGGAAACAAGTGATCCCTCAGGTGATCACCTGTTTCCCAGTGTAAGAGGTGATTTGAGTGGAGGACGGGAGGAACTGATGCAGTGACTGCTCCCCTTGTACAAGTCTCCAGGCAGGGGTTTAAACCCTTGTATTTCATAGCAGGCTTTCATTTTCCATTATCAATGCCCAGGGCTGTTCCCTTGTATCCTCTTGGACTGTATTGTGCTACATGGGCATAATCTTCTTTTGGCATTTTTGCTGGGACAGGGCAATGCGACCGTCTCTCCTGCTTGTCTTGGTGTCATCTGGGCAACGCTGTGCAGGAGCTGAACTGTGGGTACCAGTTTTCTTGAAGACATTTAAAACTGTGACCTCTTTTTTTAAAATGTGACTTTTCTATGGCAAGTGTGGAAACATCTGAAGCATGCGAGTGTGTTTATGTTGAACTTTCCAAGGAACTGAGGAATTGTCAACAAATGGTCTCGTTGCTCCTGTGAGCACGGGAGGCTGCCTGCAGCGAAGAGTGGTCCTTGTGTGCCTCTGGCCATGGGAGCTTATGTTTTCAAATTGCAGCTAAATATGGAGATAATCTGAGAGCTCTTTGCGCCTTTTTTTTTTCTTTACTGGTTTTTAAAGTGTGCGTGTGACTGGATTAATCATAGTGTGCCTGACTGAATGGATTTCTTAAAATAAAGGTATAAAACTTATTAAGCGTGAAAGACATGACAAATGCCTTGCTTATTTTTTTTTTTGCTTAGGATGCAAGTCAGGCATTATTTTTCTTCTTGGTGAGAAGGGAAATAACTACTGTCTTGACCTGAGGATAACAAATGCTGAACTAAATGCTGCTGGCTGCAAACACCAGGATAACTTGGTTCTAGCAAGTCAGGTGTTGTGGTTTGCAGCACACTCAGCCAAATAGAGGAGTAGCTGCCAATGGCATGATCTAACAGGCTAAATGTGGTGGCAGCTCTCAGGGGTATTTGTGATATCCTCCTTGCACAGAGAACCCAGGTGTGGGCAGGGAGCACCAGAGGTAAAGACCGAGACAAAGAAGGTGTTGGTGTTTCTCTTGGCAGGAGCAAACTCACAGTGTTGCCCCCAAGCCTCTCTCTGCAGCCAGCCCTTTGCCTGGGAGGCAGCAGACAGCTTGGGAAGCACAAGTGTCTCTGTATCAAAATCCAGTTCAAATAGATTGTCTTGACTTTCTCTTTTGACAGTGTATGCTGCCATCAAGGGTCCTGACTTCCTATAAAAAATGTAGGCACTTAGGCATGCATGCAGTACATATACTTTTAAAATAATTCATCTGTTCTTGAAGTCTTTAAATTGCAAGTTGAAAAAGTAACCTGATAAACATAAGCTATTTTCCATTCAAGTTGCTCAGCTGGATGCAGGTTGTTTCTGTTTTCTAGCTGTGATTCTTGAGGAGTGCTTATGTTTGTAATTGTATCCTCAAAGTTCCCTAAATAGCCCAGAGAGGATGTAACGCAACAGTTAAAAGTGATGCAAATAACCATGTATTCATTGTTTTAGTTTGTTTGCCTCTTGTTTTGTGGTGCTTTTTTTTAAAGGCTGTTGTAGAGGCCTATTTCATTCGTTGGCCATGTCACCTGTGGAAGGATAGCTTGCAGAAGGAGCTAATGAATCTCACAGGTGCCATCTATTCAGGTAGTCTTAAAAAATGTAGATAAAAGGAAGGTCAAAATTAATACTTGCATCAGACCAATAAAAACTCCTGAACTGTTACTTTTTTGTTTTGTTTTTATTAGCTCCAGTAATACAAAGAGCTTATTAAAATTGAGTTACTGCTGCAAAAGAATGAATTGTGTAACTCTAATGCTATTGTGTAAAATACTGTTTGAGAGGACATCTTGCTATCTCACTTTCTTGCTGTGAAAAAGCACCATTTTTGGCTGAGCAGCTGATGCCCAAGCAGCTTGGCTGGAATAAGGCAACCGGTCCAAGGTGCTGGCAGACAAACCAGCACTGTGAGAGCCGCAGCGGTATCCACCAGCCTTTCTCTCACAGTCTGCTGTACCTAGAGAGGAAAGACAGGGTCTCGGCTGCAGCTCTTTCCGTCTGTGTGTCTGTCATTAAAGCAAAGAGGTGACTGATGCTCTAGGAATAACTCAGATAAGTAAGCCACCTGGTCCAGGCTGCATTTCATTCTCATTTGCTGCTTAATGGTCCAGTATGCCTGAAGGAGAAATGAAAAAGCAGGGGACATGAAGGGGATGATGAGGGAGAGAATTTTTTAGCTGTAATGGTAAACAGTTGCTGCTGTTCAGAGAATCTGAAGTTTAAATGATGAGATGAATATAGTGGGTTAGGGTCCAGTTGCATCTGGAGTGATACGAACTTCATCTTCGTGCTTTCCAGACTGGTTTACAAAAGGAAACATGTGCTGATATTGGCTTCTTCAGGCTGTTTGTGGAGATGAGGTGTTGCAGCATAATGTAACTCATCCAAAACGTATGTTAATTGATGCCTTTATTAATCTTGCTGATCACTAATTCTATCATGTGTTTTCTTAAAACTTCCATAGCAGCTCACTCACTAATACTCTTGGTTACTATTTATTATTATTTTTGTGCTTTGCCAAGTATGTTTGCTTTCTGTAACTGACTTCCTTCTTTCCAAAAACCTGCAGTAGATGAATATCAGGTGAAGACATAGAACTGTCTTCGATAAAAAGTAATATATCAAAGTACAAGGGAATTCAGTAAACAAAACCAAGCAATTATTAACCAACCAATAGTTTCGCTTTTGCTTTGGCTTTCCAAGAGTATCTTCTGTTGGCTTGAGCACTGAAATCAGATAACTGCTTCCTAACTTGTTTCAGGATCTTAACTTGATTTCTATATTTACAGCCTTTCTTTCTACCTCAAAAGGGACATTCTGTATTTAGATAGGACCTAACAGAAAAGATGCCCTAGACCTTTTCTTTTTTGCCTTTTTTTTTTCTCTCTCCTTTATATCTTTTATCCTCGGGGTTTTCCAGAAGCATGCAGCTAGGATCCTTTGAGGGAATTGGTCGGTGAGGCGTACTGCCTTACCCATGACTATTACAAGTATAAGGCACTATGAAAAAATGTAATGGCCTTATCAGCATTTGCCTTCACAGAGGGCCAGTGTGCTTTTAGGTCTTGAAAACAAAGCAACCAAGCATGCCTTAATTATTGAAATTGATTGCAGAGACTGGTGATACTGAAAATGAAAATGGATGAACAGCAGTAGTAATTTGAGATGAAGTATTATAGCAGGGCATGCTTATTGGATGTTTGCCAGTTTTGTGTGTGTTTTAATAATGGATTGGGAACTTCAGTTTGCGCAATTTTGCCTGTATGTTGAAGGCTTTCTTCAAAAAAAAACCAAAAACACCCACCAAACCCCACAATGAAATATTGGAGGAAGAGGCAGAAGAAGGATGAAGATGCTGGGACACTCCTACAAAAAGCTGAGTAGAGTGGACACTAAGATAACAAAAGAATGAGAGAAGAAGAATTTAGCAGAGTATTGTGTGCAAGTTTCTGTTCATTCAGCATTCCTTTATATTACTTTATTATACTTTATATTACTTACTGGAAGTAGAAAAACATCTAAATCTAAAAATAACGAAGATCATAAGGAAACGTGTGTAAAGTAGCAGCGTGGATGAATGTATTTTAACAAATTATTTGGAACTGTAGAAACTTGCCTTTTAGTAGTTATGGTGATGCGAACACTTGAAGTAATTCCAGTATACTCTAAAATACTTAAAGTTAGGTCATTCCATGGCAGAGAATCTCTCTGAATCATCTCAGTCAAGCTTAAAATACCCTTTACCTTCTAAATAATTTGGAACTGAGACTGAAATGTTAATTGTGACTTCGGGGCCTAGGTTCCTATCCAGTGTCTAAATCAACGGTGCCTGAAAATGCTCTGGTGTACTTGAAGTTTTTATAATAATACAAATAAGCTGGTCTGAACTAGTCTTGGTCATCTTTTAAAGACAATAAGAGGTTTTTATGCTAAGTAGAATTTATTTTTCTGGCTGTAATAGCTTGGTGGCAGTTCTTCAGTTTTGACAGTTTTTCTTGCCGTGTGTCTTACAAGGACTGACATGTTTTCATTAATGTTATACTATCACAGTATGAAAATAGGACACAGTGTATGCGTTTCATCCCGTAAACTGCTCATTCTGAGGCAAACTAATGATCCCTGCATTTTTTGTGTGTCAAATAAAAAAGCCCCATGTCTATATTTAGATAACTTGCTCACAAGATATGGCAAGTTATTCTTACTCAGTGGGCAGCACAGTGAGTTGGCAGTGATAGTGTTTCACATGACTGATAATGCAGAAGTTTCTCTTGGTAGTTCTGTGGGTAGGACAAAGAGTCGTGATGAAGAGGGAACAAGATAGAGATACGACACAGTATCCCCAAAATACTTATCAGAAGAGCTGCTTAAAAATAGCCACTACTGCATGCCTGTGGTATTATTTCCAAACTCATGTAAAGGCTACCAGGGGTTTTGCTTTGTCCAGAGATAATTTTAAGGGAACTACACGTACCCTTAGGTTAGAGATGACTTCAGAGGTAAAAGTGCAGAAAGAATAATCAGTAAATAAAGAACTGCTTTCTGTTTTGACAGAAACCCCCTAGTATTTATGATGAAAGGTTAAGGCACAAGGTACAAGGAGAGTCACGTGTTCTCAAGCACATGGCTGATAAAGGGAAATCAACACAGTGACTTTGTCACCATCTCTTCTGAAGAAGAGGACCTTACCGCTGATACCACCAGAAGTGTGTCTGCCCATGCCTACGGTATCACATCCTATCCTTGAACTTGTTTTATTCTGGAAAATGGCTGGGTGTGAACTGACTTTTGATCATTAATCGTGTCATCATCCACTGTGGTTTTACAACCCAAAAGAATAATAATAAACGAGAGAGAGGAGAGAGAAGAGAGAGGAAGGAGAAGAGAGCGGAGAGAGGGAAGAGAGGGGAGGGAGGGGAGAGAAGAGAGAGAGAGGAATGCAAGGAGAGAGAGGAATGCGAGGAGAGAGAGGATAAGAAAAAGGACAACAACAATACCTTAACAATAAGTAAAGAATACTGAATAAAAAACTTTAAAAGTGAATTCCAGTTTGATTAGAGATAAAGCACTTAATACATTTTCAAGTGGGGAAAAAAAATCCCTGATCAGGTGTAGATTCAGTGACAGAAGTGGATGGCAAAATTGTAAATAATATAGTTGAGGAAGGAGTAGTAGTAGAATGATAGAATCATCAGGTTGGAAGAGACTCACCGGATCATCGAGTCCAACCATTTCTATCAAACACTAAATAATGCCCCACAGCACTTTGTCCACCCGTGCCTTAAACACTTCCAGGGAAGGTGACTCAACCACCTCCCTGGGCAGCCTATTCCAATGCCCAATGACCCTTTCTCTTAAGAATTTCTTCCTAAAGTTCAGCCTAAACCTCCCCTGGCGGAGTTTGAGGCCATTCCCTCTTGTCCTGTCCTCTGTCATTTGGGAGAAGAGACCAACAACCTCGTCTTCACAACCTCCCCTTAAGTAGTTATACAGAGCAATGAGGTCTCCCCTCAGCCTCCTCTTCTGCAGCCTCCTCTTCCCCAGCTCTCTCACCCATCCCTCATAAGGCCTGTTCTCCAGCCCCTTCACCAGCTTCGTTGCTCTTCTCTGGGCTCACTCCAGAGCCTCAACATCCTTCTTGTTGTGAGGGACCCAGAACTGAACACAGGATTCAAGGAGTGGTCTCAACAGGGCTAAGTACAGAGGGAGAACAACCTCCCTGGACTTGCTGGTCACACCATTTCTGATACGGGCCAAGATGGCATTGGCCTTCTTGGCCACCTGGGCACACTGCTGGCTTATGTTCAGTTGCTGTCAACCAATGCCCCTAGGTCTCTCTCTTCCAGGCAGCTTTCTAGACAGACTCCTCCCAGTCTGTAGCTCTGCATGGGGTTGTTGTGCCCTGTGTGCAGGACCCAACCTTTGGCCTTGTTAAACCTCATGCCATTGGTCTCAGCCCAGCGGTCCAGCCTGTTCAGATCCCCTTGGAAAGCCTCCTTACCCTCCAGCAGATTGATACTTCCACCCAGTTTAGTGACATCTGCAAACTTGCTAAGGGTGCACTCAATGCCTTCATCCAGGTCATTGATAAAGACATTGAACAGGGCTGGATCCAGCACTGAGCCCTGGGGAACCCCACTTGTAAGTGGCCTGCGGCTGGATTTGACACCATTTACCACCACTCTCTGGGCCCTCCCACCAGTTTTCCACCCAGGAGAGTGTGCGCCTGTCCAGACCAGAGGTGACAGTTTCCGTAGCAGAATGCTGTGAGAAACTGTGTCAAAGGCTTTACTGAAGTCCAGGAAGACCACATCCACAGTAGTCGAGTAGTAATTCCTGTTGCATGTTTTGATTAAAGTCTACTTCATCTAATATTACAGGTGAGATAAAGAGGGTTGTCATCTATGCAGTAAGAAGATATGAGATGGCATCTGCTAAAATAAATATTCTCAGGGCAACAGGTCATTTGACTGGGCAGTAGATAGACTAGACAAGGACTTTTCTGAAATGCTTACGTTAACAAGTAACTGAAGAAGCCGTGGTGTTGTGCTAGTGCAGTTCCTGGGGAAGCTGCAGTGAAAAGCCACTTCTTTTGCATTCCTGAAGCTTGTGGAGGCTCCATGCACTGTTGTCATCAGTGCTTGTCTCTGCGGTGGACTTTTTCTGTATGCAGTTGGTAATTTCTAAACTGAGATAACTGAGTGTCTCTGTGCACCCTGGTTGTGGCTGTCTTGGCTCAGGTTCCTGCTTGAACTCAGTGATGAGTTTGCAATCTCCTTCCTCTCCCACCCCATTCAGTTCTGGGAGGTAGCAACAGTTCGGATATTTCCTGAGTCCTTCCTTTGTTGTCTTAGTAGAACCAAGCTATTTTAATCCTTTGTACGTCTTCTTTGCTGACCAAGTTTGTCCACAGGCCAACTTATCTTGTCTTCATCTCTAAATGTATTTCTACTTGTGATCAGCAATTGTATGCTGGTTTGTTTGTGTTTTTTTTTTTATTTTAACTCCATCTTGAGCACTGAATAATCAACACCTTGTGGCTGCTTGAGCAACTTCACACAACCAGCATTCCTTACTTCTGCTGTTCTTCTTACTGGCAGCCACTTGCCATGGGATCCATGCTGACATGTTTTCTTGCTGGTAACTACTGGAGGTGGTGAATCTAAAGAATTGCCCTCCATCCCTGCTTTCTTGTGATTAGGAGTTAGGAAAAGATCAGTTGTGACCATCTCTTCATCCCTTGCCTAGGGAAGCAGAGGGCAGCTGTATGGAGCAGGGTGCAGCCCTGACGTGTTGCCTGCACGAAATGAGGTGTTGACTGGCACAGCAAGATCTCTGCTGGCTGCAAAACCTGGGGGGCAAAGGTTTCTGGATTTGCTTTTTGGTTTCATAGAATCACCAGGTTGGAAAAGAGTCCAACCATTCCTATAAAACACTAAACCATGCCCCTTAGCACCTTGTCCACCCGTGCCTTAAACACCTCCAGGGAAGGTGAATCAACCACCTCCCTGGGCAGCCTCTGCCAGTGCCCAATGACCGTTTCCATGAAAATTTATTTCCTAATGTTCAGCCTAAACCTTCTCTGGTGGAGCTTGAGGCCATTCCCTCTTGTCCTGTCCCCTGTCAATTGGGAGAAGAGGCCAGCACACTCCTATCCACAACCTCCTTCCAGGTAGTTGTAGAAAGCAATCAGCTCTCCCTCCAGCCTCCTCTTCTCCAGGCTAAACAACTCTAGCTCTCATAATAAGCCTGTGACTGCCTAGCATCTTTTTTCCAGGCTTTGAACACAGATTATGTGAATTTTGACATGGCTTTAGTGTAATTGGTAATTATCAGATATTTTTGGGGATTAAAAGTAGGATCCCAGGGATTTGCTTTGTTTCTGTGTAACTTTACCAAAACCTCAGGCTTTGTTTCCTCTAGCCTCTGTGTTCTTCTTATCTTTCCCTACCTGCTTTTTTATTTTCTTCTAGAATTGCATTTCTTAAATCTACTTAAGTTGTCAAGACTAGTTAGAGGAGGAAGGTTGTGTGGCTGTCTCTTGCAATTTCTGTATTACAAATACGGACGGAACTAATGCAGAGACACCTCTATAATCATTGTACAGCAGCAGAACAAGGTTATATTTTACAGGCTTGACAACTACCTGGAAGGTGTATATCTCTGGGGGATGGGTATTTTTAATCATAAAAGGTTCTGCTTTCTTGCTTTTAAGAAGAATTATTGAACAGAATGGTTATAATATTGCCCTCCCCAATGCAGTTGTTCAGTGTATGCATGGAGAAACAATCCTATATATATACAATTATAGTTATAAGTCTCCAGTCTGAGTGCCATATCTGGAACAAGTTCTGATGCTGTGAGACAGGAGATCAAAATGGCTATGATGTATCTTTATCATTCAGACTCACAGTTCAAATGTTGCACTATAGGTGCAGAGAGCAATTAGGCAACGGATTTGTCAAACTTTGGTTTTGGACAAGAATAATGTAAATAGTTGAAAGGTATTGTGGCTTTTGCTTGCTGTCAGCAAGCAGTGTATCAATACTGGCACAGATAAAACATTGCAGAGTTACGAGTTCACTGTGGGAAAGCGTAAGCTCTGTCACCGTCATCTTCAGATTACCCAGTACTGGTTTCAGTGCTTTGAATACACAGTAGACTACTTATTGCTCCTGACATAAATAAAGTATTGTATGTTTATTGATTTTACATATTTTAATTTTAGGTCCTTAGAAGACTACCATGATCATACTAACGTAGTAATGGGAGATCTTCAATCAGATGAAGAAGATATAATGAACAGTTCTGATGAAGATGACGACACAAATTCTGATTCTAGCAAAGGGGAGCCTGATACTCAAGAAGATAAGCAGGTATCTTATCTTTGTCTTCTGAAACTATTCCTCACTCTTGCACTGTTTTGTAAGTAGAAACCTTTTGGGATTTTTCAAATAAAAGACATTGAGTCAACATAACTTTATTTCTTTTTGTCATTCTTATTGTTTATTTTTTTCTCTAAAATTTTGATTTAATATGCCTTATGCAAAGAAGTCAAGTTTAGAAATATCCCACTAGAAAGTGTGTATTGCTTGGCATATTTGTTCATAATGTTTCATTCAGTCATGGAGCCGTAGATCCTGCCTGCCGTGCCCCTGTAATAGAGCTAAGTGCACAGATCGATGTTTAGAGATCTTCTGTTTTGAGGCTTCCAGATATCTTATAATGAGGCTGTCTCTGCTTCACAGACCCTAAAGTGCATGATGTCTCTTATGCACTGAACATTTAAAGCCAACCTTTGATTTGTCAGCCTTGGGGAAGCCTAAGGAAAGGTGCTGGATTAAAGCTGCAAGGTCTGAGAAGGTCCTTCTGAAAAATCTCTTGGAAGCTGTAGTTTTGCCTGGATGTTCCTATTTCAGGGGTCCTGGCCATGAGCAAAAGCTATGTTCCAGTTAACCATCACTGCTTGGTGCACAGGGAACAGATCAGAGAATCATAGAATAGTTTGAGTTGGAAGGGACCTTAAAGCCCATCCTGTTCCAACCCCCCTGCCATAGGCAGGGACATCCCACTAGATCAGGCTGCCTGTAGGCCCCATCCAGCTTGGCCTTGACTGAAACAGTTTTTAATTCTTCCTTTCCAATGGCATAAAACACAAGAGGCTCAACCTGCCTTTCAGCATTTAAGTTCTTTAATTCACTCCTTTGGTGCTGAGTAGAGACTATTGGGGTGTGTGTGCGAGAGACCTGTTGTAGGTTTGCAGAGCCACCTCTATGGCTCTTGAAGGACTGTAAGCCACACTTGACTGCTGTGGTTGAGGTCTGACCTTCTGCTAGCTTCTGTGTGTGCCAGCTTGGAATGATTTCCCCTATTTTCAACCTTATTTCTTCTTCAAATGAGGAGCAGGAAGACAGTGTAGTTAGTTAGAATGAAATTAAGTCTAAGGGTTCCTATCCCTCTTCTTGGGGATACCTGCTTTCTTACTTCTTAGTCCTGGATACTCTGACACCAGCCTGTCTGTAGACCAGTGCCTCTTCTCAGCATCAGTTCTTGCAGCTCCGTTTCCTTTGATAGTAATTATATTCACTTCCATTTCCTAAAAAAGAATACATTTTTATAAAATGATTAAAAAAAGGAATGAGACCTTTTTAGTGCTGGAATTGATGAAAACATGTCAGAGCTGAGTGTCATTTAACTAAGTCTTCTGAGAGGAATAATAAATTGGAGGAGGGAAAGTAAGTCGTGGAAAAGGCTAGTTCCTGTGAAACTAAGCAGAACTCTACCTGTGTAGAAACTAATTTACTTTCTGTGCCTCTAGAAATGCCCTCAGCCTTTCATGATGCAGTTTTACAGGAAAGCATCCCCATTATGAGGCTTCTCAGGCAGGTTCCATAGAGTAAATCAGTGCTTGCTGTGCAGCATCTGCTCGTCTGTTTGCTTCAGCTGCCTGCGGCACGTGTGGCCGGCAGCTGGGGATTAACAGCCCACGTCCTAATGGGGAGAACAGCTGCAAAGGAGAATGAAGCCAGTCTCCGCATTGGTCATCAGCTGGGCTTGTTTTTATTTTTGCTTACCACAAGTGTCTGGCTGATTTGATGCTTTTTATCTCCTAGAGCAGGTACAAGGTTCCTCTCCAGTGCCACGCCTGAAAGCCCCATTTGTATCTCTTTGGTTCTACCATTAGAAACTCTTTTAAGCGCAGCGTCTCTTTGCCTGAACAAACACAAAATGGCCTTTTCAGTGCCAGCTGGTATGGGAAAGCCTTTCAAATGGAGTTGAAAACAGACTCTGATATTTAACTTTATAATTGTTTTGTGTTAGCGTCTTGTTCTCAAAATATTAATTTTTCTCACTTGCTAGTGTCACATCTCCAGTGATGGGGGATACCTCACTCTGCATAATTGAGTTAGTTGTAAATTCAGTCTTGTAAGGAGTGTCAACTGTGCTTTGTATAAAGGCATTGAGGTCTGAGGATGAGTGTTAGTCTTGCCTGAGTCTGACCCTCACAGATTTAAGAGGGTTTTTGGGGAAATAAGTTCAATTTTAGAAGTAAAATCCCTGCTCTTTGTGAAGGTGTCTATATAGTGTAGAACGTAAGTAATGTATTTTGCATATATGTGATGCAACAAGAATTATCAAATTTAGAAATAAATTTTAATTTAATAATTTGGCACCGTGTCAATTAAATTCAAATTTAAAAGAATAAATTTTTTTTAATTATGACTTTGAATATAACAATATCACTAAAACCAACCTGTGGATATAATTGGTTACATGATTTGATTTACAGCACTTGAGACTTGTTTCTAGGTTCAGAGAATACCTAAAACCCCAGATGAATCTTGCACCGTTAGTGCCTATGGACCAAAGGTTCATATATGCGATGCCACAGATACCTGCTTTTCTAGATAAACTGTTCAAAGCCTATATTGTGCTGCCATGCTCAATACAGCTTCCTCAGGACTTCCATCACACTTATGTTGTATGTCCTGTGATGTTTTAGTGCTCCTCATGCACGGTCTTTCTTTGCAGCCTATTGAAATGAAAGCCTGAATATCTAATAGCTGTGGTGACAGCTGGCAGCAAAGAAGCATATGGCAAACCATGAGAGCTGTTATGGAGAAAGGTGTTTTGTCTTAGGGAAATTGCATATGGGACTCACACTGTGTAGAAGCACAGAAAGTCCTGCCGCTTACCCACCTTTGCTTTCTTATACCTGTTCCTTCTATCTGATGTTCAACTGGAGCATCGATTTTTATTTTTTTGTAAGCCAGATGTGTGTGCATAAAAACCAACATCATCTCCGCAGTGTCTCAGGTAGATGATGAGACTTGGACTTCTACATCTGTGTAGTATGGTTGCTCTGTATTCGAGCAGCTGCTTTAGTAGATTGTCAAAAGCTGACTTTGCTCTTCATGATTTTATTTCTTTCTTTCTCTCCTTTCATTTTCAGTAAAGAAAAAAGTGTATTTCTTTTAAGATGTTCCTGAAGCCTGTACTAGTTTACTGCAAATATTACTGTTAATTAATCAAAAAAGAAAAGATCCGTACTTTACTATTTTGACTAAACAGTAATTGTCACTTGGTATGGCTTTATTCCCTATGGGCTTGAGTGCTTCCTGTAATAATTAAAGAGAAAGGCTGATGGTGTTATAAAAACTACTCTTAGCTAATATTGTTGTTTCTAGCTGCAGGCTAAATTGATTTTCTCACAGGTTCTGGGAAGGTGGAAGATTTCAAAGCCAAGAGGTTTTGAAACAGTATAAAAAGTTTTTATTAAAAATAAATGTTGAATAATTATATTGGATTTGAGGAACTACTAGCAGGAAATGGTTCTTTACATGTTTTAGTAGATGCATAGTATAACATGTAATTTTATTTGCAGAGTAAGGCAGCTGGAAAGAAAACAAAGGTTTACCATATAGCCAAGGAAATCATGAGCTCAGAGAAAGTGTAAGTGTCAACGCTAAACTTAACAGCTACTGAATTTCTTTTAACTGGGCAATTAAAATGTGACTGTTTGCTTTTCTTGCTTTTTTTTGATAGGTTTGTGGATGTGCTAAAGCTCTTGCACATTGTAAGTACCAAAAAAAAAAAAAAGGTTGTTTCCTGTTTTATTTGTTTAATCTGTTAAGTTCTATGTTTAGGCTTTGTTGTAGTGAACGTGAATTTTTTTCTACTGTATCTACATAGTCAAAATATAAACACTAATTGATTAGGCAGAACTTTAAAGTTTCATAAGATGGATAAATGTTTTGGTCGTTCTTTCTGCATTTCTTTAATTAATGCATGCAGTCTTCCAGCTGAGTGGAGGTATTGCTTGGATATTGAAAATGGGATATACATCCATTTATGTTAATCAGCAACGTATTTATAAGCCAGCTTGTACCATAGCAACTAAAATAAAAATTTTTGGTAAGAATACCTTTTAAAGTAGAGAGAAGGACAGGAAAAATTTAGCTTTAGAAATGGTAATGGAAACACACATCCTCTGCATAATCTAACTAATTAGCTCTAGTGGTGCATCTATCACCATGGCAGCATATTTTGGGGGGGGCTGCAGTTCTTTGACAGATGCTTGATTTCTGATAACAGCTGTGATTGTAATATGTGCAATGTGTCATCCACAACCAGGTTTAAGTATTTAATCCATGCTTATGCAGACCAGTCATCTGTTAAACATGCTGTGTTGAAGGTGATAATAGTAAATTACAGAGTAATTTAGCTTTCGCTAGCTCTGTTTTATGTGTTTTCTGTCGACTTCTAAGTGAAATGTGTTGGTACCATTTTGTCACTCTATTAAATGCAAGCATGGTGATTTTTTTTTTTCCTTAAGCAACAGAAGTGGTTATATTGCAAACAGATGCGTTGGTCTGTCTTGGTCTCTTGAGAAACATGTTCTCTGAAACTGGGAACAAAGGCTCTTTACAGAGGGATGTATACAGTCCTGTAATATGGAGATCTTTCAGGGAACAAAAAACTAGCCACACCACTTGCTGATTCCTTTTTGCCTTCCATTTTAGTAATTCATTTTCTTATTCTGTTCAAGCTTGGTTTTTAAAAGCTGGGCCAGGCAGTTGCAGCCAGCGTATAGTTTGTTTTTGACATGGTTTTTAGTACAGAACTCAAGCTTCAGTACCAGTTAGAGGAAGAGCATTGTCCTAATGAGCATGGACAAGTTTTAAGCTATATGATTTTTAATTATCATATTCTTCAGGCGTGTTTCTTATCTCTTAAAGGTCTCTTCACTTTACAGTGTACCAGTTCTTCATAAACTTCTACTAGAAGAAGAGGGTGTTAGTGAGGAAGATGCAGACAAGCAAAGGAACAATAGGGGAGAGGGAAAACAGGGAGTTTACAAAGTTTCCGGGATAAACTTAAGGTTGTCCGTGCAGTGGAATTGTGCAGTGCTGTAGGAATTGTTTTGTTTTGTTTCAGTGAATAGCTCACAACTCTGTTCATGACAGGACACTAGTTTCTAGCTGCCAAATAGAAACCATTAGAAATGTTTTTGTTGGCTAGCAGTAACAATCAACATGTATTTAGCCTGCTGCAACAGAGAGGATGTTAGGCTAGGAGTCAAGGCAATACTTTGTCCTCAGCATGTCTCTTGGCTTGCAGCAGGACCCTTGGTGAGTGTCCCTGTCAGAGTGGGCACCAGTTTTGAGGCTCTGTGTGTGCATTCTTTATCGAATAAAAATTGCTATACCTGAGAACGGTTGCAGAAACACTTTTTTAATGTATGCAGTGTGGTGTGCCTGATGTGTGATGTGTGTTCATCACAGACATTATTAGATCTGCTTGGTTAATCATATATTTTTTATGGCTAATATTTAAACATTGATAGAATGTTCCTTTCGATTTCACATGCCCTTTGGCTCATGAGTTTCAGTGTCAGGATTATCAACTGCCAGTCAAGCAACCTCTGACAGATCTCTGGAATTAAGTTAGATTCTCCCTAGGCTGGACTGGTTTACATATAATAAAGGTTGGGCTGGTCAGGCAAGGCTCTGTGACACCTTCCGAACCATCTGTTAGTGGTTTTCCAAAGACTAAATACTCAAAATTTAGTGACTAAATCCATTAGCAACGATCTAAGATTAATAATGTTCTCCTCAGTCTGTCTTACCATTTCCAGTTAACACAGCCCACGGCACTTAGCACAGCCAGGGAACAGGACTGTTGATGTAAGAAAAAGATTTTTAAGTTGCTACTGCCTAGAGCATGTGAAGTGGAGTCTACAGCAACTGAGAAGGTGGGAATGTGATTGAAAAGTGGTTATGAGTACCACTGAATATTTTTCTTTTAGCATTCTTTTCTTTCATATTTACAAAGTCAAGTTAGGTGGAGCAACTCTTCCAAGATACTGGGGTGCCAGCCTATTTGGACACTCTCACTTTGTAAGTACACTTGACTGCTTCTGTTGAAGACAGAGTACAAAATTTCTCTGGAAAATTATAAACACTTGGGGGCACTTCTGTAATATGAAATAAGCTGGTCATAACAGAGATAAGGGACTTAACTGGCTTTGCACACTGATGGTCTCTCAAACTTATTCAGCGAATAGGGTTGCTTGAGGGAGTAGCAAGCATTAGATTTAATCTTGAATTCTCTGTATTTCTGTGACTGTCATAATGCTCTTTTAGAGGACAAGATTCCGGTAAAATGCTGTTAGGAGCTTCTGAAAACAAAGGGGCTTAAATTAAACCTGTTCATCTATATGAATCTTTGTGAGGTGCCTCATACAGGGCCTCCAGAGGATAAACAAATGTTGAGAAGATGGAGAAGTGCTGTTTCTTCCCTAAGGGCGCCCACAGTGAAAAAGGAGCAGTGAACTGGATGTAAAACATAAGTGACAGTAAGAGAAACAAGCTTGTCACTGCTATCTGAGATGATCTGTGCCCAAAAACACCTTCTTTTCCTTGGAAAATGAGTAAAACAGGATTGCTGCCATTTGTACTTCTTTGATGTGGTGTTCTTGGGAAACTGTTTGCTTTGCACGAGGGACAGGACTTCTTCAGCAGCACTCTAGTGCCGTAAAGGTAAGGTGCGTGGCTTATTTCCTGTCGTTTCTATTGACCTCTTCTTTCTAAATTTTGTTCTTTTGCCAAAACGCACCACTCTGTCTGTTCTCCTGTCTTTTTGAACTTCATTCATTGATGCTTCTGGTCCAGCAGAAAAACATTCTTTTTGGAATGGCCTCTTCCACTGCAAGACTTTGTGTATAACTTTTGTGTTGTGTGAGCAAAGAAAAACTTGGGCCTGTGGGCTTTTGCCTGAACCTTTAGATCTGCACTTCTGACTTAGACCTTTGCTATGTCCTTATTAGGACTCTGAGGGCAAGTAGAAGGTTGTCAGGAGGCACCTCTAACTTTCATGCAGCCACAAGATCAGCCTTTTATTGAAGAGAGCAGATAAGAGGTCAAACATCTTTCTTTATTTGTTCTGTGTCCTTCCAGGGACGCTTGTATGAGTCAAAAAATCTGTTAATGTTTTCATTTTCAGAAGACAATTGCAAAGTCACATATGCATATGTAAAACCTTAGCCTTTTTTTGTATAGTATAGCCAAATATTAAGAAAAATAGTAGATTTCTTAAAAAGAATGTAGTGTGCACACTAAGAAATAAAATATCTATGTGTTTTGGAGCAAAGGAAGTCACAACCTCTGGTCCTGGCTTACAACACAGATCTACTGTTTGGCTGTGAAAAATTCTCTCAGTTTCCAAGTCCTTTTTCTCCAACTGTGAAACTTCAATATTTGACCGGTCTGGCGTAAATATGTTGATAATTTTTTAGTCTGTGCAGTGCTTTAGAATCACTGATTGAGACATTTGACAATGAATTGCAGCTGTAGTCATCTTAATTGGAAAACTAATGAAATAGTTTTGGTTTGGAAGGAAACGTTGTTCTACTACCCAGACTGTTCCTTGAAATAAGACTCTGGGAATATGCCACAGTTAAATCATTGATTATTGTACAAAATGAACTAGCTTGTATTGTTAGACACTTAAAAATGATAGTTCCTAAGAGAAAAAACGTTGTGCAACTAAGTGGCAGCTTTCCAGAAGTAGTCTCGTATGTTTGAAAAATGTCATGATCCATGCTTACTCATAGTCCTTATTAACTATTGTTGCTGTAGTTTAGCTTAACAGTTTACGGGTAATAGTCTGACTGCCTGTTTATATTTTAAATAATGTATTTGTGAAGTCTTCTGTAGCTGTATTCCTAGCAGTCATGTTTACAGTTTGTCTTGTAACAGCCTGGATGTTCCCTAGAGCGTGAAATTTCCCTTCCCTCCTCCCCCTGTAGGATGTGTGTGTTCCTTGAAAAGCATCCAAGCGCAAACATACTTTCTTACTTAAATTAAACTGATATTTGAGCTTTCTGCAGGTGTATTTAGCTGGGAGTTGTACCACAGTAGAAGGGATTATGGCTTAATTTTGCTTTGCTGATGGTATGTTCTAGGAGGAATATTGGTTGAAGCTTTAGAAGCAAAATACATGACCATGTTTAGATCACACAGTTCTTTCTTTTTCAGTTAAATTTACAAGAAGTTTTAATTTCACCCACTTCAAATTATGGTCAGTTAGCTATGAGATACAAGAAGGTGCATTTAACCCAGTGTGCAGCTGAGCAAGGATGTAGTGTGTTCAGTACCTGTTTTGGTTTACAGCTAGGCTGGTTCCTTTACTCCTTAGACTGACACAGGCAGGTCCCTTTGCTGCGCGCTGGGAATCCTTCGATGGAAAGAACTGAGAGGGATTGTGAGTCAGGGCCTTTGCAGAGGGGAAGTGCGTGGGCTGATCACAGATGATTCATGACAGGGTCAGAAATATTTCAGATATTATGGCCCTTTGCTTATTTAAGGAAGCTGCATTGAAGGAGAGGTGGGAGGAAAAAAGAAGCAGCAATGTAGTGTCCTCCTGAAATTCTGTTTAAAAACCACACAGCTCTAGGGACAATGTGTGCTAATAGGATAAGTAAAATTCTGTAAACACTTTGAAGTTAGGAATGTTTTATCAGGCAGAAATTCAGCAACGATATGTTCTCAGAAGCCTTTAAAACTGTGTAAACTAAATTTTCATATGGACACCCAGTGGGATGCTGTCTTAGTCAAGAATAAATTAAGACAGTTTATGGTTTGGAAGGAATGTGCTTTCCAGGGATAGTGATGAGTGCCGTCCTCTTAGAGTAGCTGTGTGAGGACAACTGCCTTCACTTAAGCAGTAAAAGGTGGTATCAGAAGATTATTATTGGACCAGAGTATAACGTAGAGTTAGAAACTGTAAACCAGTGCTTCAGAAAGAGTACGACAGCCTTCCTCCTTCTGAAAGGAAAACATACCCTGATAAGGAGCCTAGTCGATTCGTTATAACTGGCATGATCTTCTGTTTTCTGTTGTACAGCATAGGAAGCTTTAGACTAGAGTTGCAAATGGTGCTTTTCAGTAAAATAAGCATGTTAATTACAAATCATGGAAAGGCTTTTTTAGTAAGAAAGACTGTAATGCTTGAAAAGCTTACTTTCAATTAGAAAATCTCCCTCTTTAAAATTAACTGTAACGGATTACTGCGTTGCTTCACAACTAATAATTTCTAGGACAACTCAGGTGTCTGTCTCTGAACAGGATGATGAAAGCAGTGCTCTTCAGCAGTATTATATAGTACCGTTATGCTAAATATGTTTGTGATATGAAGAACTTCTTGCAGGTATATATAGATATCACAGAAATGTATATATTATTTGCAACAGTGATTCTGTTTTTATTTAGTAGAGAACCAATTTGGTTTTATAAGAAATTAGTTTCTGGTGCATTAAATGTCTAATACCGCAATTTCTAATTCCTAAGTCATTCACACACTTGTATAAAAAGTTGTCCTTGTCTGAATACCTTCTACCCTCTGGAGCGAAATTTCAGGGTTTACTTTTTAACTTAACATATTTTACATTTGGTAATTAAAACAGACTTTTTACTTTTTTTATTACTTTCTCAGAAGGCCAGTACCTTCAAATGTAAACACTGTTAACTTGTAACAGTGCATTTGTTTGACTTCTCCTACCCCTACTCGTCAGGCATGTGATCTCAGCCTTCAATTCTTAAGTTTATCTCAAGATGAACTTGGCATGATAGTTGCTTCACACCCACTGCCATGTTAAAAATAAATCTTAATAGGATTACAGTGACAAATGTATTGTACTGCTTCTGTAGGGAAGACTTGATAATTTGGGGAAAGTAAAAACGGGGAAAAAAAGCATTGAAGTTGTATTCTTTTGTTAGCAGGCTAGTTTGTATCATTTGAAAGCTTTGTGTTACCTATCTTACCTGCGTTTCCTCTCAGCAGGGCTTCTTCCATTTACTGAGTTGTGGAAGAAGGGAATGGAGAGGGTGATTAAACAATTTTGATTGGCTGTTTTAATGATAGTCTTTCATGGTGTGATCCAAAGCTGACGGACTTTGGATTGAGCTAGTCAAAAAACCAAATCTGTATTTGGAAAACATCCTGCAGGCTCTTTGAATGCTCTATCTACAAGTTAAATAAATGCTCTTTGACTACAAATAACATTCCTGTCTTATCTACTGGTGCTTAAACCTGGCTTCCTGCTCTCCTTTTATTGTTTAGTTGGGCTGTTGATTATGCCTCAGACAAAACTGCTTTTCTTTTCATTGTGCAAGTAACCTTATAACATTCAGACAAAATTCTTGTTTCATCCCATGGCAATGTACATAGAGTATATTGTGCATGCATGTGATTTGGGAAGGGGAGAGAATATTATTGTAATATGAAGATGCATTTTGCATGAAGCTCTCCAGAATGCCTCATTTGAGCTTTTGCCATTGTAATTCCATGTATCATATCAGTGTTAAGCAATGCCCTAGGGTCAGGAAAATCCATAAGATGCAGCTGGTAGTTAACCTATGTGTCACTAGTCTGCACAGAGGATGTAAAACAGAGCATTTCCATATGAATAACGCCATCTGTTTTTTAACTCACTTGCATTTAGTTCTCAGCCTTCCCGCATCACAACCATTGCCCTGTATCTCCTTTCAGTTTCTTGTCATAACTCTGCCCAGTCACAGCCTCGGTGACCCAGAGGGTCACAAAGCAAGAAGTGTGTCTGGAGCTCATGCTGCCCAGAGCTGATGTAATGAGGAGAGAGGGCAGGGGAAAGTTGAGACTTCAGTTCCAGAGACCCTAAATAGTGCCAGATGCTGGACTGATGAGATAGCTAGGAAGTCCTGTCGTAGTAGACTGGGTCCTGTCGTAGTAGACTGGGAAAGGGGTAGGGAAGGGGGCAGGTGTGGACCCCAGGCGCCTTTAAAGCACAACACATCTTTGTACTTAGGAACGTGTTTGATCACCTCTTTCAGGTCACCTGTAAATTGTGCGTGTGTTACCAGGTATCAGCAGACCACAACCTCAAAAAGTGCTATTGTGGATTGCCTTTTTTTCCACCATAGCCCCAGTTGAGCTGAGAGACGGTAATGCAGCATATCACCCAGCTTGAATTTTCTGTCAGTTCAGACAGGGTTACTTTTCAAGTGAAATGCTCAGTTGCGAGCCTTTCCTGAAAACTGGGCTTGCATGTGACTAGGGATAGTACCTAGCCTAATGGATGCTGAGTTATGGATACAGTCCTGGCTGTACTGACTCGTATGGGGCCAAGATTTTAATTCCAAATAGTTTAATGAGGAGCAATATGCTTTACCTCTGTCTTGTGGGGAGAGGCTCATAACATAGAAATGCAACAAGAAGATCCTTAAAATGTAGGTGGGGTTTTCCTCCTCCTTGTAAATGTAAATGCTTTGAAGGTACAGCTGTTGATTTTGACCTTTATTAACACTTGGAATCTCGTGGTTCCTATGTGTTGTTACAATTTGTTTTTGTTTGATGTTAATTTTCCTGAATATGGAAGAACTATGTATGGTAACTTTGTGACGTTACACAGAATGGCACATCTTCCAAAATGGCATTTGTAGATGACTTATGAAAACTAGTATGATTTTAAAATAAGATATCATGATATTATTAGCCAATATATAATTTCTGCTTTTCCCCCTCAAATCTTAGCAAGGAGAGACTCAGGGCTACCAGTACCTTTGCAAAGAGAAGCTTTCCCCCGCAACCCAGCAGTGCACTTATATGTGGTACCAACACGTTTCTTAAGGGCATGTTATAAAAATAATTAGCAACCTCTATGGTATGCATACAGGAGCAAAAAAGTAAAGCTTCTGCATCAAACCAAAGGGATTAAGAGAGTCCCAGGAGAGTAAGTTGAGGCTGCAGAGAAACATGACCCAGATGGTGCACGCCTTGCCTTCAGTAATAGGGAGAAGCTAATAGGGAGCAGCGCCTGGAATGTCTGCAGAGAAAACTCAGTTGTCTGTGTTGGTGCTTTGAAGGCTGTTCACTCATGAGAAGGGGGGTTTCTGTCCTTTGTACTCCGGCAGGATTTCCGGGACGCTGTGGCACATGCCTCCAGGCAGCTTGGAAAGCCAGTGATTGAGGACAGAATCTTGAATCAGATCCTGTACTACCTACCTCAGCTCTACCAACTCAATCGGGACCTCCTGAGGGAATTAGAAGAGCGATTATCACACTGGTGACTATCAATGAAGGGACACTGCTCCTTTGATGTTGTTGCAATTATGTGGGGCTTATGTGATTCCATGTGACCATGGTTCAGCTTTTATTTGTGTTGCATGTACCTTCTCAAGTGACAGAATAGTACAGGAGATAATCTTCCATTTAGGTATACTTTTTGCCATTTAGGTTTATCTGGAATTGTTCAGAAGGTGCATAGCTACATGTTATTTATTTAAATAAGTTCTAGTGCCTGCATGGGGGACCACACAGGGTCTCCATGATAAATGGACAGATTTCACTAGAGGAGAAGGAAGCTGTCCTGCAGACTGGTTTGCATTTTAAATGTAGTTGAGATCTATTAAAGAGAGACAGCACTGATTTGACAGTCACAATCCCTTTGAAGTCCATTCTCAGCTGCACTGGTGGGTGGGCCTAAATCAGCCATACAAACCCTACTGATAAAGGCACTGAAATGGGTGAGGACTGCAATGCCACACTTCATAATTAAGGGACAGAGGCGGAGACACTCTTAAGATCTGTCTCCTAAGAAATCTAGCTTGAGCTAGTGTGTTCAGACAGTTCAAGACCATTTTAAATAGACTCTTTATTATTAAGTGGTTCCCATCTAACACTAAACTAGCATATCGAGGTATGCTTGGTAAGGTTTTTCAGAGTAGCTGCTGAGATGGATGCTTACCTGCTAAATTACAAACTTTTTGTTCAGAACATAAACATCTTACTGTGAAAAAGACTGATGTTTTGCTTAGGATTGAGACGCACATTCTTCTTAGCTCTTTCTAACTGCTCTATTTTTTTTTGTTTTAGGCTTGAAAATCAAAGAATTGCTGATATATTTGTTAAAAAGGGTCCCTACTTAAAGATGTATTCAACTTACATCAAAGAATTTGATAAAAATATTGCACTATTAGATGAACAGTGTAAGAAGAATGCAGGTTTTGCTTCAGTAGTCAAAGACTTCGAGGTACTGTAGTCTTTTGTAAGATATATCCTGTTCTGTGGCTTTTCAGCAGTTGTGATCCTCCATAAGGCTTTAGAGACTATCTTCCAATCTTTTTTTTTGTTGGGTTTTTTTTGCCTTGAGGCTTCTTAAAGTGGAGGTGGAAAGAAGTAAATTCACATTTTGTGAAGCAATTAGTGATTTTGGCTACCACTGTAAGAAACGATTAAGGACCTTGATTTTCAGAAAATGCAACACTTGCTACAAATTATATCAAAGAAATATTAACAAGATCTCTAGCAATGTTTTTTGGGGTTTTTTTTTAAGTTTTATCTCCTGATCATACAATGCACTGGTTAACTGTCCTGTTTTAACCAGGTTGATTTCTCTACCATATCATAGGGTAGTAGCTCACTCATGGGAATGATTTTTCATTTCGGTTAGAAATATTAAAAAGTGATTTTTCTCATTTGCATGTTTCTAGAAGTTTCAAGCCTAGCACATGCAGCAGTCAGATGAGAGCTGATTCATGTCTCTAAAAGCATTGCCAGGTTTTTACATAACTTCCTTAAAACAAATCAGAGAAGAGATGCAAGCTGCCTAAACACATGATCCACACCAACTGTGAATTTACCTCCCCTTAAGTGGGCTTCCCCTTGGGTGATTCCTGCTTCGATTGCTTAAGAGTGGTTCCAAAGGCGACTTACAGTGGGGAGAGGAAGAGCTTGAGGTGGAGTCAGCAGAAACAGGAAAATAAGAGCCCTTTTAAAGGTCTCTTGTTTCCGATGTATGTATTTTTGAATGCAGTCTCAAGATAGTTAATATTTTTGGTTCATGGATCTTTTAATTCTGTATTGTCTTTAGAGGTGTGGATTAATTAAAACTTTTGCAGTCAGCTCTCTTGTCTTTTCTTCCTTTCTACCTAAAGAACACTCTCAGCAATTAGAAAGGAGTGTGTTGCCCTTGCCACTGGTGTTTCCTTTATTCCTGGGAAGCTTAACCTCTCTTCCTTATTAACCAAAAGACCTATTCTGAATCTGTGGAGAGTAGGAGTGCTTAATAACTCATGATTAATTTTGCATTCAGCCTTCCACCTAGGAAAATACTTGCTCTATAGCTCGTTTAACACTGTGGTAGTCACAACTTTTAAACATAAACCTCATCCAGTGTAATCAGTAATTGTCTGTAGGTGTGCTTTCTTGTGCTGGACCCTTTGACTACAAGAAAATACTTACTTACTTTGCGTTTTCCTTTCAGATGAGCCCCCGCTGTGCTAGTCTGGCGCTCAAGCACTATCTGCTCAAGCCAGTTCAGAGGATTCCCCAGTACAGGCTCCTGTTGACAGGTACAGTCAAGCTCTTTCACAGGCTTCAGAAGCCAGTTTTCACACGTCCCAGGAAACTTGTTTGCAGGCAGTTGTATCCATCTGTAAAATGTGTTAATCTGACTTGAGATGCAAAGCCTTTTTAAAAACATGACATCTAAAAAATACGGGTTTAGAGGCCTTCCTTTGTTAATGTTGATTGTAATAAGATGCATAAATGAGGTGCTAATATTCCCAATGTTGTGGTGTGTTCTCTGATGGTACCTTCAGCAGTACTTGGAAAATATGAAACCTGTGGTGGTTTATGTTTATTTCTGTGGTAATAAAAGCCTTTAATTTCCTTGAAGGGTTGGAGGCCAGACACACACTCTCCTGGGTAGAAAACTGGCTGGATGGCCGGGCCCAGAGAGTGGTGGGAAATGGTGTTAAGTCCAGCTGGAGGCCAGTGACAAGTGGTGTCCCCCAGGGCTCAGTGCTAGGTCCAGTCCTGTTCAATGTCTTCATCAATGACCTGGATGAGGGCATTGAGGGTACCCTTAGCAAGTTTGCAGATGACACAAAGCTGTGTGCAAGTGTCGATCTGCTGGAGGGTAGGGAGGCTTTGCAAAGGGACCTGGACAGGCTGGATCGCTGGGCAGTGTCCAACGGCATGAGGTTTAACACGGCCAAATGCCGGGTCCTGCACTTGGGGCACAACAACCCTAAGCAGAGCTACAGACTGGGAGAAGCCTGGCTGGAAAACTGCCAGGAGGAGAGGGACCTGGGGGTGCTGGTCGACAGCCAACTGAACATGAGGCAGCAGTGTGCCCAGGTGGCCAAGAAGGCCAATGGCATCCTGGCTTGTATCAGAAACGGTGTGACCAGCAGGTCCAGGGAGGTGATTCTCCCTCTGTATTCAGCACTGGTGAGGCCGCTCCTTGAATCCTGTGTTCATTTCTGGGCCCCTCAGCACAAGAAGGATGTTGAGGCTCTGGAGCAAGTCCAGAGAAGAGCAACGAGGCTGGTGAAGGGGCTGGAGAACAGACCCTATGAGGAGCGGCTGAGAGAGCTGGGGTTGTTTAGCCTGGAGAAGAGGAGGCTGAGAGGAGACCTCATTACTCTCTACAAGCTCCGCCAGGGTAGATTTAGGCTGGAGATTAGGAGGAGGTTTTTCACGGAAAGGGTCATTGGGCATTGGAATAGGCTGCCCAGGGAGGTGGTTGAGTCACCTTCCCTGGAGGTGTTTAAGACACGGGTGGATGAGGTCTTGAGGGACTTGGTTTAGTGTTAGATAGGAATGGTTGGACTAGAAGATCCGATGGGTCCCTTCCAACCTGGTTGTTCTGTGATTCTGTGATTCTGTGAATGCTCATGTTTTGCTTTGGGTTTTGGCTTTTTCAGGTTTGTTTGTTGGGTTTGTTTTCATATGAAGGAAAAAGATGGTATGGAAGTTTGGAACTAGAAGGAGGAAGTGAAAGATGTCTATGCAAATGTGAACTTCTCCAAGTAGCTTCTCTGTTTCTCCCCCACCCAGGTGTTTGTCTGCAAAACCCATTCTCTTTTAAAGGCAAAACATGTGTTCTTAGTGTACATCACTAGTAACTGCGTAAGACTTGTTGCAGGGGCAATGTAGCCTGAAGAGTTGACTTGGGACTAGGAAATCCAGGCTCTATTCCACTGGCACTGGCATGGTAGGGTGACCTTGAGCAAGTCATCTCCATGATGCTTTCTTTTCTGGAAAAGGAGGTCAGTGATAGAGGCCTCCTTTGTAAAGTATTTTGAGATGTGTTTGTTGTAAGAGGGAGATGGCTCCTGTAAGGATCTGGAAATACTTAAGGTATTGTTTTTGAAAGCAGTTGCTTCTTGATGAGCAGTTTAAAAATAGCCTCTGTTTATGTATTAACTGCAAAATAAAATGCTCTGTGACCTTTTTTTTTTGGCTCTGGAGCAGCTTGTTGGTGTTTCCCCAGCAAATGCTTACACTAGCGATGCTGTGGGAGATACAGACTTAAGTATTATACAGCAGTTACCAAGTTATTAATGTTGGCTGTTTTCATTTTAATCATCTCATTAAAGTCACAAGTCTTAAAAAGGATGAGAGTTCTTATTAAATGAGCTACTTTGTAGGGAAAACAGTAACTCTTAATTGATAAAACCGAACCACAGAAGGGCATTTGAGGACTTGCTTTATTTTGAAAGGGCACTTGACTTAGGACATGGAGTAGACTTGTTATACACTCCAAAACCAGCATAAATTTGGATAAGTCCAAAGGTTTTAATTAAAAATGTTGAACAGCAGATCAAGATGCAGTAAGTACCTTTGTCAAGATACAAAGTGAGAGATGTCAGGGTTGAGTGGCACTGAAACAAAACTCAAGTGTTGAAGGAGAATTCCTCGTGACCACTAACTGTCATTGTGGCTGGGACAAGCTGTTTTAGACCTGAAAAAATTCATTCTGTGGAAGTGGGGGTTTCCCATTCTGCAGCCCTTACTGTGACTGTCTGGCTTTAAATGCATTTCTAAATGCATATGTATTGACAGGAATGAGATTGCAATGCTGGCTGCTGATTTATAAAAGTAATTTTTTATTATTCTATGGGAGCAGTAAAAGAGATTGGACAAAGAATTTAATTATGCCGGGGCTGTGGGGTGTTATTCTGGATCTGTTTCATTTCCAGTCTATTCCATTTATCATGCATTTCTGTTTTCCTTGGGATTCCTCTTCCATATCTCTGTGGATGACCATCTGCTTTGTTATCTTACAGCAGCTCTGTGTAATAGTGATCTCTATATAAACTTATGCTGCAAAAACCTCTGGAGGACACACAAAGTGTTTGGATCTGTTGTTGCAGTGAGTGAGATGCAGTGATGCAGCAGCTGCCCAGGCTGAAAAAGGGGGTCGGATCTGTTTGCGATGGAGGAGGGGGCAGTAGGGTAAGAGCAGAGGAGCAAAAATAATCCAGGAAACGAAGCCTGAGTCAGCAGGAATTTCTTCCTATTTAGATGTTCTGTGTCAGTGGAACAGCTTTGTACTGGTAACCTGCTGCTACATGGTCACATCACAAGATAGTTGCTGTGCTTTGAAGTGGAGTTACTTTTGTGCTAACAAAGGGGGAGCAGGTGGACTCATAAATCAGCCAAGGAGGGGTGCAGCTCAGCTGTGTTTCCGTTTAATTATACAGCTTCTCCAGTCCAGCAAGGGAACTTCCCATTCTTCACATACTGGCCCCTAAACCCTTCACAACACATATTAGAAGGGGTTTTGGGGAGGTTAATTAGAGGCCTCTGATTTCTAACAGAAATGAAAGAGAGGTGAATCTCACCTCCCGAGAACTTCTGATTTGAGTAGATAACTTGAGACTGTACAGTATGAACAAGCTCTTCATTGTCATAGGATAAGCCTCTCTCTCTTTCTTGACATAAGGTTTGCAGAGTGTCTTTTACTCTCCTGAACTGAGTTATAGTGAGGGGAGCTGAGTGACAAATGAGACTCTGAGCACGCTGCTCCTTTGAAGGCTGGAAATAAAGTTGTCAGACTTGAGGCCAATTATGTGTTGGGGAATGACTGCTTTAAATTTAACATAATTAAGTTAGACAACCTGAGACAAAAAGTAGTTAATGAAGCAGAAGAGAATTTTTAGCAGGAGCAGTGGTAGTCGCTGCCTCCCAGCAAGAAGGAAGAGAGAATTGCTGGTTGCTGTCAGGTAGAAGCTCGAGGCATTAAGAAATTGTTTGTCACAGAACCATTACATGTGTGCTTTTGTGTTGATTTTTTTTGTTGTGTTTTGGGATATCTGTCAGAGTTATGAATTTTAATTTCCCAGTCGGCCTTTCTGAAGGTATTCTTCAGTCTGTTTCATTTTCAGTTGGTTCAATCTGTCACACATTTCTGTTTTTCTTGGGATTCTCACTCTTTTGTGTCTCTTTGGATAACCAGTCTGCTCTGTCACCTTCCAGCTCTGTATCATATTGAGTGTTCAGACTAGATCCTCTTAGTCTGAACAACTGAAGCACATTTCAGAGGGCAAATTTTTTTTGGCAAAGGCAGTAGATGCCATTCCACCTTAATATGTAACTCCTGTATTTATTTTATGTAGGAATATTTTTGCTAAATTTTTACTGTAGTGTTATTCATGTCTGTCATATCCACTTATCTGTATAGTCTAAGTCAGTACCTCCAGAAAGTAGTTGCAAGTACAGAATTTCCAGTGTGTATAGAAGAAACTAAAAAGATCTGTTCTGATGTTTCTGTGAAGCTGTTTTGGCTATGAACAGAGGTCCACTTACTTGGATATATATAGAGAGAGTGTTAAGATAAAAATTATGTGTTTATCGCTTTCAGGATTTTGCAGTTCCATGTTTTATTGGTAACTTCAGTCTAATAGTGCAAAAGCAGCCTTCCTTTTTAAATACAGAACTTTAGAGTAATGCAGTTATGTTAAAATCTCTAATTTTCTCTCTTCTATCCAATGATTATATAATTTTAAATGATAGAGTATACCCATCCAAAAATGTTTTTGAGCAATGTGAAGTGGTGATGTTTTGGCGAACATGTTAGAAAGCATGAATGTGCCAATTAAAAATTAGTTCCCATGTTGGGTCTCTGGTTTTAAGTATCCACTTTGAATATTAAATTGCATGTCTCCAAGTACAAAGGACACTTTTTTTCAGAGTGCCAGTAGTACCTTTGCAGATGAATCAATTATACCCACCTCACCTCTTGTTCCCAGCCTATAGAGGTGAGTGTGTGGATGGAGCTTTAAGCAGCTGGAATTTCTGTATAACTTGTAAGGACTCATTATGGGGTTCTGGGAGAACATCATGAGGTTCATCAAGGCCAAGTGCAAGGTCCTACACCTGGTTTGGGGCAAGCCTCACTTTAAATTCAGGATGGGGGGTGATGTGATTGAGAGCAGCCGTGCAGAGAAGGACTTGGGGGTGCTGGTCAATGAGAAGCTCGACATGAGCTGGCAATGAGCCAGCTGTGTCCCAGGTTTGCACCAAAAGAAGCGTGGCCAGCAAAGTGAGGGAGGTTGTTCTGCCCCCCTGTTCCTCTCTGGTGAGGCCTCATCTGGAGTATTGTGTCCAGTTCTGGAATCCTCAACACAAGAAGGATATGGAACTGTTGGAACAGGTCCAGAGCTGAAGCACCTCCCATATGAGGACAGGCTGAGAGCATTGGGGTTGTTAAGCCTGCAGAAGAGAAGGCTCCTAGGAGATCTTATAGCAACCTTGCAGTACCTGAAGGGGCTACAAGAAAGCTGGCGGGGAGGGAGTGTTCACAAAAGCTTGTAGTGATAGGATGAGGGGCAATGGGTATAAACTGGAGAGGGGCAGGTTTAGACTAGACTTAAGGAAGAATTTCTTCACAATGAGAGGGTGTTGAGGCACTGGCACAGGTTGCCCAGGGAAGCTGTGGCTGCCCCATCACTGGAGGTGTTTGAGGCCAGGTTGGATGGGGCCTTGGGCAGCCTGGTCTGGCGGGAGGTGTCCCTGCCCATGGTAGGGGGTTGGAACTGGATTGTCTTTAAGGTCCCTTCCAACCCAAACTATACCGTGATTCTATGATCCCTCCTGGAATCCTTTGTGCTGGCCCTGATGAAGATCACATTGCAGTTATAAAGCTTTAACTTGTTTGCTTTGTGGCAGAGTTCTGTGAGTGCTCTGGCTGGGCAGTGTGGCACAGCTCGAACTCAAGAAAGCACCCGTGTGCAGGCAGGGCACAGCGGGCAGCTCTTGGAGTGTGTGAGGCATAGGGTTCCTCCAGGTTAAACCAAGTTAAAAACAATGTGAATTCTTCTCAGCTCCTTTCAGAATACCTTGTGTTGTTACTGTTTTTATTCTTAATCCAGCTTCTTAGCAGTATAACCTGAGGCTGAGGCAAGATAAACTTTGCTTTTAATGGAATATGTGTCAACCTAAATATTGCACCAGAATGTCTGGTAGTTTCTGCAGCACAAGATCTTGAGGGACATGAAGGATGCAATGTTTATGGAGCATAGCTGGAGAGATTTTGATGCCATGTCAGACTTGTCTTAAAAGATCACACGTAGACCAGCGCCTGCTAACGATCAGACCAAACGAGGAGAGCAGAAAGCTGTGGGTGTTCCCTTGGCCCAGCCAACCAGACCTCCCAGCGCTCCCTCCCTGCTTCCCTGCAGGAGACCCCAGCTGGTTCCTCTCCCTTCACCCTAAACTGCTCTTCATGCTTCTCTCTTGGATCCTCCCTTAGGTCTTTGCCAATAAAATAAATTTTCAGTGCCAAATCTTTCTCTTCCTGTAATTCTGTTTTCCTCAAAGGTTTCATTAACTGTGACAAGATTTCCCACTTTTTGTAGCATTCTGTATACTTTTGTGTTGCAGAATTGTGTTTCGCAATTCCCCGTCCCCTTTTTTTTGTTTGCATAAGGAAAAGATTACAATATACTGAGTGGTCTCTGAGGGGCATGAATGAAGCAAGACATCTTATGAAGGCAGGAACAATTGGCTTCTGAACCTTCTTGAGTAGAAGGATGAATTTGGGTTGGGCGAGCATATGGGAGTTGAATTGTTTGACTCCTACGTATGACTGTGAAGCTAAAAGTGAATGCTTGCTAGACCTCATAGGATTAGTTTTGAGTGGGTCTGTGACAACATTAGTACCACATTTAAAAGGTAATTACAAGTCTCTGTTTGTTGATATTGTCAGTCTAATGTATATTTTGGAAGTTTCTAATTTGGGGTTTTTTTTTCAATTTTAAGCAGTTCAAAGCTGCAGCTTGCAAAGAAGGTAGTTGACATTTTACTGAGGGCATTATATTAATTTTCGACAGGATGCTATACTTTTTGGTGAACTAGATGCTCGATCAGAGAATGGAAACTCAGGGAAGTGTTTCCTTGTATAGTCATACGTTTTGAGTTAATTTTAGCTAAGTAAAATAGATTTTAAAACTAGCAAGACTTTAATGGATCGATGGTGCCATCTTGTGGTTGAGGAACTGATAATTGAAAGCCAAAAATGCCTTCTTGACCATTGTGGAGGTTGGTGTTTGATATTTTATTGTTAAAAAATATTAATCATAAACAGATCTTCTGTAATGACTTTTTTTTTCCCGTAGCTCCTATAGACAAGTTAGATGCTCAGGCAAATATCTGTAATCTCAAAACTTTTTGCATCAGCTTAAATGTAAATGATTGCGGGTATATACTCATTTTTCACTTGCTTGTTTTGTTCTGGGTAATTTATACAACATATCATTTGTCTTTGGAGAAGGCTTCAATAACTTTCTCCAAGCAAGATATGATATGCTTTCATTATAGAAACACTATTTTTCCTTTTGTTACTACTTTAACAGATTTGAAAGGTTAAGTAGTCTTTGTGGCGTAAATCACTCTGAGAAAGCACATTTCCAGGAAAAAGAAGTTTTTTGCTACTTTCTGGTTCTGTTTATTTCTTTAACAAAACTATCTCTATTTTTTTTTCTTTATACAGATTATTTAAAGAATCTTGTAGAAGAATCTGCAGACTATAGGGATACCCAAGGTAAATTTCATTTTAGATCAAAGAAGTAACAGCTTATATATATATGAGAAAGGATTCTGCATTTTAAATGCATGCAAAATGCTAAGCCACTAATAGAAATGTTTTCTTTTTAGTTCTAAATTTCTAAGGCAGAGATACTGAAAGACTGCAAACTAGTAGTTTCAAAAAGGTTTGGAGCTGGCCATTGTATTGGCCTCACCCTTGAGTTGAAACTGAGAGATAAGAGTGAAGTTCCACAGGCATCTTAAGCAGATATTTTGGGCACTACTGTTGAAGGAAACAGCCCTTGTATCTGTAGACCTTTCATGATAGGCAGTCTGGTCTACCAGCTGTTCTCTGCAAGCCAAGAGCCCTTCTGTACTTATCTCTCTTTGTGCCAGGATATAAGTGTTTCTGTGGTGGGAGTGAACAAGATTAAGGAGACACTCTGGATTATATTTAACCTGAGGAGTTCTCCAATTTGACTTGTCAGAAGTTGCACAAACAGAAGTGATTTCCACAGGTTTGCTCACATGTCAGGGTGAAAAAGGGATAGCTGGTGATGGAAGAGGACAGGACTATGTATTTCATTTAGGATTAAGCTGGTTTAGCTCAAGTGTAGCAATGCAATGTACATTCATACTGTTTTCTTCCACATGTGTGCCTCATCAGTACTAAAAGTGCTCCCAGTCGGTTTCCATTTCATTTGTATGAGCCCCTGTCATTTATTTGTCTCTTTAGTGACATTTGTGCAGATGAGGTCAATTGGACTGCAATAAATGCCCTGAGCCAAGTTTGCTTTCTTATAGATTTATCTGCTGATACAGTACCAGAATATTTATTAGTAAATATTTTTCTTAAGGCATTTAGACATATTTGTTTGAGTATGTTGAAAATGTAAGCTGAATACATTTTTAATTATGACTTTTTAAGAGAGAGAAAGGTTTATCTTGCACTTCTTATGGGTGTGAACAAACTAATGCTTGCATTGTGCATTGAATAATTAATCATTTGAAAAGTAAGCAGATTAAATATATCTAATATATTTTACTTTATGGTTTCTTGTGATTTTTCCATCTTCTGTGTTTTTCGTAGTTGCCCCTCCCACAGTATTTCTCTCTCCCATCGTACATCAAAGATAAAAGAAGAACCTTAGTTGTAACAATAACAGTGTTAATTTTATGCATTTGACAGGTTTGATAGTCTATCTTTGAAACTGCTTAAGAAGGGAAGGTCTAGTCTTTACTTGTCAAAACTCTTTCCTTGTGATAATTAACATAGCTGTGAGTTTGCTTATGTGTTTAATTCCATTGGAGGGCGGGATGCAGGGAAGAATACGTTTGGTTTTGGTTCTTGGAGAAAAAAACACCAAACAATACAATTATTCCTGATGTCCTTCACTGGAATATATTGCTCTAGCTAAGTAGTATGGGAAATGAAATGGTCTTCCCTGCCAAAACCCACTTTGTTTATGGATTTTGACCCTATGGAATATTTTGTGTTGTTGAGATTTGTTTAGACTTGACTGTGTAAGTAGCTCTGAGATCTTGGAACTTTACCCTTCAATAACCTGTATATTTTCTCTAATATTCTTCAATCTTCTTTGAAGTCAATGAGTAAAATTTTAAGTTTTTAAGATATAATAGCTGAAGGAAAGCATATATCAAATATATAAAATCAGGGTACTTATTCCTTCCTTCTAGCTGAACTTCCCTTCCTTTTCTTTCAAGCAGATTGGAGCTGGGGAGTATTTTGGCTGGAGCAGCTCCAATGTTTCCTACTAGCAAACCACCAGCTATTTTTCAGCATGCTCAGTTGACATCATGACATCTGTATCTAAACTTAAATTTTGATAAAATGCTTGTTATGCCTTGTAACTGTTTGACTCCTGTCCTTGCTTTGCTTCATAAAAATCTTGAACAAAATTCTCCTTAGATTCTCTTATGAGGAGCTTTGTGTTAGCACCTCAGTTTAGTTTCTTATTTTATTTCATGACCTTCTGAACCCTCCAGTTCAGAAAACTGTATCTTTTAACATGCTTTCTTTCTGAATATGAACTCAGCAATAAAGGAGGTTTATACATTCTACTGTACTAATACACTGATGATTACCTGGGAAAAAAAAGCCAAGGCTTTGATTTTACCTGGTTTGGTAGCCTTCTCTGTGGGCTTTTAGGCAAATGTAGCTCCTTTATTTAGAGCATGTGATTCAGTTACTCAGAAGGTGCTAAATACTTTATAGACTACATTTTATCAGAGTAGCTGTTCCAGCTTTCGATTAAATGAGTCTTTTTTCTACTTGAGGAAATTACAGGTTTTGGATAAGATCCTGTCTCATATACACTCAGTGTTCGGTAATTTACATAATGCTTTTATGTAACCCCTTTTGGCAGTTACACCTTAGCATACATTACTGTGGACTTGCTGGTTATTAAATACCAGTACTTAATAAAATCTCTTACCTTCTCACTCTTCTCTTTCAGAGATTTTTTTTCCCTCCTGATATTGAAAGTTTAAAATCTAGAAATTTGATCTTTATACTGTTATCTTGAGGTACAGCAAAGCTAAGGACAGGAGAAAGAAATCACACAGATTTGGATAATCCTTCTTGGTAGTCTTCCATGTTTGGCACTGGAGGCAGTTGTTTCAAATAGGAAAAACTTAACATCTACGTAGTCTCAGTTAAAACGTTGTAAGTAGAGATATTAAAATTAAAGTAATTCTTTATGTGGGAAACTAGAATTTAATTTTGTTTGGGGACTGTTTTGATTAGCTGTCAGAAGTCATTGACACCATTGGCTGAAGGATTGTCTTGCTAGGGCACGGTTATTAAACCATGATCCAAAGACACTGGGATCTATTGGAAGTTCTCCTGAATGCAGTGAGTGTGCAAATCAGATCCTTGAATCTTTTAACGATGTGGAAGTGCAATATTGTGCCTTTTGCTTTATGTAAGAGCAATGCTAACTAATCTGTATAACAAAAGCATCATTTGTTCAATCCTTCAGATGCTCTGGCTGTTGTCATTGAAGTTGCAAACCACGCCAATGACATCATGAAGCAGGGAGTAAGTATTTTGACTTCTGAAGCTGGCTGAGTAAAGCTTTTCTTCTTTTTTTTTTTTAATTAAAAAAAATCCCATGTATGGATGCAAGGGCAATTACTTACGTTTTGCTTTTTCTCCCTGTAGGATAACTTTCAGAAACTCATGCAAATTCAGTACAGTTTAAATGGACACCATGAGATTGTGCAGCCAGGAAGGGTAGGTCCTCCAGATGACATTCAGTAGATTGCAGTGAAAATGCAGCACAGATAATATGCAAGCAAAGTACTGAAGGTGGCATATACTGAGAAGAAACATGGTCCGTTTTTATTTACTGACTTCTAACAGTCACATGAATGCTGCCTCTCCATACGTGTGATTTTGGTTTTAGACATTTATCTAATGAAAAGTTACTGGTTTTAGAATATGATTCCATGCCAGATCTTGCAGGCAAGTTTTTTCCTCAGATTTAACCTTCTATTTGTCATGGTTTCGAGTGTAGTGGGGAAAACTAATACAGCCATTCACACTTGCTTTTAGAGAAATGTGAGAAAGGGAACCTTGAATCCCAAAACTTCAGTGCAAGTATAGTAGTAGCAGCAGTGGTAATGATGAAGAAGTCAACTTTTTTGTAAAGCTTGTGCCCTGAAAAGCTGGGTTTTGAATTGCTTGTTTTCATTTGCTAGGTCTTTCTGAAAGAGGGAACACTCATGAAGCTGTCCCGGAAGGTCATGCAGCCACGAATGTTTTTTCTAGTAAGATGCTCTGTATATTGCTGTGTACCTAACACTAGTGTAATTAAAGCAGTTGAAACATTATACCATAAACAGAAGTAACAAATAATTTCAGGTAGTGGAAAAAATGACCAATTATTACTGTTCTACTTGCTCAGCTCTAATTTAGAGAGATCATCTGTTGCATATGCACTAGTTTTAATGGGAAACCAGTTCCTTCTCTGCCCTTCTCCCTTTCCTACTCCCCTCTCTCCTCATGCCTGCTTGCATCCTAAGTGGAGCACTGGGCTTGAAGTTGAGTGCTTTCTCAAAGAGAAAGTTTCGCTTTCTGTCTCTGCTGCTGTTTTGTTTTGAAACTTCTGTGCATCTCTGTTTCTGCTTGAACCTTTTTTCTCTCTGCTATTTAGATAGCAACTGTTGCTGAATGTAATTTGTGGCATTACTGGTCCACAGTCCTGGCTGAAATCTTTTAGTTACTGTAGTATGAATAAGTATTTTCCTAGGTAGCCATGGAGAATGTATTCTAAGCTTCCAAATGCCTGAGTTATGCTCTTGATTTGACTTTGTAATGTATAAAGCACTGAGATAACTGCAAATGGTATCAGTTAATACTCTCAAAAAAAATGGTGCTATCTCAAGCTGGACTTTGCAAATCGGATGTTCCTAATTTGAGCGTCTCTAGTTCGGATTTTCTTTGGGTTTTTTTTTATTTCTTTGGAGTTGTGATTTAGCTTGGGGATTTTTTTCTGTATGAGAGTGTTTATACCTTTAGACAGTTATGCAGTGATTTTTTCCATTGGTCATGTTGTGCAGATTTAGTAAGGCTTGTGAAACAGCTATTTTGCAGAGAACCTTACAGCTAAGACTTAAGAGACAGTTCTGCTTCCTGGTCTCTGTTTATCTGCAGTAAATTTAGTTTGGAACTGTGTGTTGAGCAACACAGAAAAATAAATGTAAATAAAAATTTTAATAGCTGATTGGCGAGTGCACTGAATGAAGCCAAGTCTGGTAGAATAGGAAATAAACAGAAGCTGCATGTTTAAACTGGTAAAATTCACATGGTACACATGGAAAAGTTTGTCTTATAATCATAAATTGCTAATCTTAATTCTACTATTTCTGAGTTTCTGGAAAGCTTTGCTTTATTTGCGTGGTTAATTCTAATGTCCTTTTAAAGTAATTTGTCACACAATATGGCTGTGTACACGAGAAACATTTTTGTCCTTTTTGACAGCCTTTTCTTTGACATCCATGCACTGCTTACTCATGTCAGATGTATGTTTACCAAGGGTGATATAGACATCTATTGTTATCTGAATTCATACATGAAAATGTTTCTTGGGTTCCAAGTGGAATAATAGGAAGTAGAAGATGCCCTTCTGGACCACTGATCTCAGTGCTGTATGAGTTCTACACTTCCATAAAATTCATCTGAAATTATTTGTCTCTGAATAGTCTTCAATCACTAAGGCATTGCTTCTGTGTTACAGTTCAATGATGCCCTGTTGTATACTACTCCAGTTCAGTCCGGGATGTATAAACTCAACAACATGCTGTCGTTGGCTGGAATGAAGGTGAGTCACTTGCTAAAGTGAGTGTTTCTCCAAATCTGTTTAAATTCAGGCCTTTATTTTTCAAAATGCAGCTATGTTTATAATCGGAAAGAGGAACTAAAGATGCTTACGTTACAGAGGAATCCTACAAGCTTAACATTTCTTGCATTATGTGGTCTAAGTTTCTCTAAGAAACTGTGCCCCAGGATCATCTCACCTGTATCTCATCCAGTACTGGCCTTCTCTGAGGTAGCCTGCATATTTATTTGTGTTGTATTTTTGCTTAAACTACCTCACTTTTGCCTTTGTAACTGCTTTTTATTGCCCACACCCAGAGATCTCTGCCTGATGAGTGTATATGGTGAATCAAATCTGCTAACTGTGAAAGAAGATATGGCTTTTGTTTCTGAGCCTTTGTGAAAAGCATCAAAGTTAAGCCCTGAAGCCCTCTGAGTTGTGATAGGGGCGTACATGCCATATATTGACTCAGTCTCTGACATGACAGTTAGTGAGAGCAGCAAACCATTGCCTCAGGAATTGAGTAACACGTCTCTGGTCCAGTCAGAGAAAAGCACCAAGTCTAGCTGCAGCACAGATCTAGTGCCCTTGGCCCATGCTTTAGCAGGCACAACTGCAAAATCTCTCCTGCCAGCAGATGTCTTGTGGTAGCTCAGAACCATTCTTAACTTTTAAATTTCCTTGTGTTTGAAAGTTGGTAGCTCAGGAGGATCAGCAGGGACATCGGGCAGATGTCCACTCTGGGGAACACTAGCAACATCTTGTCCTTCAGCAGTGCCTTTCTTTGCCCAGTTCCAGGAGGTGCTTAGAGGGCAGTGGGCCTGGCTGTGTTGAAGCATGGTGGGAAGGTGCCTCAGCTCTTGAGCTTCATTCCCCTGCACATCTCCAGTGAAATAAAATGATGGACTGCATGTAATCTTAGTGTAGCTGGGCCTTCTGGACTAGTATATTATCTCCTGCTTTTGAGATTTTCATGTCCAATGTACCTCTTCTACAATAAAAATATAAGAGATTTTACAATAAGTAAAACTAAAACAGCTATAGAAGTACTGTTTCTGTTTCAATGTAAAGTTTTCTCTCTTTACTAAAGGTTAAAAAGCCAACCCAGGAAGCATATCAGAATGAACTGAACATTGAAAGCGTAGAAAGATCCTTCATTCTTTCAGCAAGGTAAGTCTTACAAATTAATAATAATTAAAAAACCGAGTGAATTCAGATAGTCTGTATAAACTTTTTATAGCTTATTTTGCACTTGATGTAATGAAAAATTACTCTTGACTAGAGTAATTACAGAATAGAGGGAATGACAGATGAGTTTCTGGAAACAAGGTAGGCTTTGTTCTAATTTACTTTTGCTCACATTCAAGGCTGCCCAGGTCGGTGATTGAGTCACCTTCCCTGAAAGTGTTTAAAAGACTGGTGAATGAGGTGCTGAGGGACATGGTTTAGTGACTGATAGGAATGGTTGGCCTTGATGATCCAGTGGGTCCTTTCTAACCTAGTGATTCTATGATTCTAAGATCTGGACTTGAAAATTTAAATTTACTTTTAAATGTGTTGGCAGAACAAAAGCCTGGTCACAGGTAGTGAGTTTCACAGGTACCATATGAATTTGTAGTCGAACACAGTTCACCCAGACTTGTAAACAAGGCTGCTGATGGTGAAGTGATGGATACAAGCATAAAAGCTGTGGTTTAGTGGCACATAGGAATGGTTGGACTAGATGAGCTAAGAGGTCTTTTCTAACCTAGTGATTCTATGATTCTAAATGCAGCTGGTATTTGAACAATTTGGGCTTAAGGCTGCAGCAGGGATTCTGCTGTCCTCAAAACAGTTAACTGTTAATCAAATTGAACAAAACTCTTGCTTGGTTCCTCCTTTTCAGCTTAGCTACACCTTTGGAAACTTTAAGGAAACTGAAATATTATCTTCTCGCTGCCTTTCTTAAGGGGAACAAGAATTAAAATTGTTTCACCTTGATTAATGTTAGGCTTTGCTTTTCAGTACACTTTCTGTTCTTCCAAAGTTACCGATACGCTCTGTCAGTGCATTGATAGGACAGGATATGAAGCATGAAAATACGTTTCAATATTATTATAGGTAACAAATAAATTGGAAGAAGTTGTCTTGGTCTTCCAACTAAAATAACGGTGTAATTGAAACAAGAAATGAATCTCAGTGAACCTGAAACTATGAGAATGCCAGGAATTACTGGAATGGGTTTTGTCTTTACCAGAAAACCAAATTCTCCATGTAGCAGCAAACGGATACACAGCCACTAAACCAGGCGGTTCTGGTCTGTCTGCCTTCACAGAGATGCCTTTAGCAAAGACCTGTTTTTGTGGATTGTTGTTTTTACTGTGTCTGAGTTGGAGTTTTATGTGTTCTGACATTTGTGACAGTGCTAATATGAATGAATGCAGACATGTTTTCCCTTCTGTTTAGTAAATCTGAGCAAGGGTAGACTGCTTCTTTTTTGTGTGACCTTGTAAATACTGACATGAGGATGTCTGCATGGAGACAGCAGCAACTCTTGCTGAGGGGTAGGCTAAGGCTAACCTTGTCAAAGTAGCCAAAGGAAGTAGCTCAATTGTCAGAACAGTAGTTATTTACAACAACAGGCTTCAAAGGAGTATTTCTGTTATATTTTCAACAAATGTAAATGTTTCTTGTGGTTCTTTTGCATATTGGTAAAAAAAAAGGATGCACTTGACAGTTTAGGGTATGATTGTGCTGCAGTAAAATATGAGCAGGTCTGTGCTGCTCAGGTGCTTTGGTGACTGGGTGTCACACAGTTATATGAAGAGATCTATGGGATTGCAGAAGGCATTGTGGGTTTATCTCTGCTTGACTTGAAACAGCATTTCACCTTTAATTCAGTTGTTTTAGTAATTATTAAAAAATCACCGGAACTTGTGAAAAGATTATGCTCTGGAAATACAACCCACCAATTTCCAGAAAACAGGATAGACTCGTCTTTTTTTGAGCAACTGATTAAGTGGTAGATTAAAAGCAACTACTGTGAAATATATGCTGGCCTGTAAGGGATGAAAACCCACATTCTCATCAAATTATGCAAAGTTTCTACATGCGTTTATCTTGACTTTGAAATTACTGGAGTTATCCTCATATTACCAACTAAAGCTGCTCTTTCTTTTTTAGTATTGTTGGTATCTTGTTTATTTAGAGAGCATTTGGCTCTGTTATTTTTATAATTGCTGGATCCTATATGTGTGTAAGATCCTTAAGTTACACAACAGTGACAGAAAGAAGTTTGCTTGGTATGAAGGAAGTGCTGGTGGCTCCATGTGTAAATGAAGGTTTTCAGATTGTTACCTGTCTGTAAGTAAGACCTGTGTCTATTATGGTGTAGTAGGGAAATAAGCAGAAAGCTACCAGCAACAAGTGCTTGCATATATTTTTTTTGCCCACTTAATTATATCATTCCTATTGATAAATATCCTGGCTGTGAAGACAACTGGTATCTTGTCATTACTGACTGCATCTTTCTTTTGATGATACCTCATTCTAACGGCTTCTTGGCTCCTCTGTGGAAAAAAAATCAATTACAGAACTCTTCAAATTAATCCTACAGACTCTGGAGACAAATTTCATTTCTGTGTTTTTTCAAATAATAAGCATTATGTGGAGTGTACACCAAAGAAGAGATTCTGAAATGATCCTGGGGGCAGAGATAAGAAGGGAGCAATTTAAGCTGGTGAAAAATTGCTAGTAATAAAAAGTAAACCGGTTAATAACAGCAGTACAGATTAATGTCTAGACAAGAGTCTTTGTCACTTCAAGTTTAGTTATACTGACTGCTTTGCCTAGTCTGGGTTGGTGTTTCAGTTTGCCTTGGATATCTGTTGGAATGTGTATTGTTTTATGTGGTACAATGCAGTATTATACCAGAAATCTCTTAATCAGAGAAACAAGTTAGCGCCTCTGCACCATCTAGCACTGTAAAGAAGTAAAGCTTTGATCCTGAAAACAATTGTCCTGCCAGCCTGATGTGGCGTGAGGCCAGCTGGCCCCATCCCACTCACTGAAGCTGGTGAAGAGCTATCCCAGGCAGACACAGCTGTGTCCTCTGCCCTAAGGTAAGGGTAGCTTATGCAAGACTAACTCAGCTGGCAGAGGTGCCCTCAAGGCCCTGACCTGCAAAGAAGATGAGTCTACGTCTGTGAGCCCTACTGGGGCCACTAAACCACTCAGCTTCATTGGGCAGCTGCGACTGGTGCCCCTAGCACACACATTTGCCAGGAATGACGATGGGCTTTCTGCAGTCCATCTACAGTTTTCTATCATTTTGTTAACTCTTAAAGGAATAAATAAATACAATATATTTTTTAAACTGTAATAAACCCCTGCAATTGTAGTAAACAAATAACTTCTGAAAGGATGTGACAAGTACTGGACCTGCAGAGAGGGAAGTAGTAGGTCTGTGCAGCTGTGGGGCAGGACAGCAGGAGAGACACTGCCTGTTTTGCTGCAGAAAACCATTACATCAACTCAATTGCCAAGGGCACCGCCTTTGCTTTTAGGATTGTTTACAGTCTTTTGGACCTTAAAGGTCAGCACTAGCAAACCTATGAAGTGCGAGATCCCTTAGGAAATATTTAGACATAAGCTGTGTAGCTCATGGTGTGAGCAGCTCTGTATGTAGCAATCCCACGTGATGGGGGATGCTTAGATCTCCAGACACTGGGTCAACCTCAATTTAATTATTTAGTGTGGTTTTAGGAACCTAATTAAGCGTTGTTGAATTTTTGAGAAGCCAAAGGAGTTATTAGTTATGAATGTTATATCACTAATGCAAACTAGTTGTTCTTACCGGTTGAGGAAGCAGAGGTAAATGAACTGAACAAAACGTTCCACTCAGAGTGAGAGATTTTGGGACAGACATTGCTTTGCCTCACTTCTATTTCATTTCTTCTCTCTCAATTCTGATTTTCTTGCTATGTGCACTAGATACTCTTCCCCCTCATGCATTTCCCCTATGCTTACCTTACCAGATTTGAACTCTGATTCTGTATAGTACCCGATTGCTTCCAGTTGAAAACAACTCAAACTATTAAAGCTTTGAGATTGATAAAAGCAACTAAATTCACTTACGAAAGCCATAGCTGGTGTTGCAGACCTAACTTGTATAAATGATTGCTTTCATCTTCCCTAACTCTCCCTTTTCTATAGTCATTGTGTTCAACTCCTTAATTTAAAAAAATAATTCATTTGATACTAATTAAGAAGTGGGGAATTAAAAAATGTTGGTAGTAGATACCGGTTTAAATGCTGGCAGCCATTTCTAAGCTGGCATGGCAACTTAAACAAGCCACTCTAGCTTCTCCTTTGCCACAAAAATGCTTCTTCTTTCCTCGGAGCACCCTTCCTGTTGCTGGCAGGAGAGTTGTTCAGCAGTGTGATGGACCCAGTGAGCAAACTGATCCAGATGAAGGATAGATCAGTGGTGGCTTTAATACAGATTTGTTCTCCAGCCCAGTGCAGTGTACCATGTAGTTGTGGAAAATAAGACCTAGTGGCTGAGAAGGAATACAACAGGCTGCCCTTTGTGGCAGCAGCAGCATGGATTTCTATTTTATGAAAGTAGTGGTGTGCCTGTGGCCTTTGGAAGTGCTTTGGCATTGCACATAATCCAGTATAGATGCAGGCTCCTGCTGTGCCAGGCACTCCTTGTTCTCCCCACAACCCGTGCTGTGCCACTTCAGCCTGATGCTTTCCTTGCACTTGACTCATGATCCACCAGCTGTGGGATAAAGAGATACAGTAAACTCCTCAGTTTTTCTCTTTGGGTTTGTTGATCCAATGGAAAAATTGGGGGGGGGGAAAAAAAAAAAAAAAGAACTGTTTCAAAGCAGCCTGACCTGGCAGGAGCAAACAGTTGGGGAAGAGATAGCACATTTTTCCTGATAGAAGCTCAGGGTTTCACTAGGCTGAGTAAAATAAACTGCACCCTGAGACAGAAGGAATTGAGGGGGGAAAAAGGCTTCCTGAAATGTCTGAGTTTTCCTCAAGAGGGAGGGCCCATGCATTTGTTCTGGGAGCACTGTTTACACCAGCGTTACTCAAGGATCCTGTGAAAAGTGGGAAGTGATGGCATCCAAACCTTGAATCAGTCATGAAATGTCTTGGCTGGAGGAAAGGAAGGGAGGAAATCCACATTATAACAACAGACACGGGAATCTTTGTTTGTATTAACCTAAGTAACTGACACCATAACAACAGTTAAAACCGTAATGCCAGTTTCAGTAGGAACTGGAAAGGGTCTGTAAAACTGAAAGGACAAGATAGTTAAGTCAATGTTTAATTAAAGCTAATGGAATTCTGATCAACACTTGCTGCCTGGAGGAGAAGGACCTGGGGAAGTTGGTTAACAGTGACTGAACATGAGCCAGCAGTGTGCCCAGGTGGCCAAGAAGGCCAATGGCATCCTGGCTTGTCTCAGAAACGGTGTGACTAGCAGGTCCAGGGAGGTTGTTCTCCCTCTGTACTTGGCTCTGCTGATACCGCTCCTTGAATCCTGTGTTCAGTTCTGGGCCCCTCACCACAAGAATGATGTTGAGGCTCTGGAGCGAGTCCAGAGAAGAGTGACGAAGCTGGTGAAGGGGCTGGAGAACAGGCCTTATGAGGAGCGGCTGAGAGAGCTGGGGTTGTTTAGCCTGGAGAAGAGGAGGCTGAGGGGAGACCTCATTGCTCTCTACAACTACCTGAAAGGAGGTTGTAGAGAGGAGGGAGCTGTCCTCTTCTCCCAAGTGACAGGGGACAGGACAAGACAGAATGGCCTCAAACTGGGGCTGCCCAGGGAGGTGGTAGGTTTGTGCAGCTGTGGGACAGGACAGCAGAAGAGACACTGCCTGTTTTGCTGCAGAAAATCATTACATCAACTCAGTTGCCAAGGGCACCGCCTTTGCTTTTAGGGCTGTTTACAGTCTTTTGGACCTTAAAGGTCAGCACTAGCAAACCTACAAAGTGCAGGATCCCTTATGAAATATTTAGACATAAGCCGTGTAGCTCATGGTGTGAGCAGCTCTATATGTAGCAATCCCCATGTGATGGGGATGCTTAGATCTCCAGACACTGGGTCAACCTCAGTTTAATTTAGTATGGTTTTAGGAACCTAATTAAGTGTTGTTGAACTTTTTGAGAAGCCAAAGGTGTTATTAGTTATGAATGTTATAGCGCTAAGGCAAACTAGTTGTTCTTACCGGTTGAGGAAGCAGAGGTAAATGAACTGAACAAAACGTTCAACTCTGAGTGAGAGATTTTGGGACAGACAATTGTACATTACTTTGCCTTGTTTCTGCAATTTGAGGCTGCTCAAGGAGGTGGTTGAGTCACCATCCCTGGAGGTATTTAAAAGAAAGATAGACGAGGTGCACAGGGGCACGATTTAGTGGCAGGTAGGAATGGTTGGACTCGATGATCCAGTGAGTCTTTTCCAACCTGGTGATTCTATGATTCTATGATTCTTAGTTCTAGATACTAGTAATAATAAATGGATTTTTTTTTTACTTCAACAGTTCTGCTACTGAAAGAGATGAGTGGTTAGAAGCTATCTCCAAGTCAATCGAAGAATATACAAAAAAGAGAATCACATTTAATCCTAGCAAAAGTCTTGAAGAGGTATATTGCACCCTTATTGGTTTTTTGTTCCCTTTTTGTATATAAAGTATTTTGCAGGTGCTTAGAGAAACAAGAGGCATTGCATGATGAAAAGTAAAACAGGATGATAAATATTGTAAGTGAACAGATGACAGAACAGAATGATATTTCATAATGTTATCTACTTCATAAATGTGAACTATTTTCTTCCAAAAAACCCAAAGCAGCTTTCTCAGTTCTCTTAGTTGTCTTGCAAACATAAAGATGTTAAGGTTTTAAAATATAGCAGCTATTGATATAAATAAGCTCATAAAGCTTGAAATCACACTGGTTTTTTTTAACTAATTAAATGCAGCTCTGTCTTCAGGCTTGCGTTATAATTGTCACTGATGAACCAGTAGATGACTTTTAAGACCATGACAATTTATCTGAGAAGGCTTTCCAATATAATTAGAATTAACCTATCATAACTAACAGATATTAATCTTATTTCTTGTCACTGAATTGAATGTTTCTCTGCCTCTGTTCTCTCAGGCAGATGCAGAGAAGCAGGAAGAAGATAGTCCATTGGGATCAAAAGCACCGATCTGGATCCCTGATACCAGAGCCACTATGTGTATGATCTGTACAAGCGAATTCACGTTGACGTGGAGAAGACATCACTGTAGGGCGTGCGGAAAGGTCGGGCAATTTTGTAGTTACCTTTTCTGTTAGTCATTCAAGTTCTTTGTGTGACAAACAGAGCCTGATTGTACCACAGCACCTCTTTTAAGAAAGATTAAATTATATGGATTAAAATCAACCCTTTGGGGTGGGGATTTGGTTGATTTTGGTTTTCTTTTTTTTTTTGTTTCTTACTTTGCACTTTGGACTGCTGTTTATGGTTGTTTTCTGCAATTACACAGTACAAACAATGAATGTTAGCTGAAATGAGAAAAATACCTTCCTCACTCATTTTAGAAGATAAATAATAATTTTGCTTTTAGGTTGGTACCAGGCTTATTTTATATTTAACATTTATGAAAAGTATGTGAAATAAACCCTTGTTTTCCTCATTTTAATCAAATGAGAATACAGAATTCAGTGCAGTTGAAACATATGTGCTGTAGAGAAATTGTCAAGAGAGCAATGACTGCTCTTAGTTATTTCTTTAAAAGCTTATGATTTAAATGGTTCATGGATTGTTAAGATTGGCTTATTGAATTGCATAATTCAATGCTTTTTTATGTTTAAATCTTTAGAGGAGGAAAGGCAGCATGTTGAACATAAGGACATAGGGAAAAATAAAGATCTTATACTATTTCCAATGTAAAATAGTGCCTATTTCAGATTATGTTATGGGTTTAACAGCATTTAACAGTCTTTGAGCATTTGGTGATTTACAATAGGTGTGTATCATTTACCACAACACTTTTATCTGTTTCCAGATTGTCTGTCAAGCTTGTTCATCAAATAAACATGGTTTAGACTATATGAAAAACCAGCCAGCAAGAGTATGTGATCATTGCTTCAGGGAGCTACAGAAACAAGGTAAATAAAATTGCCACAGTGTGTTTTATTTTTGTGGCCCTTATTAACATGCTCTGTCTGTGACTCATCTTTACTGCTGTGTTCAAGAGCCTAATTCTCCTAGTGCCTGGAAAACAAGAGGCATCTGAGGTTACAAAAGCCCAAACAAGTTTCTGTGGAGTAAGCTAGGAAGTGAATTTGCAAGATGTTGGCTCTTCCTTCCAGAAACAAATATGCGTTTGCCTTCCAGTAATGACATGTAAATTATGCTGCTTTAACTACTGTTACATTGCCTTTCATTAATCACAGGGTACAATATACATTGAAGGCCTTGCAGCTTATCATGACCTCCCAGTGGGTTTATGTGTATTTTTACTCTCTCTAACCTGTTTGTGCTTGTAACCTTGGGGTTTTTTGCAAGCTAAGCTGCTGAGAGCTGAAGTTCTGGGGCTGTTTAAAGACAGGCCTTTGTCTTAGTGAAGCTGAGGCTCTTCAGCCTTAAGTTTCAGCTCATCAGGAATTCAAGAAGTTGGCATACCTGCCTCACTTCTGAGGGCAAACTCCTAACTGTTGCCTGCTGTGTGCTGGCAACGTGGACTTCAGTGTAAAACACCATGACTAGAGCTATTTTCGCTGAAACACTTTGAGAGAATGTGGTGTTACTGAGGCCTGCTGGAAAGCAAGGGTTAGATAGGCTCATGGTAATAACATTTGCTTAGAGAGAAGGTCTTGGGTTAGTTTCCTTCTCATCCTGGGAGAACTCACATCTGTCTGTTTGAAGGAGCTCATAACATTATTCAGAAACAAATGTAAAATCAGTGGAAGCACCTCCTGGTGTGGTGGGAATCCAGTCTTAGAAGCCTTGGTTTGAATTATCTCCAAAAACTCTAGTATAAAATACTCTCTAGGGTATCAGGAAACCTGTGATGCCCCAGTGCAATAATTGAGCCATAGCTTCCAGCATGCTGGGGGTAACATTTGTCACAGGATTGTGAAAAGCAGCATCCACAAACCTTGAAGTGGTGATGGTAGCTTGTGGTGATGGGGAAGGGCAGGCTGGATGGGGCTTTGGGCAGCCTGGTCTAGTGGGAGGTGCCCCTGCCTATGGCAGGGGGGTTGGAACTGGATGACCTTTAAGGTCCCTTCCAACCCAAACTATTCTATGATTCTAAGGTGGTGGTGTCCCGACCACCTGCAGGTCTCTGCATTGGGCACTAGAGGCTGCTGTGCTGCAGGCAATTGCAAGGACTTTTAGCTGGGAAAAGAGCTACAGATTAAGTGCAGTGCAGCCGGCAGTTCAGTCACTGTCTTGCTCTGCTCATTATTTCATAGCCTCACCGTGCTCAGGGACAACTCTAGAAGTAGACTTAATGAAGCTACTCATTCCAGGCTGGGCTGTAGAATAGTAGCGAGTGTTGCTAGAAAAGGGGGTTTTAAAGGAATGGAGTGTTGCAGAAGTCTACCAAGAGAGATGAAGGAACTGCCTGCAGTAGTGGAGAAAATCAGCATGTTCTGCGGAGATGGTGGAGAAAGAAATTTCTTTTTACTGAAAAAATCTGAGAAGATAACAGATGTGCAGAACTAAAGGACAGAGTTAGAGAACAGGGGTAAAGCACAGCCTGGACTGCAGAGGACACTGCTAAAAACTTGGTGTGTTTTTTAAGAGCTGAATTTTCCCCCTGTGTATGGGCAAAGGCAGTTCAACATCAAAAAAAACCCCTAGATTTGGAAACAAACTAGACGAATCCATATAGTTGTTAATTTCTTGTGGTTTTTCTTTATTTTTTCTTAGCCTGATTGTGATTTGGGAGATTATATTTCACGGTGTTGATGATAATACTGACAAGTTAATTCAACACTGAATTTAATCTGACCAGGTGTCAACATGAAGTTCTGTAATCAAAATAAAAAATATCAGCTGCTTTTTAGAAAAGAAGTCCACAAAAGCCTGTGTTTAGTCATCTGTGACATGAAAGTAATATATTAATCCTATGCATTTTAGATAACCAGTGCACTCCTAAGAGTGGATCCCCAGTCAGTCATAAATCTCCATCAAGTGCCTTGTCTACAGTATTACATAGTATTCCCTCTGGAAGAAAGCAGAAGAAAATACCTGCAGCCCTCAAGGAAGTAAGTGTTTTATTGGCCTAAAGTAATGCCTTGCTGGTATTGTATCACAGAGATTAGCAATGCAAAAAAATCCATATTTTAGCCATCTTCTTTAGAATCGAAAGTTGAAATTCACCTGTAACTGTGGGTTTTGCCTTAGTTTTGTACAGGCAGGGACCTGAACTGTGAAGCAGTACATGAACTGCATAAACACCTCTGAGACTGATTCCGAGAGATAGTCTGAATTCTAATTTCTTTCTTGCTCTCCTGTGTTTCAAGGAATTGTGATTTACCTCTGCACCAACAGTCAGTGAGAAGACTCCTACACCGATTTATCTCTTGCCTTACAATTAGGAAACATAGAGCTGAATTCTGCCTACCTACACTGGTGGTCTTGGGAACAGGAGGAAGTTATTTTTCTTCTTAAACAGAGATTTGTGTTCTCCAGCTGTACATGGTCCTCAGTGTTTCAGCCCTCTCTTGTCCTGTTGCATCCAATTCAAGGTCCAACCCATAGTATCTGCAGAAACCTTTCTTCTAGATCACATAGGTGGTGGTAGCAGAGAAAATAATTTTTTCTTTCAGCCATTTGAGTTAGTTAACAACAATAACTTGAGATCAGGAAAGAATGTGAGTTTTAGACAGGACAAGTTTCTGGAGATCTGTTTTTAAAAAAACTGTACCGCAAAACCCTGGCCAGGTGCTGAACTCTTGGGTGTTGTTTTTTTTTTCCACTTCAGGTTTCAGCAAACACAGAAGACTCTACAATGAGTGGCTACCTACACAGATCTAAGGGGAGTAAGAAACCATGGAAACACCTATGGTTTGTTATAAAAAATAAGGTGCTATACACATATGCTGCTAGCGAGGTAAGAGCCTACATATTAGAAAATAAATATCCAATGATAATACTGTAATATAATAAAAGTATTTATTTTTTATGATCTAGAAACAACCTGTAAAATTAGATCACCTTAAAGTTACGGATCGGGTTGCGATGTAGTATTTTGAAAAGGCCCAGGGAGCTTGGTACCATAATACGCTGATACAGCTATGGTGTTTCTGATTCCAGACCTAGCTTTGAGTATCTCTGCTCTGCACACCCTTGCACAGTTGTAGGTATGTTCTGAGTCAGTTGAATACATGGGGGTCTCTTTAGCTGCACCGCACTCAACCAGTGGCAAAGGCAACATTATAAAAGCATCTTGAAATGTTTTGTTCTGCAGTTCCATAAGGTATCTTGAATGCTTTGAAAATGAGCAAGCTAAATCTTTTGACTTCTCCTCAGTCTTCTCCAGCCTGGAGTTATTATTTAATATACAGTGCTGCAGTAGAAAATAAGAGAAATGCATCTTGTCTAACAGCATTTGCTTTTGTATTTAGAATGTGTAGTCCTGTTGCAGTGTGGAATAACCACTACATATATATAAGCTCTGCACATCCTAGTGTGTGATAAATATGTAGTTTTATCGCATCTTATAATGTTTTGCAACATACATGCATGCATTGTAGCACTGGAAGATATTGGGTTTTGCTTTTTTTTGTTACATGTTATAGTTAGCTTTCAAGAGCAAAATATTCAAAGGATCTATTTAAAGATATTGTCACCCCTCACCTTCTTTAAAAAATACTAAGAATCATAGAATGGTTTGGGTTGGAGGGGACCTTAAAGATCATCTAGTTCAAATCCCCCTGCCAAAGGCAGGGACACCTCTCACTCGATCAGGCTGCTCAAGGTCCCATCCAACCTGGCCTTGAATACCTCCAGGGATGGGGCAGCCACAACTTTCCTGGGCAACCTATGCCAGTGCCTCATTGCCATCATGGTGAAGAAATTCTTCCTTATGTCTAGTCTAAACCTTCCCCTCTTCAGTTTATGCCCATTCCTCCTCATCCTATCACTATAAGTCATTGTAAGGCCCAACCTCTCCTGGCTGTAGGCTGACTTAAGACTTCTTCATCTCTGTACCACCCCACTCTGGTTATTTCTCAGACTGTGTTCAGTTTTGCTCCTAGGCTGTTCCTGCTGTAGTGCCAACCTTTATTTTAGAACTTCTAAATTACATCCAGAACACATGATGTTATTTCTACCACAGCATTGGCAATAGTAAAAAAACCCAAGTAGTTCTAAGAATACCTTAAATAGTTATGTACTTTCGCAAAGATCTGGAGAGTACTTTAGAGTATTGTCTCTCCTGGCACTTGTAAAGGAGACTTTGAAAATGGTAAAAAAAGGCCTATTAGTCAGTGACTCTCACCTTAAATTTGCTTGGCTTCCTCCAATGTATCGGCCTTCCAGAGTAGCTTCAGTTTACAGCTCACAATCACAAAACTATCTCTTTCCTGTTTTCTTTAAACTAAGGAATATCTGTCCTTATTTTTCATCTTGATGAGCAATTGCAGCCAACGCAGATTAGAAAGTCTCCAGGGAAGGCTATGATGGCTCATCCAGTGTGGTCTTAGCCAGGAAACCCTACCTAAAGAATTTTTGTTTGCTCCAGGTGTATAAAGATTAGTGGTATAAAGACCACTTCTCGGGTCTTTGTGCCACTAATACATTGAAATAGATTGCTAGGCCTTACTTGACTGTTTTCCTCTGTCAAGAAATGCCACTCTCACAGGTTATTCCAGTTTCAACTTGGAGGCAGTTCCCAAAGTTGTCACCTGATAAGTCAGTGTTTCTGCACATTCTTTGTTTATATTTTTTTCTATCCAGAAGCATTGTAGGACCCTACATAGTTACAAAACTCTGTCTTGGAATTGGCAAAAGATGAAAAAACTGTATTTTTCCTTCCAAAAATGCTGATAGTTTTATTTATTAGAGAAAAAGAGTACAGAAAAAGGAAGTAATTGAGATGAATGGGGAAGGGAAAAAGTTGCCTTTTTAGACAGGTTTTGAAATTAAATGTAGAGAAGGTAAAAAGGTGCAGCTTCTCTTGCTGCTTTTTTCTAGCCAACCACTTGTGAACACTCCACAGTTTTTTTCCTCATCCTGTTAATTTTCAAGTAACAGAAAGATAAACAGGTTTAGTCGTCAAATGTTATTTGGGGCGTGACTCTAGTGCTTCAGAACATCCATAGCTCCTCCTTTTAGCGTACTCAGTGCAGCTGACAGCATCCTGTACCACTTAGAATCATAGAATCATCAGGTTGGAAGAGACCCACCAGATCGAGTCCAACCATTCCTATCAATTACTAAACCACTGAACTTCTAAGGCATGAAATTTCACTGCTGAAGTGGTTGGAGATAGTTCCGGGCAAGATGCAGCATTAGTCTGCTGCCGAGTGGTGGTTGATCTTAATAATAGAAGTAGTTCTTAGCAGACAGAGTGATGAGAACAAAGGCAAGGTGGGTATCAGGGGAATCGAAAGAGGAACAATAAGGTGGAAAGGTGGAAGTGTACATGGTTTTGTTATTTCCTGTTCCCTGATTCATGCATGGAGACTATAAAAAGCAGCATTTTGTGCATGACTATGTTTAACAACTTTTGTTATATTATCTGTTGTAATGGTATGGTGCATGAATAAAGTCTAAATGCATTCCTGAGTATGTCTTACAAGCTCTAACTTTGCCTCGTTTTCTTTTTTGTTTTTCCCATAAAATAGGATGTGGCAGCATTAGAGAGCCAGCCTTTACTTGGATTCACAGTCAGCGAAGTAAAAGATGAAAACTCAGAGACTAGAGTGTTCCATCTACTGCACAAAAACACTTTATTTTATATATTCAAAGCAGATGATCCCCATTCAGCTCAAAAGTAAGAAACTGTTTGAATTCATTTGTTAATTCTTTCTAGAATGCTTCAGGAGTTACAAATGTTAATATTCGCAGACTAAGCATATGTACAAAAGATACATATTACATAATATATAAATAAAACTTTAAAATTACTTAAATGCAAGGTCCTAGTTTAATTAGGACTTCTGAAATGCTTTACTTGAAGAAGCAATTTTTCCTGTGAAAGAATGAGTGCAGGAGAATGGAAAATTGTAAGATGAAGTAAGAAATCTTTCATTCTCCTAGCTCATCCCTTTATCCGTGGTTGGCTCAAGTGAAAATTGGATGTCACCTTTTGGGGAAATCCAGAAAATGTCTTAAAAAATACTTGGTGTCCCTTTCTTTGTTCCTAGCTGTAAATTTTAGTTATTTTTAATGAATGTATGGCAGTGAAAAGTAAAGCAAGCCCTAACAAGTATGGTACAGAAGTTTGAAGTGTGTGTGCAGAGCACCTAGGCATGCTTAATACGTTCAGACCATAAGCTAAAGTTCAAAGAACACTCATGCAAGATGCTTCATTTCAAGTCCTTCTGACGTATCTGAGTTTAGAGTCATGTTTATCAATTTATATTGTGTGTTTTATATAAAACAACTTAGCAGATTGGTCATTGATCAGTAGAAAACGTTTGCTATATGAATCATGGAGTGTAGTAGAAATGAGCATGGAAGCAATACCTTGAAGTTATCTAGCTTGTATGCCTAGCTTATCTGACTGGTTCCACTGCATCCTTCTCAAATGAATTTTACATTAATAAAATACATTTCATATGCTAGAGTTTATTGCAAGTGTTTAATTCGGGAAAGACCATCATTGCTACATGGGTCCCTTAACTCTAAATGCACACAAGTCAGCCCTCACTTGAAGGAGAGAATTAATCAACTTTTTACTGTATTTTACTGTCCATAAAGAATCAGAGTGCTTCAGAAACAGTAGTTTTTATAGCGACATTGAGAAAGTCAGGATGTTTATCACCCTCATAATCAAATCGCAACAGAAACCACAGTTACACGGAGTAAAAGTATGTGAATATTAACTGTGGATTTTCAGTTTGAGTCACCTTGGGTCAGTTGTTTGGGACTTCCTCTCTTTACATGTATTTTCACAGATATAACGTGCATGGTATCTGTTAAAATGTGATTCAGCTGTAGCACATGTTGTGTGTGTGTGAATATGGGGATGTTCTGTCATTCTGGCCAGCAGGTCCAGGCAGGTTATTCTCCCTCTGTACTTGGCACTGGTGAGACTGCACCTCGAATCCTGTGTTCAGTTCTGGGCCCCTCACCACAAGAAGGATGTTGAGGCTCTGGAGCAAGTCCAGAGAAGAGCAACGAAGCTGGTGAAGGGGCTGGAGAACAAGAGGAACAGCTGAGAGAGCTGGTGTTGTTTAGCCTTGAGAAGAGGAGGCTGAGGGGAGACCTCACTGCTCTCTCCAATTGCTAGAAAGGAGGTTGTGGAGAGTAGGGAGCTGGTCTCTTCTCCCAAGTGACAGGGGACAGGACGAGAGGGAATGGCCTCAAGCTCTACCAGGGGAGGTTCAGGTTGGGCATTAGGAAAAAAAATTTCACAGAAAGGGTCATTGGGCCCTGGAACATACTGCCCAGGGAGGTGGTTGAGTCACCTTCCCTGGAGGGGTTTAAGGGATGGATGGATGAGGTGCTGAGGGGACATGGTTTAGTGATTGATGGGAATGGTTGGACTCGATGATCCGATGGGTCTTTTCCAACCTGATGATTCTATGATTCTATGATTGTGTAAAGGCACCATCTCCGATTCAATGATCTGTAACCAGTCACAGCAGCACGATTTGTACCTATACCAGCAACTTCCTAACAGTGTTTCATTTTCTAATAGGTGGATAGAAGCTTTTCAAGAAGGCACCATATTGTAGCAGTGTCAGCAATGTGTCTGCGAGCCTAAAGGAAAATGTCCAAGGATGGTGGTTAAACAGCGTCCCACAGCTGTTCAAAGAAGTGGAATCCTACCGTCTCAACCTACACAAAATTGTATATTTGTCAGGATTAGGAGTTGTTGCATTTTTAGTGCAAGGTAATATTTTTTTAAAGAATTGTGTGTATTTCTGTGTTGATACAAAGTGTGTTATTTATTAAATTCCAATGTTTACTTTAATGGTCAGAATTATTTGTGAGGTCTACACTGACGTCCAAAGTGCCCACGTCTTCAGAATGGCAGGTCCTTGGCCAACATAATCATAAAGTTTGTGCGTTTTTAAAATAAAAAAACAAAACACACAATAAATCTATTGCAATCGTACAGTTCCTCATGACTTGAGCTGCTGAGGCTTACTTTGCAGTTAAGCAGGAACAGATGAGAATAGGAATTTCAAAAGTTCTGGAATATTTGTTGGCTATGTAAACTCCTTTAGGAGATGTTGCATAATAATGCAGCTCGTTTCCTTGAATGGCAGTTGAAACTTGCATATCAGTACATTGAAACAGTACAACAAATTCTGTGTCACAGAAGCAATTGCAAAGTAGGGTTCAATTATAACAAAGGAGAAATAGATTTTAAAACAGACCTTGCAATTAGAGAAATAAGGCACTAGAGCTCTCACAGTCCTACAAATGCCAAAGAGACTAAATAAATTACCTTCAAACAATTGCAGGATATGTGTTCTTTTATGTTTCCAGTAGTAATTTAAAGCAGAGTGGAAAATACAGTTTTGATCCACAGGGAAAAGATGAAATATCTTACTTGTTTCAAAACTTGGTGTCAAATGAGTTCTTTACGCAGTATGAAGTACTGTATAAACTACTGTTCAAAGAACATTAAACAAATATATGCACCACATCCCCCCCAAAATTTTAAAGTATTTTTTATTTAAATATTATGTTTAAACTGGAATTGCCGAACCAAGAAAACTCAGCCTTTTTAATGCAGATGCTATTGAAAATGTGTATAATCCCTTGAAATACCTTTTGTTTACATTGTGATTTGTTCTGTTTGACACTTTAAAGCACAATTCAGTTTTTAGGTGTTGTGTTATTTTTTTTTTATCTTAAGAAAATTGTCAGTATACCTCATTAGGAAATACTTACTGATGATTCTGGTGCATTTATTCTATTTAACTTGTGAAAAAAAATTTAATACTGTAATAGCATCAATGGAACTAGAACTATGAAAAACACATGAAAGGAAGCCATTTTTACGTCAAATGTGATGCCTATGTAGCTAGTTTATTTTACTGTATAATACACTTCTCAGTAGTCCTCTGAATCAAGCAATTCACTTTTAATTACTGATTTGAAACCACATTAACAGCCATTCTATGGCCTCACAAAGGAAACAGCATAGGTGATAGAATTGTCTCTGGTCATCGCAGAAAGGCCAAGAATCAAAATGAAAACTGAAATTTTCCTCTTGCCTCAAATACCTTAAGATCAGGGCTAAGATAGTAACATAGCTCTGAAGAAGCTTGCTTTCCCAGAGCTTCTGTTAAGTTAGCACCAGCACTGGAAGCCTAGTGCATAATATTAAGTATACAAGTAATTTTATTGACATCAAGCATTTTAGTGGATACCTTTCTGAATCAGGGACTTTAGGCTGTAGATCTGGCTTCCCTTATGAACACTAGAGACTGGACCAGATAGTGTTTGAAATTCAGTGGAAGTTTGATCAAAGCCTTTATTCTTTTAATACAAATGTGATAAATTAATATTTTTCTCATGTCATATAAAGGGCTTTTACTTGGTTTTCAAAAACAGCTGTTGACTTAAGCTACATAAGCTGTCAGCGTGTCTCTTCAGCATGATTTCTGATATGGTTTTACTTTATCCAAAATGAAACTGATAGCAAGGTAACATCGATGTGGCTCTTCCAGTTAATATTATCAAAGGGAAGAGCTGTTTAATATTTTTATAGGGACTGCACAGCAACTAAGATGGAAAGACATGGACTGGCAAATGAATCAGAAATTTGGCTGGGAGCAAGTTAATTTAAATTCCATTTATAATTTGATATTTATCGCCTTGCTACAAAACAGAGCAACAAAAGTCTAAACACGTACTGAATAAGGAGCCCAAGTTCTGCCACGTGTATGATGTCAAACTACCTCTTAAGGATTTGGTGCAGGGTGAGGAAATAGTGTTCTGTAAGAGGCAGAGGACTTACCCAGAACCAGCTGATCAATCAAAAAAAAACTTTGTGTGACAGAAATAGATTAGAATAGAGCCTTAAAACCAACAGTACATGTGTCACAATTCAATTCTGTGTGAAATAAATTGTCTTTGTAAACATGTTTAAACATTTCTTTTCTTCTTTCTTCAGTGCTAGTGCTTTGTGTCATACAAAGAACCCACAACGTAAGCATTTTCATAACATTTCCAGATGGCTGCTTTTCAAACTTACCCTATTTCTCCAGCTCGCCTCCTATTTGATTCGTTACTGTCAAAAGTAAAGTATTCACTTTGTGATTAGTCTAAATACTAAAACAAGACCAGAAGTTTTTAAACACCTGACTACCTCTTCTTATGAGAACCTGTAGTTATTAATTACTTTAAGATTGGTTAATAGAGTATGAGACAAACATTACCATTAAATACTAGTTCTAGCATCTTTATTCCTAAAAAAATGAAACATTCTAGCATCCCAGATTCTCTTAAGATTAAAACTACTATTTTTTTCTGCCCAAAGGACTTAAATCAAATTGATAGCTGAGCAGTTGTGGAACACATTCAACTAAATAATTTTTGTGTGTGGAAACTTGATTACATTACATCAGAACATAAAGAGATCTTTGGAAAGACACATACAATGCATTTGTTTGCCATAACTGCTGTCCCCTGTATTTGCCATCCAAATAGGCTGTTATTTGGAGCAGTCCTAAATTGTACTGTCTAAATGAAAGAATAGAATCTTTATTTTGTAAATGAAAACAGTTTAAAAGTTGTAAATATTCCTGTGGATATGTATCATTTTTGTATAAATAAATTCTCATTAGTTGAGTCTGCATGGCATTTTTTTTACCATTATCAGGGTGTTAACGTATTTTGTAATTTGTATATTCATTGATTTTCAAATGGCAGAATTTTCTGTCAGTATCCTGCACATCAATCTTGCTTTACAATCGCAACTCTCTTTTGCCCTTACTCAGAACAAAAGGCCTGAAAAGGTAGGCAGCGTGCACAGGCTGACACCGCTGCTGGATCTGACTGCCTGAAGCATTAGTCTTTAGTGAATTATCTTGCTTGTGGCAGCCAAGACACTACCTGCTCTCATTACCAAAATTGATGTCTGTGCTACAAAAATTATTACCATCTTCCTGCCCTCTGGTGTTTCCTTAACTGCCTTGTGCTTTCTTGTTCTTTGTTTTCTGTTCCCTCTTCCCCACCCGCCCCAAACAAAAAGCCTGTGCTTTCATGAGTTCATGGTGTTTTCTGCAAAGTCCTTCCACAACCAGGTGTGGAGCTGAAAGGCAGCTCGCAGACAGAGTGCGGCAACCCAAAAAACTGCTCCTGAGCAAGTCCCACCAAGATGGAACACACCAGGCGGTGAGGGGTTGATCTCCTGAAGCTATTTCCAAGCCCTGGGGAATGATGGTCTGTCTGAGCTTCAGCCCAGGAATAATCTAGATTCTCTGTGCCAGTGTAATATATTTATGAGGATTCTTACTCACTTTCCCCTCTTCAGCCACAAATACTTGAATTTACCTATCCCAGTGATGTGGTCCTTTTCTGTCTTTAAAAAAAAAAAAAAAAAGAAGAAGCCCCGTCGTCCTACTCCTCTTAATGATTTCGGTATTCAAGCCTGTTTTTTAAAATATATCCTTCAGCTCATGGTTATGGATGTACACGTGGCAAAGAAAGCATCCTTAGAAACGATGATTCTGAAGAATTAAAGGAGTCAGGTCTGTGTGAAGGTCAAACAAAGGGTGTTTCATTAATAAATCCTTTTGCAAAATCCAGTTCTGCTGTACCTATTAAAGAGTGCCTGAATCACACAGTTTCTGTTGACGCAAGTATTTTAGCAGCATCTGTAAGGGAGAGATTTGTCTGTCACGTTAGTTATGCTGCCTCCCTGTACTTCTCTGACAGATGCTTGAAAGCAGGTTTTCTGACAACTTGCAGTGACAGCATAAAGAGTTTTGCTTCTCTGCATGTTTTTGATGGGGATGTGTCTCTTAATCCTGGCTGACACAGCTGCATGGACCTGCCTTTGTAACACAGATCCAGTATGAATTGGGTCACTTACTAAGAAAAAGAATCAGAACAGGTTTTATTGGTTAAAATGACATTTCTGCTTTATTGAGAACACCAGAACACTGGTCTGAAAGAAGCTTTGGTGCAAATTCCTTGGTATTTGTTAAATTAAACTGCAATAAGCTCCTTCATCTGGAAGATGGATGTGTAGCTCAGGCTAGTTTGGGAAGTGACAGAAACTGCAAATTGTGAGTGCTGTACCATTTGACACCTTAAGAAAATGCTTAGCAAGTTAATTGCTCCAATTTAAAATCCTTCATAAGGTTCATTTGCATCTGGCTTTTGGAAATGTGTTTGATCAAACACTAGGATACGATGCTTTTAAGTACTAACTGAACTAGTGATCGTGAGCTAGTGTAGAGAGATGCAAGTGCAGCTGTGGGACAGGGTGGGAAGAAAAGAAGTAGAGATAAGACAAGATGAGAGCATGAATGATTTTATTAATGTTAACACGTACATTGCTTGTGTTGCTTGGTTTTTTTCCTCATCTCTGCTTCTCAGATGTTGATGCTTATGCTATCAGGTTCAGTAGAAATTGCATAAAATGTTCTAAATGAATTTCAGACAATGAAATTCCAGTACATAAAGGGTGTCTACCAAGAGGATGGAGTCTTCCTTTTTACAAGGAGTCCTATGGAAAACACAAGGGGTAATGGGTCTAAGTTGCTCCTGGGGAGATTCCAATTGGGTTCCAGAAGAAAATTTTTCACCATAAGAACAGTTTAACAGTGGAATAATCTCCCCAGGGAAGTGGTAGGTTCCTCTACACTGGGCACTTTTAAGGCCCAGCTTGACAGGGTGCTGGGCATCTCATTTAAACTATAGATCATCTAAACAGGCTGGACCAGATGATCCTTGAGGTCCCTTCCAACCTAGCATTCTGTGAAACTGTGAATACAGACCCAGTGGCCTAAATGATCTTGAAGTTCCTGCTGATCTCTAGCTGCAGCTATACAATCTTCACTAAACGAATGGAAGAGGAGAGGAAATAAAGGGACATATTTAAAGTATAAAACTCTTAAAATTGAAGTTACTAGAATAACTAGCATAAAATATGTAATTAGCTAACACGACTTTTGTCCAATCAGGTGTCGAGACACAGCCAGAACAGCAATAAGTTGTTCCTTTGACACTTTTCTGGAAGTCCTACTCCAGCCAGGAGTGCACTCCTTAGCAGCCAGGCTTCCCATGGCCTTTCCAAACCCTGCTCAGAGCTGTGTTGACATTTAACAAAGTCATTTGCTGCTGCCACACTGGCAGTGACAGCCTGCTCTTTCCCACAGCACTGGCTGAACTGTTGCGGTGAGCGTAACCCATAGTGCACAGTGGTGTTTGTGACTCCATCATGCTGGATATTTCCAACCCTGGAGCAAGTCTCATCCATGCATTTGCCTCAGAGGAAACATTTCACCAAACCATCCAAAGCCAAAAGCCAATGGTTGGAATCACAGAATTGTTTGGTTGGAAAAGACCATTGAGATCATGGAGTCCAACCATACCTGTCCACTACTAAGGCATATCCCTGAGCACCTCATCTACTGATCTTTTAAATATCTCCAGGGATGGGGACTCAACCACCTCCCTGGGCAGCCTGTGCCAGTGCCTGAGAACCCTTCTGGCAAACACGCTTTTCCTGTTATCCAATCTGAACATCCCCTGGCGCACCTTGAGGCCATTTCCTCTCAAAAGCCTTTGTGCCTGTGATGTTGGAAGCTGACATGTTCCCATTTCCTTGTAGGGAACTGCAGCAGGTGTTTGGAGGCTTGCATTCTCATCTGGACGGACACAGGCTTGCTGTGTCCCGAATCCTGCATTTGGGACACAACAACCAAGTGCAGTGCTAGAGGCTTGGGAAGAGTGGCTAGAAAGCTGCCTGGAGGAGAAGGACCTGGGGGTGTTGGTTGACAGGGACTGAACATGAGCCAGCAGTGTGCCCAGGTGACCAAGAAGGCCAATGGCATCATGGCCTGTATCAGAAACAGTGAGGCTATGTACTCGGCACTGGTAAGGCCATACCTTGAATATTGTGTTCACTTTTGAGCCCCTCACAACAGGAAAGAAATTGAGGTTGTGGAGCCTGTCCAGAGAAGAGCAGTGAAGCTGGTGAAGGGGCTGGAGAACAATCCTGAATTGAAAGGACGAGAGAGTTAAGTCAATAAAGCTAATGGAATTCTAATCAACACATGCTGCAGAGTAGAAGGACCTGGGGGTGTTGGTTGACAGTGACTGAACACGAGCCAGCAGTGTGCCCAGGTGGCCAAGAAGGCAAATGGCATCCTGGCTTGTATCAGGAGACAGGACAAGAGGGAATGGCCTCAAGCTCCACCAGGGGAGATTTAGGCTAGAGATTAGGAGGAAGTTTTTCACGGAAAGGGTCACTGGGCATTGGAATAAGCTGCCCAGGGAGGTGGTTGATTCACCTTCCCTGGAGGTGTTTAAGGCACGGGTAGATGAGGTCCTGAGGGACATGGTTTAGTGTTTGATAGGAATGGTTGGACTTGATGATCTGATGGGTCTCTTCCAACCTGGTTGTTCTATGATTCTATGAAAAACGGTGTGACCAGCAGGTCCAGGGAGGTTCTTCTTCCTCTGTACTCAGCACTGGTGAGACCGCTCCGCGAATCCTGTGTTCAGTTCTGGGCCCCTCACCACAAGAAGGTTGTTGAGGCTCTGGAGTGAGTCCAGAGAAGAGCAACAAAGCTGGTGAAGGGGCTGGAGAACAAGTATTATGAAGAGTAGCTGAGAGAGCTGGGGTCGTTTAGCCTGGAGGAGGCTGAGAGGAGACCTTATTGCTCTCCACAACTACCTGAAAGGAGGTTGTGGAGAGGAGGGTGATGGCCTCTTCTCCCAAGCGAGAGGGGACAGGAGGGGGACAGAGGGAATGGCCTCAAGCTGCACAAGTGGAGGTTCTGGCTGGACACTGGGAAAAAATTCTTCACAGAAATGGTCACTGGGCATTGGCAGAGGCTGCCCAGGGAGGTGGGTGAGTCCCTATCCCTGGAGGTGTTTAAAAGGCGGGTGGATGTGGTGCTCAGGGATCTGGTTCATAGAATCAAAGAATCACAGAACAACCAGGTTGGAAGGGACCCATTGGATCTTCTAGCCCAATCATTCCTATCAAACGCTAAACCAAGTCCCTCAAGACCTCATCCACCCGTGCCTTAAACACCTCCAGGGAAGGTGACTCAACCACCTCCCTGGGCAGCCTATTCCAACAGGAGCAGGTCACAGCCACGTTCACAGTCACGTTGTGGGTCGTCGATCTTCAAAGCCCTTCCAACCGCCTCGCTGCCCCAGCGGGCAGAGCCCCGCCCCCCTCAGAACAGGTCCCGCCCCATCAGGTCACCGCCCCGGCAGACCCCGCCCCTCTCGCTCCGTGTCGCGCGCAGGCGCCGGGGCGGGGCCGAGCGCAGGGGGCGGGGTCGCGAACTCTGACCTCCGGGAACCGCCGCCTCCGCTGCCAAATAAACCCCGCCGGACAGGGCCCCGCCAGGTGAGCCATTCTCCCGGCCGCGTTCTTGAGCTTCCCCGGGCTCCGTCCCGGCGCTCCCTCTCCCCCATTCTTTCTTCCTTTCCCCGCCACCCCCCGCAGCGCCGCCCCGGCGCCCCCCGACCTTTCACCCACAGGAACCGCTTGGCGCCTCGCGCCGCTTCCCGTGAAGGAAGGAGGACGGAGCAGCTGAGGGTGGGGGGGCGGCCCCTCCCCTCCCGCTGCGCGCGGGGCCGCGGGCGCGAGGCGGCGGGCGGGGCTGCGCGAGTGCCGGGAGCGCTCTTCCCCCCCCCCCCCTCCCGGGCAGCCATTTTGTGTCGGGGGGATTAAGGGGGATCCTACACCCCCACCCCACCCCCCACCCCCGCCAATCCCCGCCCTGGGCTGGAGATGTTCGCTGTGTGACTGCTGAGCTGCTCCCTGCTTTTCATGGAGTCACAGGAGGGTTCGCGTTGGAAAGGGACCCGAAAGATCCAGTTCCTGATCCCGAAATTGCTGGTCAATGAAGTCTCTCTTAAGAGTCATTTTGGAGTTTTAGAAGGCAAGCAGCCTTCCTCAGGCCTAGGCAACACCAGGGAAAGATCTCCACCAATCCTGCAGCGAGACATGAGCTGGTTACCGAACATATTTCCCAGTTGCATGTGTCTCGATTAATCTTTCCAGAAATTTTATGCATTTTCTGTTGCTTTCCAAGGACTAATTTTAATGTTACTTTGAACTTCACAGTAGTGAAACCTCTTGCTCCTTTAGAGCTGGCTCCAGCTCTGCCTGACCTTGCGTTTCAGACCGGGAAGTACTGCAAACAGGCGATTACAGAATAAGAGACATCTGCTCAGCACAGATCATAGTTCACGTAAGATGTTACCTTCTTCAAAAAATGAACAAGGTCTGGAAAAACACTGGTTTAAAGAGAATACACTATCAGAGGGATTCATTCCGATTTTAAACCATATACAATTACTTAGATGGAGCTTAACTCTAGCTTAAAACAAAGATATTAAGCCTTTTCTAATAATAATTACTTCCTTCATCATTCCACCCACCCCCTGCAATGAGCAGGGACACCTCTGACCAGATCTGGTTGCTGAAAGCTTCATCCAACCTGGGCTATGGACACTTCCAGGGATGGAGCATCCACAACTTTGCTGGGCAACCTGTGCCAGCGCCCTCACAATAAAACATTTCATAAAATCATAGAATCACTTGGTTGGAAAAGACTTCTTAGATCATGGAGTCCAACCATACTTGTCTGCCACTAAACCACATCCCTGAGCACCTTGTCTACTTATCTTTTAAATACGTCCAGGGATGGGGACTCAACCGCCACTCTGGGCAGTCTGCCAGTGCTCAATGACCCTTTATGAGGAAATTTTTTTCCCAATATCCAGTCTGAACCTTCCCTGGCGGAGCTTGAGGCCATTGCCCCTTGTCCTGTCCCCTGTCACTTGGGAGAAGAGGCCAGCACCCACCTCTCTACAACCTTCTTTCAGGTAGTTGTGGAGGGCAATAAGGTCTCCCCTTAGCCTCCTCTTCTCCAGGCTAAACAACCCCAGCTCTCTCAGCCGCTCCTCACAAGGCTTGTTCTCCAGTCCCTTTACCAGTTTTGTCACTCTTCTCTGGACTCGCTCCAGAGCCTCAACATCCTTCTTGTTGCGATGGGCCCAGAACTGAGCACAATATTTGAGGTGCGGTCTCACCAGTGCCGAGTACAGGGGCCAATTAACCTCAACTTCTTCCTGACTGAGTGAGGTTTGTGAGTTACTTCTTTTCTCTGCTGCAGCATGTTGTCTGATGTGCAAAAAACAGCCATATATTGCAGGATGAACTTACATATGCAGGTTATGGAGGGAAGAGAAGAAATTGCATGTATTGTGTAAATAAACTTGCACTACAAGAGGATAAAAAAGTGTTGGTACTGGTTTTACTCCAGGTGGTGAGCAGTTCAGATAGTTTTCTGTAGGATAGTTTCCTGGTTTTGGAATCGGCATTGTACAAGTAGAAATAGCGATATTAATAGGGAGGCAAAACATCACATTACTATGCAGGATGATGACGTGTTCATCTGGTAACTCTTCTGTGCTTTGTAATTTTAGAAGGCTTTTTCTATAACAGCATTTCTATCTGAAAACAATTCTATTGAATATTCCTCCCCTTTAGTCCACGGTAACCGGTTGTGACATGAGATGTCCAACAAAGCATTGAGCCCACAGCTTACTCCTTGCTGTACACCTTTCCTCAGGTATGCTTGTTTGAGGGAAATCATAAGGTCTGTGAAATGTTTGACTGCTTCTGCTTGTAGCTCTTTCTCCAGAGACATTGCAGACCCTCTCTCATGACAGGACCAGGCATTTTCTTGTGATGCTGCTCAGCTGTCTGCATGCACATGCATAATAATGTGAGGAACATAACTGGTGTCCCCAGATGGGATGTATGATCCTGAACTGCCTTTGCAGTTAGCACCGACTGCTCTAACTGGATGATTGTGCTCCGCTTGCTGAGTCTGTTGCGTTCTGCCATGGATCAAATTGCTGATCACAGAAAAGAGCTTCCTTAAACTAGTTTTAGCTTTCCCCCTCAATTCTTATTAATATTTCCATTTCTCTTGCTGCCTGTGTTTTCTTGTGAGATTTTTCCTTGAAGGGAACAAATTTGATAGGAGTTTTGATGTCTTGAAGAATAGCCATAGCCCAGATGAGATTGTGGGAGGGGAGGGAGGACTGTTCTTTTTCTGAAGCCTGCCTTGATTTTTCTGGTGAATTTTCTCTGCCTCTGTTGACAAAGCCCTAAATAATGCGTGTAAACCTGAAGCTGGCTTTGCTTTAGGGGAAAAGGGATTGGATCACATGACCTCCAGAAGTACCTTTTGACACGAATCATTTCATGATTGTATTCTGTTATTAAAGGTTATTAAAGGTGAATGGGGGGAGTGAGATGTGGGGAATGAAAACCAAACAAAACCCCACTGATACTGTAGCATGCATTTAAATAGTTGGCATGCACAATGTAATTACGGAGTGCTTAAAGCTGATGTGCTTGTCCAGTGAAAACTGTCTTTTGTCTGTAATTTGAAATCTGCATATTTACACAGGTAAGATCAGTTTATGTGTTCCCTCTGCTGATACTCAGTTTTGATTTATTGTGTGCTCATTGTGTTACGCAATTGAAGATTGTGCAGCCAGTGAAATTGCTGTAATTCCCTTAACGTTCATGAAGGCAAGCAGTCTCCCTAAAGAAAGGAACCTGTGTCAAATATCAGGGCCAAAATACATGAAAAATCCCAGTATCCCTTGCTTAAGGTAGAGAGTTTAACTGTGGAGAAGGACTAGAGTGGTGTCAGATCTTTTAACTTGTATGCGTTTGTTCTGTTGGCAGACAAAGAGTGGATCTCAGCTGGCAGTGCTACAGCTGGCTGAGGGTATGTGTGCCTTTCCTGCTTCAGCAACCACCCTGGCTTAGGTAGATTTAATAGTAAGCTTTGCTAACTCAAATTATTTTGGTTGCTAAAGCTCAGGGAGCATTTGTGTGAGTGTCTGCTTTTTCCCAGACCTTCCTCACTGGGAGGAAGCAGTGAGCAGCTGGGGCGGGTGTAGGGGCTGCAGGCCCTGACTGGCACAGCTGTCTGCGGGTGCTTTTTTGTCACACACAGGCTGCGGCAGGCAACCCAACAGTGACCCTCGGAGAAAACTAAACAAATCTTAAGTCACTTCCTGGTAAATTTTTAAAATAATTTTTTCCTCAGTGCTGTTTCAAGCTGCTTGTAGCACTTTAAACTTCTGCCTGCACATTATTGGCATAAGGTAAGCTGCTCCAAACAGTATTTCAGCAGTGTGAGAATGATGGATAAAACTGCAAAGGTATGGTTAATTGAATTCTTACTCTCGTGCATGCAAGACTTGTCCATATTTTTACCCTTCAATCAGCAGCTTTTGATTCCAGAGATTACTCTGTTAGATGCTACTTGCCAAACCCTCATAGGAATAAAAGACTTCTTTTCTGAAGAGTAAAACTCCTACTTTCTAATTCTATGAGACTGCAAGGTTGCTTGTGCTTTCTGAGCAAGTTCCATGTATCTTATGATGCAGTGCTGCAGACTTTGTAAGGAAGCACATTCCTTCCTGAAAAATCATTGTCTGAGAACTGCCTTTCTGTATCAATATTTAGATTAAATTGTTGGTTTGTCTGTGTCTCCTGAAAGTCTGTTCAAATTTGTTTAGCTTGAGTTAATTTTGTTCAACTTGTAGTGGGACAGGCTGGACCAAGCTAAGTATTTGCCTTTGTAGGAAATTAAACCAGAAACTTAAAAAACATAAGCCAAAACCTAAAGCCAAACCCTCTGTTATTGTCATATTAGTTATAATTAGTAGTTATTTCATTTCAAATAACTTCTTGCTACTTATAGCTTAGCAGTAACTTCACGGTGTGAAAACTGCCCTATTTGTTTTGGTAATATGTTTCCTTTGAAGTAGTAGCAGGACAGTGTAAGTGTCAACATGATGAGTTCTTTCACTCCTCAATGACTTAATCTGAATATTTTTTCCAGAGTGCTTCGCAGACCTGTTTATAGGAATTATAGGGAAAAAAACCCAAACCCAAACCAAAATACACAAACACACCCCCTCTAACAAAGTCTAATCTTGTGGAGTTGATTTAAAAAGCAAAACAAAACAAAATGAAAACCAAAACCAACCCAGGGAAGAGAAGGATTATGATATTTATAAAGGGATATTTTTATCTGAAGCCATGTTAGCACTGACTTACTGGAAGGATCTTTGTGAAATTCAGGGTTTCTTTTCTGAACGAAGTTTCTGTGTATATGTGTATGTGCAAGTTTTAAGGGGAGATTTGTTAGTTGTACTGTTGAATTGGTTTGAAAGTCCTTTCTGCAGTGTATCTTTATGTATCACCGACCTCATCTGTGGCTGTAGTTTGGTGAACGCTCCAAGCAGTCTTGTCACAGCACGCCTATATGGGCAGGTTAGTACTGTGCATAAGCTGATGTGACAATGCAGGCTTTTCCCAAAAGAAATGACTGGTTTTTTGCTACTACCTGCTTTTTTTTTTTTGTTACATATGCCAGTTGTTAGCTGCAGGGTGATTAAATTCAGAAGATGAGTTTACCTCATGGCTGTACAACCATGAGGTCTAATGCAGAGGGAACAGAGATGTCAGCCAGGAGTGGAGCTACTTCTCCTCTTCATGGGATACTGTAGTTGTACTGTAGTGGATGTAATGCCTCAGTGTGTTTGGAAAGAAGGGTTCACGCTCGCTATGCTGTTTTAGGGTAATCTTTGTGTGCAAGGTAGGAGAATGGACACAGCTGATTCTAATCCAGCAGAGGGGGAAGTCTTCAATCAGATGAACTTCCTGATGAGTTCATTTTGCATCTTCAGCTCTGGTGCAGGGAACAAGTTTGCATTTTTCCCTTCCTGTACTGATGCAGGATTTTACAAGCTTCAGGTGGAGATGCAGACTCTGGCTGACATTACAGAGGGCAGCTTGACCTGATTAAAAGGCTGTCTCCATAGCTAGCTCTGCCGTGTAGCCAGAACTAGTGTGAGTGGACTCAGCTTGCAGACAGTCCCCTTGCCTTCCCTCCTCTTTCTTCTCCTCTGTTGTTTGTAGGGCTTGTGAGCTGAGTCAGTTCTGTAGCTGCTCAGCCGCATTGTAGAGGTGGCATGGTAAAAGCAACAGGATTCCAGGCTTAAAGGCGAAACTGTCCCTTTGGTGGCCAGACTGTAGGAATGACTCAACAATCTCTTGAAAATACATCCTGGCAATTCCGTTCTCTCACCTCTCCTCCCACTGTGGCACTCACTTACATGAAAATGCAGCGAGAGCGATGCTGCTAAATTAATTGTACAGGCATGCCCGCAAATACTTCTCTTTGTTTATTGCTGTGTACCTTTTAATTACTCCCTTATGCTTTTACAAGTGTCTTATCTTCCCGTGCTTGCCTGCAGGTTTAGCTGCTTTAGTTTCCTGTGGTTACCTATGTGCTACATATTACTCTGTAAATCCTGAAGTCATGCTAATTTAATAAACAGTGTCTAACTGGGTGTAAAGAGTCACATAAATATTCCTTAGTTCATTGATAAAGAGCATGTTACTTCTTTAAGGCTGCCAGCTGTTCTACCATCTTGAGCAATATGGCTCATAGAATGATAAATCCAAGGTTACCTCATTTAGCTTGTGGCATTCATTGAGCTTTTCTTGTATGAAGCATCAAGCAGAGTAGCATTATTTGTTTCACTGATGTGTTTGGATTCCTTGTTTTAACTTACTATCTATAAAGCATTGCAGAATATTGTTCTGAAGACTAAAGAAATCTTAGAGTTAATAGTTCTGTTACTTGTTTTAAGTACTGGCACTTCTCATCATAGAGAGATTGTTAAGTACTTCCTATTTTATGTGTAGATATTTATTAAACAAGTTTGGCACAGGTTATGCTGAATTCTTAGTACATCATGAGTTTGAGAATGGAAATGAGGTCTAGTTTCCATTTTAAGATACTGAACAGCTGTAAGCCCAGTATGATGACCTGAGCTAAAATAGCACATCCTTAGCTCGTTTTCTGAGATGTGCTGAAAATACATTATTATTGAAGCAGTATGACTACAGAGATTAATACAGTTTTGTCTAAGAGGAAATACTTTTCCAGTTAGTTTTCCATTGTAGTACCTTTTGAGCATTCCTAAAATGTCATGTTAATCTTCCTGTATTTCCTTTACTGTGATATGAGAACAGAAAGTAAGGTTCACAGTAACTTCTGCAGTCATAGCTAGTTAACATGTCTGTACCTCACCTCAGTAGTATCTAGAAAGTTCTATTTTAACTTTATTAGTTTAAATGTGCATCTGACTTTTCTACAGGTAGATTTAATCCAGGAAAGACCCCTGTATCAACAACACATTCCATGCATGCACAGTCATTACCAGAATGCATTCCATACATACAGAGTCAAACTCGTTTAACAGTCCCAGCAGAATAAGGTAAACGACTCAAATTTTACAAGCATCATTTTTTGTAACAGTAAAAGGACACTGGCCAGAGTTTTTTAAAGATAAACCAAAGATCTCTGAGGTGGACAGAATTTTCTCATGTTTTATCATCATACTAATGTTGTTTGTTCTTACTCATTTCAAGATTGTTCAATTAGAATTAAGGTACTTAGTGGTGGGGCAGCTGTTCCAGCAGTGCAGTGTAATAGAACAAGAGATGTTACCATTTATATCGAATGGAGAGTTCAAACATAAATATTTTTCCAGCTGCTGCTGTTGACATCCTTAGTCTACACTGGTATAATATTTTTAAACATTATTAGGAGGAACGTTTTACAATTAAAGTTGTGTAGCTTTTGTCTCTGGAGAAGGGTGCAAGTTAAAAGTTGATGTCTTCTGGGAATGGCTGTACTTTAGGAGATGTTTGTGCTTCTGATTACTGACCCTCAGATCTGCTGGCTGCTTTTGTGGGAATATTTCCTAACCCCTTTCAATGAAGTGAACCAATAATAATTTTAAAAGTAAGTCTTTCCTAAGTTATTTTGACTGAAACATAGGAAAAACTCTTGGAATATAAAAACTGAGGAAGAAGGAAAGAGTATTCGAATTGGTGCAAGCTAGTGAAGATTTTTTCTGTCAATTTGGATTGGGCGGCTGCGGTTTTGAAAAGAACAAGTGGATATATAATTCTGTCTCTCCACGAGTTGGTTTATTTTTCAAAGTTTTTTGAAAGACCTTTATCTTTTAATTTAATTATGTAGAAAGTAATACTGTGAAACGTGCAGGAAATAATTTTGAAAACAAATGGCAGTGATTATACTTGTAAAGCAGGTTTAATTAGCGTAAATACAGATGCTAAAATTTGTGTTATTCTGTACCTAGAGCAACATAAGAAAAGCCTTACTGTGTTGGGTATCTTTGAAGAAAGTTATGTTTCCCTGGCCCCAGGAATTTATCACTAATGAGAATACACAAAAGAATCATCACAGTCTGAGAGAATACAAGGGAACAAAAGTAGACCATATCCGATGGTTGGAGTGGCAGTGGATCTAATAATTTGACAGTCTAAATTTTGTCAGTTTTGACATTTTTGTCAGCCACACCCCTCCTTTAAGACAAGTTGAGGGAAGGTTATGTATTTACTCTGTAGAGTTTTAGAAAAAGTATCTCCACTCTTAATGGCTGATCTGCAGAAAGTTGTATAAAGAAGTAAAAGCTGAAGCAGGGAACAGTATCATTAGCTAAGTGGTCACGGTGCATAGCATTTCTTATTGCTTCATTTTTCAGAACCTTCATGGTAAAAGGACAGGCAAGGATCTTAAGCTGATGTCAAAAAGGGAAACCAATAGAGCAGTTAAGCAGTAATTGCTGTAAGCAACTATAGACTCACTGGAGGAAAAAGAAAATATTTTTTGCAGGAGTATTCAAAGTGAGATACAAATGAGGTGAAATTTAATTGGACACTGTTTGCAGGCACCTTAGTGCTTCATGTATTCGTGGGAGCCTTGGCTCTTCTTCCCCCTCATGAAGCAATAACAGAACTGTAATACTATTACAGTTCTTTTAATAGCAAGACATTACAAAGAAGATCCTGAAAGTACATGCAGTTTTTTTCATGTTGTTTTCCCTGGTCTCTTTTTTAATTTCAGCTCTTATAATTTCATCATTCCAGATAACTTTAGGAAGGAATTATAAATGTGATTAGCAGTCTTTAACAAACATCTGAATAAAGTTTGGTTTATCTTGATTTGTCTCATTCCCTTGGAAAGGAGAACAAAGCATTCTCAAGCAAGGAACCTTCAATTATTTGACTCTATCTATATTTGACTTGCCTATACTGGCAATAAAAATATTTCTTGCATGTTGCCTGATGTGTCCTTTGAAGATGTGTGGCATAGTTTGGACAAGTGTCAAAATGAGAAGCGTTTCTGAAATCAGAAAGTTTCGTGTTAGATGAGAACACCTTGAAGATTACTTCCATTTGTTGAAGATGAAAACTTGGACTGTGACAATAGTCATTTAAGTCTTTTTCTTTACTAGGAAATGAAGGTTTGTTCTAAAGTGTTCAATTTATATTTCCCCCTTTCAGATATCTCCAAGTTTAGAATATAGTTATCATTTCACATGAAACAATTCAGCCTTTGGGAATATTGACTGGAGTAGCTTGGGGAAAGAAGCTTTTAAAAACATGAAAAACATGCTAAATTTATAAGTTTACATAACAGAACTAATAATAGCAACACACTTTTTCCACTTAATTCTTTGCAGGGATCTCTAAAGATCAAACTAAAGGGTAAGAAGGAAATGTGCAGGCAGTGGAAACAGGGACAGGTGTCCTGGGAAGAGTACCTGTTGTGTAAAGTTGACATCAGAAAGGCCAAGGCACAGCTAGAGCTAAAGTTGGCAAGGGATGCAAAGAATAATAATGAGAACTTCTACAGGTATTCCTGCCAGAAAAGGAAGGTCAGAGAAAGCATAGCCCTTGTGGTTAGCACAGAAAGCTGGGCATGAGCTGGCAACATGGGCTTGCAGCCCACAAGGCCAACTGGGCTGTGACAAAAGAACTGTGGCCAGCAGGTCAAGGGAGGTGATTCTTCCTCTCTACCTTGCTCTGGTGTGACCCCAGCTGGAATACTGTGTCCACTTCTGGAATCCTCAGCACAGGAAAGACATGGACCTGTTGGAGCACGTCCAGAGGAGGGACACAGAAATGATCACAGAGGTGGACTTCCTCCCCTATGAAGATGAGGCTGAGAGAACTGGGGTTGGTCACCTTGGAGAAGGCTCCAAGGAGACCTTGTTGCAGCCTTTCAGTACTTAAAAGGGACTTAAAAGAAAGATGGGGACAAACTTTTTAGCTGAGCCTGTTGTGACAGGACAAGGGGCAGTGGTTTTAAACTAAAAGGAGGGAGATTTGGACTAGATACAAGGAGGAAATTTTTTTACAATGAAGTTGGTGAAACAACAAGACAGGTTGTGCAAAGAAGTCTTGGATGCTCCATCCTGGAAACATTCAAAGTGAGGTTGAATGGAGCTCTGAGCAACCCCCTCTAGTTGAAGATGTCCCTGCTTGTTGCAGCGGGGTTGGAGCAGGTGACTTTTAAAGGTCCCTTCCACCCAAACCATTCTGTGATTAATTGAGTAATTAGGTGGGTTAAGGTATCGCGAAGAGGAGGAGGGGGAGATAGGAATGGTTGGACTAGAAGATCCGATGGGTCCCTTCCAACCTGGTTATTCTGTGATTCTGTGAGTAGGGTGTTTGAGTGATGCTGACTCTTCTTATGACCACTGTTAAAGCCTCACCAGTGTTTCAGACTGGATTTCTGCTTCTAAGAATTTGAATCAGTATTTAAGAGCTGTAATGGGCTGACTGCTAAGAAGTATTAATTTACAGGTTGTTCTTCTGTACACAAAAGAATTTCATCTGCTGAAATGAAGCCAGCATAAGACCATATCCTGGTAATTAGTATAACGGCGTAGATCAGGCCTGGTGTACATCAGTCTTAAGAAGTCACTGTGTTAAAAAACAAAATTACCAAAGAAATATATTGGTATTTGTCTATTTTAAACAATCAGTTTAGTTTTTTTTACAGGCTTGTTTCACTACAGAAGACTGAAAATGCAATATCACAACAGTGTAAATACACCAGTACATTTTATGCCTAAAATAGGACTTAACAGTTGGCAAGTCAAAGCAATTAAAGTTTCTCAGCTTCTACTTAAATGTGTTAATCACCATTTATAAGTCAAGGACTTTACACTTCTGCCATGTATCCTCAAAAACATGTAATCACAAGCTCAATACCCTGAAAAACTGAATTTGCAATGGAATAAATAAATAGGGTTTTACCAGAACAATGGTGTTTCATACCCAAAACCCTCAACTATATGTATTTTTTATTATTATTTAGTGATGCCTTCGAATGACAAAAACTTCCATCAGAAAAATGTGAAGAATACCGACTTGCTTTTGTTCAAGTGATAACTTTTCTGAAAAGACTCCAGTAGGATGATTAATGTCACATCAAAGGAGGACTCAAATCACCGAGTTCTAATGCCTGCATGAAAATGCAGAAAAACTGAGAACACTTTTCTAATGCATCAATCACTGTTATAAACACTAAAAAACACTACTTTTGTAGCTCTTTCCTAATGCAGCAGTTGTCTGTTGGTCATGATATGAATTATACCTGGGAAAGAGCCTCATTATTGTGTTAGTCGGAGATTTTTGTAATGATTGTAAAGGTGTACAAAAAATTCTGTCTCTTCAGTTATCCCACTTAAGCTCCAGAAATTGGGTTTTTTTAACATGTATACACACACATGCCTACCTACTTCATGCTATCACAATGCTTTCATCATGATATTTTTCTACACAGGTTATAATAATTGCCTGTCAAAGGTAGTTTGCTTAGTATTTTTCTTGGTTACCAACATGATTTTTCAGAACTATCTTCTAAGTTATCAAGAGCTGTTGTGTACTGCATTTCTACTAGCTTCTCTCCAGAAATTATCTATTGCTGCTAGTAACACTGTAATAGTAATGCTGTTGTAGCAAGAAATGAGAGTGTTAAGGTTTTTATTTAAGTAGTAGTCTGAGTTAAGGAAACAACATGTTAATAGTCTGTGCAAACAATTAAAATATTCTGTTGGTTTTACGTAGCAACTCTTTATTATGGTCTGACTACAGTAGTTGCAGATTCTTACTGAAGTGATTGTATTCCTTCTCCATTGTGTGTGTGCCCCACGTGCCTATGCTCACGTGATTTGTCTGGCTTTGACAGTTCTGCATCTACGGACAGAGTTTTTTGTGCTTATTCCAGGCAGTGTGGAGAGGTAGGAGAGCCTCAACCAATTCTCCACATTCTTCTTCATCACGAGAGTTCAGTTTTGTTTGTATGCTTCAAGTACTTTGTTCACACAAGTCTAGGTCAAATAAGCAGATGGCTCTTTTACATAAAGCTTCAAGAAATCACTTCTAATCATAGAATCATAGAATCACCAGGTTGGAAGAGACCCACCAGATCATCGAGTTCAACCATTCCTATCAGCCTTCCAGCTGCCAGGTCCCCATGCGCTTCTCCCCACTCCTTGTCGCCACAGCTCCTACCACAATTGTCCCTCCTTGATGTGCAATGACACTTAGCCCGACAGAGAGCCCATCATGCACACAGGGCTGAGCACAACCACCTCGCACTCCTCTTCTCCCTACTCCTTGTTGCCACAGCTCCTACCACAATGGTTTATGCATCTCTGAAAGTTGGGTTTCTAAGGCTGGAGCATCATAGTTTAATATATGTCTTACTGCTTTACTGCAAGATAAAACATGTTAGTTTAAATTGCTTTCACTTTCTAAGGTAGCTTGTTTTACTAAAACATCGTGGCTCTCAGGGCAGTCACAAATGGTTTTGGAGAAGTAGCTATCAGGTGCAAAGAAATTCCTTAAAATACACCTCTTGATTCTGAAGGTCCATCTTTGCACTGCAGAAGTGCACCCTCAATGATGGACACTTAAGTCTTTGTTGAGGACTTTTTTTTTTTTTTCCTGAGAGCTGTGCCATTTACAGCTTATACTCTAAATACTGCAGTTGGGGAGAAAAAACCCTTGCAGGTGCTTTGAAGGGAAAGGAGACGTTCTTCAAGTCTAGAAATGTCTTGTGAGCACAGATTTCTCTTTCTTGGTTCTGAGAAGCATGTTTCCAAGAAAATCTTTTTAACCAGTACAATTCTTCTGACTAGGGAAAGATAGGAGTGTTGCTTGTTTAGGGAATACTGGTTTAGTCAGGCTTTCAAAGTCCACTGTGATTTCATTAGGTTTTTATTTAGCTATCATCACCTTTAAAGAGAGAATGCTTGCATAGCTTCTGACAGCAAGAACAAAGGATGCCTATGGCTAATTCTGGATTTGAGGGAACTGAGTGTTTTCAATATTATCTCTGTTTGATAACACCAAATTAATAATCCACTCAATTAATAATGTAAAAATTCCTATTCTCTCTCCTAGCCATTCATCGTACTCACAAGAAAGAGATCTTGTTACAGACAGGTGTTAGCACCAATACCGAATTCTTCTGTAACCAGCAAATTCTCCCCATTCTATTGGTGAGGACTTGGCAGTATGGCAGAGAACACAGAAGCCCAACATCTTAAAGATGAGACGCTATTTAGTTCCGTGGCGGGACTTGAAAAGGTCAGTATCTGTTAACTGGAGGACTAAAATTTATTGAGAGGTTGAAATACTTATGCTGAGGAGTATTTCTACTAGAGAATAGGAGGGTTAAACTACACATGAGCTTGTGTGTGTGCAGCTTTTATAACTGCACTGCTTTCCTTGCGTGGATTTTAAGTGTGGCTTTGACTATTAAGGTTCTCATAATTAGAAAATAATTCCTTCCTAGAATTAGGGAGTGAAACAATAACATAGATCGTTGTCAATCTCGTATTGTACAGTACTTTGGCTTAAGACCAGAGGCCTCTACTAGGCTACTTGACCATTGCAAGCATTGCCTGCTGTGTTCTATGGCTGCATGTTGCTTTTTTCATCCTCTGTTTCTTGTTTCTTCACCAAGTTAGTCTATAAGATCAAAAATAAGTGTGTCTAAACTCCAAGTCTCATCTTGCAACAATTTATAGAGCTGTGGGAAAGTATGGAAGACTTCAGATGTCTTAAACCAATTTAAATTTCAGCTGCTGCTGAGGAAAGGTCTGATCTGCAGTTCCACTCCACCATTGGTACAGCACTAGCATTTGCATGGTAATAAAGCAAATGCAAATCATTCCCTGGGCTGAGAACTAACATGGACATAAATAAAACTTTGCTGCTGGCTGTGAAGTCACAGATGTACCGGTGCTGGCAGCACGGAGAGAGGTTCAAACTCAGGCCAAGAGATAAATTAGGCTTAGCCCTTTTGGCGACAGGATTGTTTTGAGTTAGGTAGTAATGAATCTACAACATTAAAAATAGAAGACTTTTGTTCCTCGTTAAGGCTATGGACAAAGTACTCATAGAGGCTTAGAGTAATCAGATCTCTCTGTATTACATGTATTCAGTGTGTGGCAAAAATGTTAATGTGTCGATATGTTAATTTAAAGTAGTTGCATGAGAGAGAACATTAAAAGGAATCTTTAATTATAACTTTGCAGTGCCTCAGGTACGATAGGTGAGAAATTTTTTTATTCTTCATGACTGAGTCAATTTCTGCAAAAGGTATTTTCTGCATTTTGCCTTCTGTGGAAGTTCAGTATTTGGCTGCAGGCTTTTACCAGATGAACAATAAATTAAGCTTTTCTTTTTACTGTACTGTATTGTTTGTTTCCATGTGCTGCTAACTTGGTGCAACAAAGCTATGGCAGTAATAATTAGTATTCAGTGTTCTTGTTGGAACATGCTAATTCTGCAGGCAAAACCACGAGAGTTTTAGAAAATCTTAAAGTAGCCATAGGCTCCATAGGTAATTATTACTAACATTGAGAAGGTCATAAATATACTTTTTTATGGACAGGACTACAAATGTGGCTTTTCTGATGGGAAAATGATACTGCTGTGGTCTAGTTTCTTTTGGTAAACTAATGTAGAAGATGCTAGAGATGGCAATTACAGAGTGGCAGATGTCACTACTGTCTCAAAAGGATGACACGGGGGATCATGTATTCTCCTGGTTTGAACTGCTCAAAATAAGGTTTTTGATGCATAGCTCTTGAAACTAGGTACTCAGTGAAGTAAGACTTCAAAATTAGATACTCATTTATTGTGTCCTTGATAATATTTGCACAGTAGACCTATGTGGAAGATTTGGTAAGTCAAACTACTTGCAGAATACTGGGATTTTTAGTAATTCCAAGCAACTCTTGCTTGTGTGGCTAAGAAAATAGTGCATATTTGAGTAATGCAATATTCCAGGTAGGAAGGGATGTCAGGAAGTCTCTATTACAAAACCCCACTCAAAGTAGCATCAGCTCTGAGATCAGACTAGAATTTCAGCATTTTCCTTAGTTTACCTGTACGTTTTTGCAAATGCTCATCATACACACACTGGTTCTGATGTATCAAATTGCCACAAAGCAGAAAGTCTTCCTTTGAAATAACTCTGTAAGAAGTATCTTTCTTATCCAGAAGTGTCTGTTTTATTAAATAGTTCTCTCATTTGCTTTGAAGATGTCACACTTTTTTTTTTTTTTAATGAATTATTATTAATTCCTGGCACCGTGTGTGTAAGCAATGCAATGTATTAGAAACATACAATGGTTTGGGTTGGAAGAGATCTTAAAGATCATCCAGTTCCAGCTCCCCTGCCATGGGCAGGGACACCTTCCCCTATACCTGGTTACTCAATCCTCATTCAACCTGGTCTTGAACACCTCCAGAGGTGGAGCTTCCACAGCTTCATTGGGCAGCTTGTTCCAGTACCTCACCACCCTCACAGTAAAAAATTTCTTCCTGATATCTGTTTTAAATCTCCCCTCTTTCAGCTTAAAACTGTTACCACTCATCCTGTCCTTGAACTCCCTGAAAAAAGCTCTTCCCCAGCTTTCCTGTAGGCCCCTTTAAGTACTGAAAGGCCAATGTAAAGGCCCCAGAGCCTTCTTTTCTGCATTCTTGTTTGTTGCTGATATTTTATTTTTTTAAAAAAAAATCTGATAAAATACAATGACTGTCTTGAAAATCTTAAGTGCTTTGTCAATAGTGCTTGTGCTGCAGCTTAGTGTGTGCGGAAGTCAGTTAATAGAGTAATAGAGTGCTCCTGCAAGGGTGCTGACATTTATTAGATCTCCTAAGCAGGTAACACTCTACTGTGAAACTTCATTCTCATATGCTTTATTTGTATGCCTGTCATCTTTTGTCTGAATTTAACTAATAGTGCAGCATGCTGGTGAGTGGTTAAGAACGGTCTGTAGAGCCCAAATATTTCTGTAGTCTTCCTTTCCACACATTGATCAGTCTTTAGCATACTGCTATGTACACTTCCAAGGTCTGCAGTTCTTGCCCCAGTCAAAAAAGATCACTCCTTCCAATTTTAAGAGCAGAGTGAGCTTCAAAATTAGTTAGTTTTTTCTTTGCATAGTTGATTGGGAAAGTTTAGAGGTCTCTGGGGTAGGAAATAGTTCCTAGAAGTTCTAGCTAAATTAAAAGAGCTTTTATATACAGCTTATCTACATATTTAACTACTTGCATTAGTATTTTAACTTTTTATATGGCTATGCAGCCCTGTTTTTGAAATCAATAAATCAATCTTTTGTAATGTATAAAAAATCCTTTAGACTGACAGCATTTATTCGTATGTTCATACAGGAAAATATGATGATATTAAACTTCTTTATAACTTTGACTGCAAAGACAAGACTGCATAACTCCAGTACCTTGTATAGTTGAAATAAAGCAAATCTAGTTAATGGAGAAATCCTATAATGTCAAAGTACTTACTGTCTTGGTTCATAGAAGAAGTAGATACTACGGTATTTGTAACAGATTTTGTCAGGAAAATTCTTTATAGTGCTTCTTAATTAGTATATGTACCTTTCAAGTACTGCTTAGTGAATATTTATAAATTGATACCAAGACAAACAAGGTGTGCATCTGAATACTTCATGCTTCTCTAATGTAACAGTGTCTGCTAAATCCTACAAAATTCTTCCTAAGACGATTTGGATTTCTTATGATGTAACTATAGTACTGAGGGCAAAACAGCATCTTTTTTAAAACGTGTGTATTTTCTGCCTTCCAAGTAGTGTCTCTTATTAATTACAAAAATTACCTTCAGGCACTCCTGTTAATACTAAAAAAATGAGTATGGGTTCAGAAGAAGTTATACTTTCCCCCCTTTAATTCACATTAACAAAATTAGCTCTGTTCCAGTGTTTAAGATGTTAATTATGTCCGTGCTGATGTCATGGTCAGTAATACATTTCTGTTCCCCCAGGGAGCTTATTGTATTTTTGCTCTTTATGACAGCAGAGGACAAAAAATAGGAAGGCTCAGGGCGAGTCACTTGAATAAAAAGATATATAAGTTTACAAATAAAAAATAAGTTATTCTGTAATATAATCAAACTTTATATTCTGAAGGGATTTCACCTTCAGACAACTATGAACATACTTCAATTTTGTATATTATTTTTTCCCCAGGATATACTTACTATTGAGGCTATAGATCTTAAGCATCTTCTTTCCTTTCTTTGACAGGAAATTCTGGTGGTTAAAGATCATGGCAACCATAGAGGAACTGGCCCATCAAATTATTGAACAGCAAGTGGGAGAGGTACATAAATTTTGAGTCCTGTTTAAGAGTCAGTGAATAATTAAATGTACAGACTGATATGCAAAGGCCAAAATCACAAGGGAATATAGGTTTTAGTACATGCAGAGCTTCTGGAGACTCTCTCATGGAAGGCTAGAATAACTTACTATGTTTGTTTTAAAGTTACAATGCAAAGTCTTTTATTGCCAAAGTTTGCCCCACAGAAGTGAAGCTAAGGAAAATCTAGCAGAGTTTCCAGTAAGTAGCTAACTGTTCAACTCTGCTTTTTGGGTCTGTAGTAGTCTTCAGAGAGCTGTCTGGTTATATAATTACTTTTGTTCACTTGCAGTTACAAAATTTACAATCAAGAGAGTTATCAGCACATAGATATTACTCTCCAATTAAGCAATTGTTTCATTTTTATTTTTGTTATTGCTAGTAAATTTCGTTATTGCAATGTGCAATCGCTGCCCAGGTGGCCAACCATGTGGCCAGCAGGTCGAGGGAGGTGATTCGCCCCTCTGTTCCTCTCTTGTGAGACCTCATCTGGAATATTGTGTCCTCTTCTGGAGTCCTCAACACAAGGATATGGAGCTGTTGGAGCGGGTCCGGAGGAAGCTACAGGGATGATCAGAGGGCTGGAGCACTTTCTCTGTGAGGACAGGCTGAGAAAGTTGGGGTTGTTAAGCCTGGAAAAAAGAAGGCTTCACAGAGACCTTATAGTGACCTTCCACTACATGAAGGGGTACAAGAAAGCTGGGGAGGGACTGTTCACAAAGGCTTGTAGTGAAAGGACGAGGGGCAATGGGTATAAACTGGAGAGAGGCAGATTCAGACTAGACATTTGTGAAGAATTTCTTCACAACGAGAGGGTGGTGAGGCACTGGCACAGGTTGCCCAGGGAAGTTGTTGCTGCCCCATCCCTGGAGGTGTTCAAGGCCAGGCTGGATGGGGCCTTGGGCAGCCTTATGTAGTGGGAGATGTCCCTGCCCATGGTAGTGGGGTTGGAACTGGATTGTCTTTAAAGTCCCTTCCAACCCAAACTATTCCAGGATTCTGAGGAGAAAGGAAAGTGCTCCCATGTTTCATTGAAACAATGGTCAGAGGTGACATAAGTTTTGATTTCTTATGATCTTTTTTCTTGTTCATGAAGCATTTTAAAACACAAAATTATTATTTATTATGACGTTCATAAATGTGTTTTTGTTAATGTAGGAATTTTTTTTGCATAAAGGCAGAACTTCTTTTAAAAAGAGAATACATAGTCTTATCTTTTTTGTCTCTTTTCAAATTCTGCCAACTGCTGATTATCTTGTGCTGAGTGTCAGACAATTCATGTTTCTACTTCAAGATCCCATTCCTTTGTTTATGTAGGGAAGCTGTCTATCTAGAGCTTTTAGCAATCTTTTCTTTAATCTGTGGTTGGGTATACCAGGGACCTGGTGACTTGGCTTTACAGTCCTGCCAGATTGTATTAACAGAGGAAAGCTACGCAGTTACTGAAGCAGAGTCTGTCATACGTATACAAAATTATCACTTTTAACAAATATTGTGGTTATTCTTATCAGTGCTTTTTTCTTATCTGCATTTAAAAAACTGTATTCTGTATAGAAGTAAAACTGCCAAGCTGACATTTTGTGGCATCAAAGAGCAGTTTTACCTTACACAGCACGTTGATCATGACATTTTAAGGGAGCAGAGGTAGAACAGGGATGGAATATGTAGCTTATTTTGTAAAGCAAAGATAATTCACGTAAAACTCTGATTGCTTATGAGTCATGACGTGTACATGTCACTTGAAAGGCTGATGCAGAATTTTCCTGCTTGAAAGTATCTTTCAAACTGTGAATGTTGCTGTAGAAGAAATGCTTCATTTACTTAACCAAAGAAGTGGATAAATTGTTTGAATACAGGCAGTATTGAAACTCATGGAAAACCAGACATTTTTAAACAGCAGTGTTTGAAAATGTTGGGTGGTAGTTTGACAAACATTTCTTTTTATGCTGCTGGCAGTTTAAGCAATCCCACATCAGCTTAATCCCACTCTCATTTGCTCTGATGTGCCTGCTTCTGAGCATTGTGGAGATCTGGATTGAAGGTTTGATGCATGCTAAGAATGTTCCTTGTTTGTCTGTCTGTCTGCTAGGCTGCTATTTAAACTGTATCAGTGTCCTATTCCAGATCACTGAATGATGAGCCCACCAGTTTTACCTACCAAGCTGAAAGGATAGGAGCAAGTAGAATCATAGAATCATAGAATAACCAGGCTGGAAGAGACCCACTGGATCATTCCTACCAAACACTAAACCATGCCCTTCAGCACCTTGTCCACTTGTGCCTTAAACACCTCCAGGGAAGGTAACTCAACCACCTCCCTGAGCAGCCTGTTCCAGTGCCCAATGACCCTTTCTGTGCCCAATGACCCTTCCCTCCGTAATCAGCCCCGTGACTCTGAATTCCATCCTCCCTTCAAAGGTCTATTCTGCAGTTGTGATCATTTTTACCTGCTTTAAATGTGAATTAGAACTTTTGTGTACATTATCACAGTATCAAGGGGAAAATGAACCTTTCAAAAAAGGCAAAGTGATATTTAAGATGTATTACTGAAGGCCAATACAGGTTACAACAAACATTCTTTTTGACTACATCAGGGTATTTTAGGCTGTTAGCGATCATGTTTTCCCAATTGCCTCTTCCCCTTGGTGCAGACTCAGAGTTGCACCAAAATAATAGAAAGGGTGCATTATATTAAACAAGATGGTGTTTTTATGAAGGTCTGAGCACTTCTGAGTTGATTCGGTTTAATTGCAGCTCATCCCAGGGGCTGGATGCACTGCGGGTTTAGTGATGCTGCTGCAACTAGGGGATATAGGTTATAAGAGCTGAGACTGCTACCAGAAGTAATGCCTTTTTGGGTTAAATTTCAGTATCAATTTAGGCTGATGAGAGTTTGTATTTCTGCAGCTCATCAAGTCTTACTCATGACTCTATTCCTTTCTGATACCTCCAGCTGTTTGTTCTTGCCTCCATTCTTCTGCTGGTACTGGTGTTTACGTGGTGGTGTGGCTGCAAAATCAGGAAGTTGATGCAGGAGTAATGGAAAAGCTTCTCAACCTGTAACAAAACAAAACCTCTACTACAAATAGATAGATATTCTCTAAATTAATTCTTGGGGTGGGAAGGAGGGGCAGTTGAAGAGGAACATTTTTATAATCATCTAAATATTGGGATAGTTTTGTCAGGATTCAAGAAGTTGTAGTGGGTGATTCCACTTGCTGATCACCCAACAGTGACCAAAACCTGCTTTTGATGCAGCTTCAGTTTGGCAAAGTATTTTGGTGCTTCACCTCGGTTCAGCCACTGCATGGAACACGGTCAGTGCTCATACAGAATCACGTTACAATGCAATCATTAATGGATTGGGGTTGTTGCACAAAAGTGCAGGGCAGGCTTTGTAGGGGCAATTTTTTTTTATTTTCATCCAGTGTGTGTGGCACCCAATTGTCAAGCTTATTTGATTTTCCAGTCTGGTGCAAATGTCAGACAACTATTGAATCATCAGTGTTTAGTTCTTCTGGAACTTCTCAAGTCACTTTGCTAGGGTCTCCCTCAACACTAGCCCTCAATTGATTGTTGTCTATTGCAGAAGGATGTCCGCAACCCTGCTCATCTTCAAGGCTCTCATTTCTGTTACAATACTTTTGAAACCAATGTTGAGCTGTACATCATTGGTGGTCCCCCAGCCAAATGCTTGGTTGATATTGCTAGCAGTTCCCACTCCTTTACATCCTCTTTTGAAATAATACAACACAATTGCTCAGATCTCCTTTTTTAACATTGTTCATTTGACAGCATAATATGGAAAAAAATAAACAGTGAAAACAAAATCAGTACCAAATTTTGTGGTTTAGGTACAACATGAACACAGTTAAATAAAAGCTTAATCCACAGTAGGCAGCACAGTTTACAGTGACAAAAGCAACAATTATTTTTGCACCAACCTAATATATCCATTGTCCTCTATTACATTTGTTTCTTCTTTCTAGATTTCCCATTCCCAGGGAGCTGTTACACAGACACTAATGGATGGGACGGCACAACGAATACAAATAGTCCCTGCAGATTCAGGCCTCTCTTTACCACAACGTATCCAGGTATGCTTCATCTGATACATTTTAAAAGCAAAGATTCTTCCAGTTTTCATATGTGATTATTTTTATTTGTGTCATATTATTTGCTGAAATGTATATGTTCTGCCCTTCGTGGCAGATAACATCTCTATATAAAAAGGAATAAAACATCATTCCAATACTTCTCTTTTTTTTTATTCCTCAAAGGAACTTTAAGATTTACAAAAAATATTAACCATGGAACAGAAAAAGACTTCTCCTAATACTTCAATGATTTGTCTTTTAAAAGCTAGTAATTTTTAGATTTTGTAATTCAACTGATTTGTTGAAACATTTTGGAGCAGGGAGGAAGGAATGTACACCATTATATTGTTGATACAAGTTGTGAAAAAATACAGGGCAACCTAATGTCTCTATCCTTCTAGTGTCTGAGAAGGATACTGGATTTTGATTGTCCCAATCAGTGTTACCAGTCCCAATATGCTAATTTTGCCAAGTCATAATCTCCAGTTCAAGAGAAAGTTTTTGGCTATGTATATAGTTAGATGTGTGTATATGGAGACTAGGAAGATTTGGGGAATAGAATTTTATAATTTATACCAAAAAAGTCAGTGCAAGTCCTTGCAAACATTTTATTTTTAAATGTTATGCTAGGGAAAAATATCAAGTGCAGTATAAATTAAAAAAATATTCTCAAATACATGTTGTTGCATACAGAAACGCTCTAATTTAAGCAAGCCGGCTGCTAGTATAATGTTGACTGCTTTTTCTTTTGCTGATTTAACTCTGCAGTATTTTCCACTGTTTTTTCCTGTTTTGGTGCATTGCATTCAAGCTTTGTCCTGCCTTCCAAGACTCTTCACAACTGACCCCTCCCTACATGATCTTTTGTTTTATCCCCCTCCCACCCTCATCGGTGCTCTGGTCACAGTATGGGTCTTATCTATCCAGTAGAATTTTACTCATTCAGCTACTTCCACTCCTTTTTTGGACTTTGGTATAGCTGTACCTTTTATTATGTTAACCAGTTAACCACTTTCACTTTACCCTTTGTTTTCCTTGTTCACACCTGTATGCTGTTATGTCCATGTGTGAAGCTATTTAATGTGCTTTCAGCACCAAGGTCTGAATGTGGGACGATGACACATAAACCCCTGAGCTTTTATTGTTGAACAGCTGAACAGTCCTGCTGGTTCAAAAGCAGAGGCAGACTTCTCACCCTTATGTGTTGGCTTTTTGAGGGAGAGAAAACTACATTTCATTAGGCATCAATTACTGCAAATATACTGAACATAGAAAGATTGTATCTTTAGGACCTTTCTATAGTTAGTCATTATCTTGTGTTGCTGGAAAATCACTTGGCTCTAACCCAGCTACCTTGTCCCTTGTCTTTTTTCACCATGCTCATTGATTCTTGTTTCAAACTGGATGGTAAGTGCTTTGGGACGTTTGTTGTCTCTTCATGTTGTGGAACGGCACTCAGTGGAATGACATTGTTCCTGTAACAGGCACCTACAAACATGTCACCGATATAAAAAATAAACTAGATATGAAATAGAACTTAGTAATGAAAACTTTCCTCAAAGCAGAATTTAAGTGATGACTAAAGTAACTTGTAGGAGCAAGTACAACTCAGTGAAATGTTCAAAACAGATGTTAAATTTATTCATTTTGAGTTTATATTTTCAATCAATATTTTTCCTTTTTTTAAATGAACACAAGTAATTTTCTGAAATCTCGAAATACAGAATCCTCAGTAAAATGTACTTCAAGTCATATTCCATTAGTCACTCTTTGTAGAGTTGAATTTGTTGTTAAACAGACATTTCTTCTCAAAACTATCTCTGTTATAAACAGATGGTTGAGTCCTCTGTGTTTAGATGTTAGGGTTTTTTTCTAAAATAGAAGCACAGAATTACTAAGGCATTTTCTTTGTTGAAATGATGTTCGAATGGAAGTCAAAATTTGTTAACGGATAAGGTTTAAAAGCAATAAAGGAAAATAGCATCCTTCATTATCATCAAGATGCTTAAATGAAGTACGTGGGGGAAAATGTATTAATTAAGTAGACAATCCTGAGTATATTCCTGGTTTATAACATTATCCCTTTAGTGATACTGAGTTTCAGATTATTAAGAAACATAATGTGTTGTCGCTGAGCCCTGATGGATTGCCTTGAGAAGATAAGTGATTTTATTTTTGATTATTTTTTCCTCTTACGTAAACACCAAGGTACTGCAATTTGTTAAAATTCGGTGAACTGCTCCACTTTTCAGAGTATCATTGCAATGTAGGTGGAGTTTTTGCAGGTGTATGGCCATAAGCGGTCAGCTGCAGACAGACTGTGCCAGTTTGTTTAAACTGCTCTTAGGCCTCTGTCAGCTGCAAAAACAGTTTGTGCAGATTGACTAGCTTTGTAGGGGTGTTATTGTAACACTGTACCTACTACCTCATGTACTGAAAACTCCATGGGCATCCTCCTAGAACTACAGGAAGCCATGCAAAGAATTGGGACACTGTTAAATAGGCGGCGAAGTGAATTGTGTGAAGTAGCAATGGTTCTTCTACTGGTTGTCCCTCCATATTTATCTACAAATACATACCGTTTTTAAATTATGGAGCTGGACTGCAATAAGGAAAAAGATAAATTAGCATATATAAAAAAGTCATTTCAACTGTAGTTCAAATTTGTATGTTCTCTATTGAATCATGATGGTTTTTGAGTTAGTTTTATTCTATACTTCGTATAAACCTACCTAGATCAAGTATATGCCTTTTTGGTGTATGCATAGTTGTACTTCTAAATTATAATAGGGAAAGAAGAAACAGCATTGTATTCATTATTTATCATTATTGGGGATACCATGAATTGAATTTCTCCTAATCCAAATAAAGTAGATGTGTTTGGAGAGAAGGGGAAGGCAACAGCTACTTTGGAAATAGCCAGGAAAGACACAAGAGAAATAATTATTGTAAGTAAAGAAAAGTGGAAGGAAGTTAAGGAAAGAAGGGAATTAAAAGGGTGAGGAAGTTTGCCTTCTAAAGAATATAGGACCAACATAAAGGAATTAAAAGGAGAAATAAGGGAATATTGTAGTCATTTGTGGTCCCAGATTTGTGGATATCTGAGAAGACTGAGTGGGAAACCCTTTATTAATCATGCTGATAACTATTGTGGGGGTTTTGCATTGTCTTCCTACCTTACACCCCAAATCTAACAATAATTTACCTCCTTATATCTTTAGCATCTGAAATTATCATTTTACCTCAACTTATCTCTTAAATAAGCTTTTATTATTCTTCTACAGAGAAAAAAAAATTGATCCATTAAAATGTTAACAGCAAAAGGTCACCTGAAAGAAACATTCCTTTTGTATATTTCTGAATATTTGAAAGTGGCATTATTGATGTATAAATGTTCAAATTAGATACTCTACCATTTCTGTCTCTCACTGCTTATCATTTTAAAAAATAAGCTGTATACAGGTTTTTGAAGCAAATTTAAGTATACTCAACACTTAGAAAAAGTAATAAGCTGATTGTGAGGGTCCAGTAGCAACATTGGTAAAAGCCTGTGTCAAATTATGCCTCATTCAGCCTCCTTGTGCCCCTGTTCTTCACCTAAAAAATAGTAATATTTGTGCTCTAATTACATGAAACTAGTTATGATAAGTGTTAGAGCATGAAATAAATAATTTCATGAGTAATAAGGACCATATAAATATTAGCTATGGACAGATAGATGTAAATGTTTGGTTGTAGTTAAAAAAAAAGATTTATTGTATTGAACTGTAATGTAAAAATTGCAGGAAACAATGTATGTAGGATGATTCTCCTCAATCTCGAGAATAAAACAGGCAGTTATTGGCATTTTGATGGAGAAAGGCAGGAAGTGGCTAAAAGTGAGGTTTGTAATGGAAGATACATGGAATCTTGATTATTTTCTCTGAGGATTATAATCTTCTGACAATATTGGCAGAAAATAGAGGTTAGTGGAGGATTATTCAATCAAGTTCTTCTGTATTTGTGCTTGAAAATAGAGATAAAATGGAAAAAACAGTCTGCTGGTCTGTTCTTAAAAATGAAACATGAAACAAGCTTTTCCTTTAAAAACAGAAAATAAATGGCTGGGACAGAAATTCTGTTTGACTGTTTAATGTCATTTGGACATTATATATGTAATAAAAAGACCCCCACAAAATGAGGCCTAGAATGTGTATACAGATGCAACAAGATCATTTGTTTTCTTGCTGTTTGATGCTTTCTTTTTTCTCTTGGAAGTCTTCATTTGTGTTTTTAAAAAGTTTTTTGGATGTGTCCTGGAGCTGAGTTACGGGCATACCTCGAATTCCAGGTGCAAAAATTGTCAAGGGTTTCAGTATTATTGCAACAGCATGTGCCAGTTGTAAAACTTGAGTATGAACTTGGGATTTGACTTAAGCATTTCAAGTACACTGAAAGTCCAAGGTTTGGCCTGGGTTTACTCCATTTTTGTGTCACAGAGGGGAAGACAATCTTGCTTCACAAATGTCAAACGCAACTTCCCATTTTCTTCAAGTGCCCAGATTGGGGCCCAAAGGTGAACTTAAATTGCCATCACAATTTGAGATAAATGTATTATTAGATTGTCACAGATCAGCAGACGGGCCAGAAGATTCAGATTGTTACAACACTTGATCAGAGCTCAGCAGGAAAGCAGTTCATCTTAACAAATCATGATGGCTCTACCCCAAGCAAGGTGATCCTTGCCAGACAAGATTCCACTCCAGGAAAAGTTATCCTAGCAACTCCAGATGCTGCAGGTGTCAACCAACTGTTTTTTGCATCCCCTGATATATCTGCACAACACATCCAGGTAGATAATCCACTTTATTTCATAATTTTGGTTCAAATGGCATAAAGAAGAGATGTTTTGTTTCCAAATATGTCTGTCTGGGTTCTCCTTTTTTGATTTTTTTTTAGCAGTCTGCTTTTCCTTGCATTAGGACTCAGTGTGGATACTTAGAAATTATGAAGAAACATCTTTTTTTTTTTTTGTAAATGTATTGCTTTTAAAATTTATATGCTGACTTGTGACATCAGAAAGAATACTGTTATTTATATTGTCATTCCTAGCTCCTGCCATACCAACTGTCTTTTTTTGCTTTTCATTCATTGCCTCTCCATCTCTTTTCATGTGTTATTGAAAAACATACTCTTCTCCATTGTATTTAAAACTTAACATTTCCTTATGCTTGTTTTCTTTTTTCATACACTGTTGTAACTACTGTTCAGCTGTGTGAATTGTACTCACAGGTAGTTTCTCAGACAGACTATTTATCAGGGAAGTGAATTACGTAGTGGAGGTGGGAAAGTAATAAATACTACAGGTTTTGGGTTAACTAACCTCCGACTACAACCAGGCAGGGTTGTACATTCCCAAACTGGTCCCCAATGCACCTTACTCCCATGCACGTTTATGTGCTGCTTCCTTAGTCCTCGCCTTCCAACTTCGAGGCGTTCTGCCCCATAACCTGCTGTGGCAAGGATGGGATGGCACTGATGTGAGTAGCGTGAAGAACGTGCAGAGAAGACCTGAGACATGTGCACTCCTTCGGCATGAAGGAGATAAATGTGCTCCAGCTGAAGTGTAGTTATTTTGTTTCCTTTACCCACCTACATTTATGCTGCTGTTAAAATACATCAGTGTGTCAGACCAGGAAATGTCAGGATAGCTACAGCCTGTTGAGCCCAGGAGCTGAGACGTAAATAATGGCCAGAAACAGTAGCTTAAGGAAAAATACTGAAAACTAGACAAGTAAATAATGATCCTTCTGAGCATGATGATTTAGAGCAGTGCCCTGGTTTGAAGATTGCAGTGAGACCGTCATATTTGATAGCTGCTGCTAAACTTTAACAACCATTTTTGTTATTGATACAGACCATATATGCTTTGGTCTGTATAATATCCTGTAGTATAATCGCATGTTCTGCAAAGAATACTTTAGATGATTTGATTGAGAGAACTGTTCAGTAGTGTCTCTTACACTATAATAAACAGCTGTAAAAGATTCTGATGTTTTTATAAATTGCTATGAAATCCTCGTTCAAGTATTTTCAACTGAAGACCCCTGATCTTTTTAGTTTGTGCTCTTTTGGAAACCAGTCCACTACTGTGATTCACTGCAAGCCTGAAACATACCTCTGTGTTATATATTACATTTTTTTTATGAAACTCACAAATTTTTGCAAATTGCAGATTTCCTCCAAAGAATTTGGTTGTTATGAACAGGAGAGCAGTAACAAAAGTCAGTCTTATGGAGAGGCATTCAAGCATATATAATGATATCATACATTTTGTATTTTTTAAGTAATCCTCAACAAAAGTTTAAAACATATGTGAAGTTTGCCACACTGGTTTAGAGAGCAAAATTCAGGTATAGGGAAAATCAGGGCAACAAATTAAAAGCTCCAGTTCTGGTTGTGCTGTTTGGGCAAAATGATGTCAGTCAATATGTATGCGTAGAGATTTTTTTTCTCTACTTAAAATTGGTGAAATACAGAGTACCATTCATTTGTTGTTCACCTGCATCCTCCTTGGGATCTTTCATATTTTCTCCCCGAAATGATCTTCTCACCTGCAGTTTTGCCTTTTCTGTTGTTCTTCTGTAGCCGTCACCTGTGATGTTTATTTAGTTGCTCTGAAAAAAAACTCTGTCCTTTATTGCACGTTGTCTTTACTTTGATCATTTGGCAAGACCCTTTTTCATATCATCTGATTCACCTTCAGTGATTCTTCTTCATCTTAATAATAATTTTTTATTCTTTGTGTTGATGAGTTCTCTGATTCTGGGATTTTCATCTCTGCATGGGCCAAATTCTGCAGTCCTTCCTTATGTGGAACTCCCTGTTTCACTGCAGGTTTCATTTATGGAAGGACTTGTTTATATCTGTTTTATATAATATCATGAAAATACATGGTGTTAATAATTGAAGTTAGGAAGGAATGAAAGGTGTTTTAATTCATTGACATTATTTTTCTTTAAAAGATGTTATATTAAAAGGTAACTAAATTGGCAAATTATGAGACAGTATTGTTAGTGAAGGCTAACTGGAAAGACGTATTCCCACGCATATCATCTATACTATGTTGCAAACTTTCCAAAAAGAAGTGATTTTTTCACTTTCTCTGTAGAAGGTAGGGTATTTTTGCTTTTATCAGAGGTCCTGTTTGGAATATGCAAAGTGAGAAGGGAAGTATCTGACTTCCTAGTAAGATACAGGAGAAGTTAAAGATTCTTAAAGCTTGTAAACTGTAATCCGTTTTTAAAGGGAAGAATAATTTTTTCTTTTTTGGTTTTCTTAATTGTTGAGATGATCTTTAGTTGGTAACTGTGGTGTGTGTTACTTTTTTAAACTGAATTTTTGCTGTGCTTTCTGTATGGAAGGCTGCAGCGCCTACCCTGCAGTGCTGGGGCTCTAATATTCGCTTAGTGCAGCTTTACAGGTACCAGAGATAAATAAATGAGTGATGTCAAACTGTTACTGAAAGCCAACTATAAACCACTTAATACTTAATGGCAGCATCCAGACAACAATTTCTATTGGTTCACCACTTACTTGTATTGCAGGAAAGGGAGTTAACTAATCTGGCTGTAGCTATAGTAGCCTTTACATGGGGTTTTTTTGTTCTGTGTGTTTAATACTTGAGTTTCTTCTGTACTATGAACTAGTCATCAGGGGATACAAAAGGTAAGATAAGAGTATACAGATGCTAAATGTTTTTCAAAATCTCAGTCTATTCTAAAGAGATAACATTTAAATAAACAAGATCTTTAAATCTTTTTAGAAGTATTGAATTTCTTGTTCCATCCTGAAAGGGATCTCAGTAGCATGGCAGGTAACTCCTTTGTGTCTAGGAAGACTGCAAAATGTAGCCAAGAAAACCTCATACTTTGTAGATATGATCCCCTTTCTGAGAGCAAAAACAAGCATGAGATTTATTTTAGTCTTTCTTGATGGTAAGAAAACTAAAATTATATCACACTTTTTTTCCAGATCTTAACAGACAACTCTCCCAGTGAACAGAGCCTAAATAAAGTGTTCGATCTGTGTGTTGTATGTGGAGACAAGGCATCAGGTATTTTTTTCTTTCTTTTTTTTTGTGTCAATTGGTGCAATTTTATAAAAGCACTTCAAAATTCTTCTGAAGCTGTGTAACAGTTTGCATGCATCTACATCTGTATATATACATGTAAACTGAGAGGTATACATGTAAACTGAGAGATATACACTACTCTTTAAATGGAGAATTACACTGAGTATTCCTCTAGTGTCCATGGGTGGGACTTATTTATTGTTGGTTTACATATAGGACAGAATGGGACAGGACAGGATAGAATATTTCGGTATTTTCTACCACATAGGTTTTGCCTTTTCTTCTTAGGCTCATACATCTTATTTCCCACGATAAAAATTTGGCTGATAAAATTACTTAAGCAACACTGTTGAAAGATTTTTCTTCCTTAAAATTATGTCATGCAGGTAACCATGCTCTTGACTGGTTCTCTTAAAATATATGAGAAACTTGTTCATAATTTTAAACATAAAACCAGTAGTTAAGAAGGACTTGTAAGTACATGGAAGTAGTGCTAACCTGATATTTGTGCACTAGAGTTAGTTATTTGAAAAAACATTATTAATATTGTAAAAATGCATTGCAATTCCAATTAAAATTATATACTCATATATTGTGTCCAAAATGGAGTGCTGTGGTAGAAAACTGTTTCATGCACTGTATTTTGTGTAGTGATATTAAGAGACTGGAAAGAAGCCTAGTGGGAGCAGTGGGCTGGTGTCTTCCATATTCCCTTTGCATGTGCACCTGCCATCAGGTGTTCCAGATCTGTCATAGGTGGAATTACTGAGAAACTTCTTGTCTTTTTATTAGAGAGAGAGAGAGAGAAATAAGGACTGTTCCTTGACGTGGTTTAGCTGAAAGCTCCTTTTTTTTGTGTGTGCTTTCTTTCTTACAGAAGATAATGGGGTGTAAGAGAGATGAGACAACTTTGCTCTGTACTTACCTAAAATTAGACTGCTAGGGAAATGGTTGCTCCATCAGAAAATTCTTAGGGTTTGTCAGTGAAGACTGCGTGGTGGACCTCCAGTGACATCAAAACGTGACAGCTGCAGCTAAGTGCTCCTTTGGGGAAGCATAAGAAATAAAATGTATAAAAGTCGGAGCCCAGCGGTAGGAGTGGTTAAAGTTAGAATATAATCATAAGAAATACTAAGATGTAGAACAAACTGCGTAGAAAATAAAACCATTTAAAGATTTTCTATAGCAACAAAGTTTAGCATAAAAATCATAGTTCCTAGAGCTCTTAAGTACATGTCAGCTCTCACCCGTCTCAAAGGAAAACTCTGCCAAACGTAAGGCAAAGATCTGGATATTCTGCTCCATGAAGCCCTGAGCAGCTGCATGTTCTGGGGAGCCTCTTGTGTGACAAGCAGTGTCGTGCACACTGCTTTACAGTCACCTCCAAGTCCAAGAAGCTACCTCAAAGAGCAGGTGGAGAAGCAGCCTAGGCATTTCACAGGATGAAAATTAAGTATTCACAATCCAGCTGCTGTTAAAATGTTTCCTTAGTTACATTCTTTTAATATAAATTTTCATAGATTTGCAGTTTCAATAGTGTGTTAATATGGTTGTGACAGAGTAAGTTAGAAAGCCTGTCAGAATTCCTAGAAACTTCAGGCAGGCAAGAGGGATATATCTAAAAAATATTTATGAGGATTGAGGATAGAATTTTAAAATGTCTTTTCCCTTAAATGAGTTCATGTTTGAGATTTATTTTTGTAATATGCCCTACTTAGTTCAAAGAGCAGCCATGGTGGCTCTGCAGTTTATATTTCGAGTGTTTGTGATTGGTCTTTGGTTTTAGAATATTTTTTTCCCCTCAGAATCATAGAATTAAAATTCTTGGAATGCCAAGTATGCCTTAATCAAAACTAGTACTTTTTAGTAATGTTTGTATTTTGTGCTACAGCAGAATTGAAACTATTCACTTCTGAAGAATAACTTTTAAACTTTTCTCTGTAGTATATCCTAGACATTTTTAAATGTTAATATTGTGTATTAGAAAAGTCACAGAACTGATTTTTTTAAGAAAACATATTTAACTATTTTAGATTATTCTCTCGCTGAAGTTTTACTGAAAAACTTAAGGATGTACCATTACCCTGGGAGGAAAATGAAAGGTGAAAGTAAAACTTTGAGGTGGATTACCTACTGCTGCCACATGCCATGTTTGGGCTTTCCACCACTCCATTAGATTTAATGTGTACAATTTCAGCAGCTGAGTTTGTAATGAGCAACATCAGGGCTTGACAGTAAGGGGCAGTAAAAAAAATGCTAATAAATGTATAAATAAAAAGAGCTTCTTCAATGTTCTTGCTAACTACTTACATAGGGTCTTATAACATCTCTGTCAACAAATTCAGGAAGAATTTACTAACCAGCTTGCCTGTTTGCAAAATTTGTCCTATTGAAGTGCTTTGAGCTATTAAAAATGGTTCGGTTGCTTTTTAATGTTGTTCTATAGCCATGATATGTTTTGAGAAGTGTAATTGCTGGGGAATAAATGTTCTTTTTCTGGGTAAAAGAGCAAACATTCTGGTTTTAATAAATATAAATGCTAAAAAAATATAAAAATGTAAAATGAATATCATGGTTTGTGTTGTTCTGTAACTAGGGCGTCACTATGGAGCAGTAACTTGTGAAGGATGCAAAGGATTCTTTAAAAGGAGTATACGGAAGAATTTGGTTTATTCGTGCCGAGGAACAAAAGACTGTGTCATTAACAAACACCACCGGAATCGCTGTCAGTACTGTAGGCTGCAGAGATGCATTGCATTTGGGATGAAACAAGATTGTAAGTGTCAGTAAGTGGAAATTATTTTGACTGGCAGCTGTGCTACAGTTCATAGTGCAAAAGATCTCCTTTGTAGTAATACAGATAGTTTGCTTTTTCTATAAGCAAATTAATCTACTGAATGTTTCAGATCTTTGCACCTTCTTGTCACTTTTTCCATGACTGAGGCTGCTGGAAATTGCTGTTCCCTTTTGGCAGAGTTCTGCAGAGACACTTATTCACAAAACAGAGATCTGTAGTGATCTAGAGCTCAGTTCTTAGCGATTCCTGCAGATTTCAAGTTCCTTTTTAGGTTTCCATGTATTTAGTGTAGCGATACTGCAACACCACAGCAATATCAGAATGCTGAATATGGAGAAAATGAAGCAATAGATGAATTCTTCAGCCTTGATACTGCCACACTGTTACTGTTACCCATACGGTATAATGCTGTAAGTCTCATTTTAACATTCTCTAATCCATCCAAAGCAAGGTGGTGTCTGTGTGCTGAAGTCTGGATTAATTCCACCTAGTTTCACTGAATTATTCAAATTACAAATCTGCGGCTTCTCTGAAGTTGGTGATTGTGAGTCAGGATGTCTCCCAGATGTTAAGTGGTCTGAACTGATCTTTGTGAATGTCCCCTTCTCTCTGTATTGTGTAAGTTCCTAACTTAGGAAGCTTCTTTAAGGGCTTTAAGTTATGAGGGTTCAACCCAGGCCCACGGTTAATGGAAAAGGTACCATGAGTCCTTTACAAATGAGCTGAGTGTGAGAGATAATGAAATTGATAGAAGGGGAAGCTGTGAGCCTCCATGTCTTCATCCAAATTAAAAGTAAGGCATAAGGAGATTTCTCTTTAATTGTAACTTGAAAAATTAAGTGTCTGTGTGTTTGGTCTCAAACTGTAACTACTGCATCATTTTATTAAGAACAAATCCAATCGATGTGTTGTCTTTTACCCAAATTTATGGGTTATATGGTAATTTTTTTTAGCCATATTCAGAGAAATTATTAAAATTGCATATTAAATAGAGGGAGAAAAAGGATCATGTCATAGTCTGTAATTTGGGATGTTACTTCATAGTTGCATATTGTTTTGATAGCTGTGCAGTGTGAGAGGAAACCTATTGAAGTGTCACGAGAAAAATCTTCAAACTGTGCAGCTTCTACAGAAAAGATATACATTCGGAAAGATCTTCGTAGCCCATTAGCTGCGACTCCAACTTTTGTAACAGACAATGAAGCAGCAAGGTATGTAAATTCAACTCAGAAGCAGTTATCTCTGTTTCCTGAAATAGGAAAAAAATAATCCTAATATTAATAAAAATTAATATGTATGCTTATTTTGTGTCAGATCAACAGGTCTGCTGGAATCGGGAATGTTTGTTAACATTCATCCGTCTGCAATAAAAAGTGAGCCTACTGTGCAATTGACTCCAGATAAGGTATTTTTCTTCGTATTAGGCAATCTCGACACTTGGATATTTCTTTTGTACCAATAGAGTGAGGTGTTTGAAAAATCACAATGCATTTCATACTTATGGTTAGGTTTTTTCCCCCTGAATTGCTAACTTTTTTGCAAAAGTATCTCAGCAACAATCCAATTTCTGAGCTGTTTTTCCTTTGTTTCCATTTTGTTACACTTACTGATCCACTAAAGCCATGTGATAACTTCCCTACCTGTGTGCAATAGGAAGCTTTTGTATTCTGTCTGATATTAAATTACCTTATACTGGTTTCATGCATTTTGCCTCCTTAGCTCAGTCTGTAAAGGGCTCCATCAAAAGCTGTTTATTCCATTTCACTTTTCTGGCTCTGTAAGCGGGGCATGACGACACAAGCTAAATTACTTGTAGCGTGCTCGTGTTAGCAGCAGCATACAAGTCTGCAATCATGCACTTCTCTTATTAATTTCTTTTGTGGGGCAAGGTGGGAAATGTGTCATTCTACCTGACTTGCTTGTCGCTACTGAATCACCTTGTGCCCTGGCAGTTAAATGAAGATGTAAAAACCAAAAAAAGGCTGCAGCAGGGTTCTTTTTCTGCTGGCTTTTGAAAGTGACTTTTTATCCATTCCTTCTTTTCAAACGTTCTCCTACCCTTTTACTACAGACACATTTACACAAGAAAGGAGGGAAGATGCTAAAAAATATAATCTAGTGCAGTCTTACAGTCCTGGTGACTGACTGAATGGAGGTGATAAATACTCATTCTGCACTTGCTTACCTTCTGCAGCTTTCTTTCTGAAAGTAGTAGATAGCTATTACTTGTAACAGTCTAAATATTTCATATTTTGAAGCACTGCAGTGTCTAATTGCTGCATTATGATTACTCATTTACTGAAAACAATAATTTTCTTACAGGCCTATTCACACACTTAGGTTTTCATTTATGTAAAAGTTGGATTTGTCTACCGCAAGTTAACTACTGACAATATGAGAGAATAAAAAACTCTGCTTTTCCCTTAGGTTGAAGCCTGTCAGGGAGATTTAAGTACGCTGGCAAATGTAGTGACTTCATTAGCAAGTCTCAGTAAATGCAAAGACATGTCACAGAACAGTACAGAGCTGTCTATGATTGAGAGTTTAAGTAATGGAGATGCATCATTATCTGAACTGCAGCAAGAAGAACAAGCTAGTAGTGACGTTACAAGGTAAGGCGTGTTACACTTGAAAATATAAGTAATTTTACTGCATTAAAAATAACAGCCTGAGCTTATGTGGAAGATAAGTCTTGTAAGATTCATACAAGTGAAATCATCATGAAATTCCATTTGAGAAGTAAATACCCTCAGTTGTTCATGCTTGAAATGAACTTCACTGTCAATCTTACAGTTGATTTTCTTACCTTTTGGATGTCCTTGACGCATCTTAGATCTTGTGCTATAGTCAGTACTTTGTATTGTCCTAGAAAAATGTTCATTAGAGATCTCACCTAAGTAGTTTAACGCCTGTAACTGTTACCTTAAAAGCTTGGAAAGCATAACTGTCAATATAAATACATTCCTTGAGTATCTTACAGACTTTTGTCTTTCACTGGGCTTAACTGAGCCATTTTGGTGAGCATGCGTGTAAGATATTCTGTGTATTACATACACAGTTACTCTGTCAGTCACAGCTGTACTTCCCTTGGTTGTCATGTCATGGGAGCTGCTGACAGCTGTGCCAGTGATATTCCTTTATACACCATCTAGACTGTGTATGCTCTTTTGAAAATGTGTATATGGAATAAATCCACCAAGGAAAAAAAGATTGGTGTATAATTAAGTACTTTGTTCTGACTGAACTACATTATCTCCCCTATAGTCTCGCGTATAATTGCAAGCAAAATGCATTTGTTCTGTTCCTTTCTTTATATGCTTCTTAGAAAGTCAGTGTAACTGATTTAGGCTTTTTCTGTGTATTACTAGGTGAAGAATATAAGAATATGCTGTGTAAATTGTATTGTTACATGCGCTGATAAACTTCAGTCAATACTATGGCTGTTCAAAAAGACATAATAATAAGGTTACATGATAATGTTCCATTTCTTTATTTCCTGGCACTTTAAGATGTTTGGTTTTGCCAACTCCAGTGTTTCTGTTCAGTTTTAAAAATCTGACAATAAGAAAGCACCAGGTTCTTTTAGTCAGAGAGCCCAAAGTAGCTCTGACCCAGATTAATGGGTACTCGTGTCCAGGAGGTTTTTTAATCTAAATCTTTAATTTCCTTGCCAGCCTTATGCCAGTTTGATCTAACAGACACAGATGTTTACTGAAGAAAAGACGTATAAGGGATTTCAGGAAGCAAGTCTTATCCATGTATTTCATGTATTTTATTATATTCTGTTGCTTGCAGCTACAGTGATTAAGCTTTCACTTTTGCTCACAGAAATTTAGTGCACAACTTTGTTGCTAGCATTCCAGTGCTTTTATATTGTAATGTTCTGTGCCTTGTCCTATAATGGTTTTGTTATCTATGCTCATTTCCTACCGTTTATGAGCAGTCTTGTATATCTGTTAGTGACTGGGCCCAACAAAAAGAGACCCAAAGTTGTTTCTACCAAGTAATATCAGTATTTATCATTAATAATATTTGTTCTCAGTATTTTAATGTTGATTAGATCTTCTTTTTTCCCCTCTCTTGGTGGCCTAGGTTCCCAAAGGCAAGCTTTGTTCTATCTTGGTGTTTTGCCTCACAATCACTGCTCATCTTGGGGCTCTGTGTATGAAAAAGACCTGCAGTGCTGAGCCCTGAGGAAGCAAGTTTCTACTTAGTCCTGCTGGCTTGCTACTCTCAATTTATGAGATAGTAGGGACAATATTTCTTTGAAAGCAAACATTCAAGAATAAGCTGGAAACAAAGGATCATGGGCAGCCATGGTTAACCAATGTACCTGCATACTCTATTTAGAAGGGACTCTTCTGCCTGTACCGGAATAAATCCAGGATTGTGGCAGATGTGTGTGATGCTTGCCTTTTGGGGAAAGGAGAGATCTTGTTTCTCTTCTACATGTCTGTTCCTGCTGCATGAAAAACCCTGCAGAGATCCTGTTCTTCCTAAGAAGCAGATGCTGCTGAGCTGCTGGCTTTGCCTCTTCCACCTACGGCTGCCAGGAGGGAGCAATGCAAGGGCTGAAACTCAGATCTCCTGGCAGGAATCCAGTAATATAACTTAGAGAGCTTTCCCATGAATGTATTCCCTTCTGCCAGCTTTGTGTATACCTGAGACAGAGAATGTCCCAGTTGCACCTGTGCAGCCCATTTGTGGGCGCCTCAGCCACCCTCACAGGTACTTGTCAAGGTGCACTGGCTAGCGTAGGTCTAAAAACTAGTTCATTTACCATCTCAAACCTGAACCAGTGTCAGCAAATCTTTTGTTGTGCTGTTCCATTTGGTTGTAAATGATTATGTCAAACATAATAAGCATTTACTTTTTCTAGCATGTTAGTTAATTTAGGTAGCATGGCAGCATGGGGGAAGAGAAGATGGCAAGAGCAGACTTAGGCATTAAATGGGTGATTTTAGATTCTGTGCTAATAAACAGCTCTATAAATTGAGAATCAGCTCTGCGTACAAGCTGATCATCAACTTTTGTAAAGTTTTCAGGCATCAGTCTGTAAGTTTTTCATACAACACTAAACAAATGATAATGCTCTCAGAATATGTCACGTAGGCAGTGATCAAGCCTGTGTATTTTTGATTGAAGATACATCAGTTGTGCTTTTTTGGTGTATTCATGAACAAGTAAAATAACAGATCTATTATCAAACACATCTATGCTTGTCCTGATGTCTCCCCCGTGATGTTTGTGCATATGGCAGGAGTCGCTTTGCCACATCAAAGGGTACTAAGGATGGTATTGAAAGCATCAGAGTGGTTTCTTATATTTTTTTATATATATATGTATTTCAAACCCATCTTATCAAATTCAGTTGACTACCAGAACTACAAATCATTACTTTTTTAAAAAATATATTGTTTGTGCTTCACAGCAGCAAAAAAATGTAAAATTTATACATGCCTTAAGTTGCTTTAAGAGTAGTCTGATCAGCACGTCTGTGCTCAAAATGCTCACACCACACTCTCAGTAAACATCACTAAAGATATCCTGAAAGGCAAACTGTGATTCAGCAGCACAATCAAAGTGTCAAAACTGTGAATTTGTTGGCAGCTAGTGTGAACAGGATCTGCTGTTAATTTTTGTTTCAGAGCCACTGTTAGTTGGAGTTATCAGGGATTTTGTAACAGATGTCTAAATACAAGCTATGCATATGTGCAGGTTCCTCCTAAATTGAAACGGTCTCTAAAATGAAATTTTATTTTCTTCTTTGTTTGTTGTGGTCTTACAGGGCATTTGATACTCTCGCAAAAGCATTAAATCCAGGAGAGAGCGCAACATGCCAGAACTCTGAAAGCATTGAGGCCGGTGTACAGCTGATGGGTGGGGAAACAAGCATGAATATTGTTGAAATAGAAGGACCACTACTCAGTGATGCACACATAGCATTCAGGGTACTTAATACTTCTTTGCTGTTGACTATGCATAGTCATTTTAACGTGCTTCTGTAAAAAAATGACCTGATTAAATCTTATTTTTAATTTCTTATTAGAATAACTATTTGTTCAGGTATTTGCATTCATTGCTGATGAATGCACTGCTTTTGTTCATTGGTTCTTTCTATTTTTTTTTTATTCTTACTTTTCATTGCAATTAATTCTTGTTATTGTTTTTTTTAATTTCCATTGTTTAACTTTTTTATATCAACCCACAAGTTGTCTCACTTTTACCCTTCTGATTCTTTCCTTCTATCCCACTGTAGGGGAAAGAGCAAGCAGCTCTGTGGTGCTTTGTCACCAGCTGGCGTTAAACTTTGACACACTCTCATCAGCACATGTTTTGATCACTCAAATAAACTTCTTTCTAAGGAAGATATCAGAGTTGGGGTTTTTTTAGACTATGTTAGCCAAACCATTATATCAAGAAATATTAATTTCAAAAAAGAAAACTGCAACACTGTATTTAGCTTTGAGTCAAATAACACTTTCTTCACATATGCAGGTAATGCCGTTGCTATTACTCATTTAAGTTGAAAAAGGTGGAGCTGATCCTTTCTGGATGGATTATATTTTTAGAACTTGGAAGCAGCTGTATCTTATGTATTTTACTCACATGCCAAAAGATTTCCCATGTATTTATTTGTAAAATACTAATTAAAAGTACAAAAAAGATTTTTGTGTAGAATTCCCACACACACTCCCTTCCCAGACATTGTGGTAACTCCTTTAATTCTTCCAGGCTGCTTATTCTACTCCTCTGGGGGAAACATTAGAAAGTAATTATGGCTCTGTGTTTGTATTTTTTATTTATTTGTATATATATAAATGTCTGCAACTTCTTTCTAATTACAATGATTCTTCTAATACCTATATTCTTTGAGAGTGTCTGAAAAGTTGAGTTGTATTTGGGATTTTTCATCCCCAGCTATCCCAGACAGGAATTTTTATCTAAGAGAAAGATGAAGATTTACCTGCAGGAGATCTAAAATAAAGCTGGGGAAACCTCCCAAGTGACAGGGGACAGGATAAGAGAGAATCACTTGAAGCTTCACCAGGGGAGGTTTAGGCTGAACATTAGGAAAAAAATTTTCATGGAAAGGGTCGTTGGGCAGTGGCAGAAGCTGCCCAAGGAGGTGGTTGAGTCACCTTCCCTGGAGGTGTTTAAGGGATGGGTGGGCGAGGTGCTGAGGGGCATGTTTTAGTATTTGATAGGAATGGTTGGACTCATTGATCCCGTGGGTCTTTTCCAACCTGGTGATTCTATGAGTCTATGACTTTTGCAGTTACTGTAGGGTATAACAGTGTGGCTGGTAATGGAAAAGGCAGTTATTCAGTCTTATTTCAGGATTATTTCATGTTTCTTTATAAAACAAAACATGTTTCCTTAGAAAAAGTAAGCTTACTTAGAATTAAACTTTACTTAGAAGAAAATCTAGGACTGAATTTTTTTGCTGTGTTTGTTTACGAAGAAAGTCAAATAACTGACCTGCACTTCTTTTTTTTGTGGTTGCCAGCTCACCATGCCTTCTCCTATGCCTGAGTATCTTAACGTTCACTATATCTGCGAGTCTGCCTCCAGGTTGCTTTTCTTGTCCATGCACTGGGCACGTTCCATTCCATCTTTCCAAGCTTTAGGGTAAGTGTTCAGTTATTCTATTCGGTCATCTTGTGAATATGCGCTTTTTAATTTTTTGTTTTCACTGTCTTCTTCAGGGACATTTTAAAATATAGATCTACTTATTAAAACTGGTTTATGCATCTTCATCATGAAGGTAAATATTCTGAATCAAAGCTACTCCCAACTTCAGAACAATTCAGGTACTTCGGGTTTTGAAGGAAAAAGGAGTAGGTTTATGGCAATAAAATAACTGCACACTGCTACTTTAATAAATTTTTAGTAAATAGGACTTCCTATCATGTTTTGATAACTACATCCCAAACTAAGGTGCTTACTGGGCAGTTACCAAAATAAGTTCCTCTCTGCATCCCCAAATATTGCTATCTTCATAGGTGAATTAGTAGTAATAATTTTGCCTTTAATCTGTGGGAAGAAAATGCTTAGCTAGATTCAGGTAAGCATTCAAGATTCAATAGTTTCATTTCAGGGGGGTTTCAAAAAACAAGTGGTTGCTGTAACCAGAATGTAATTCTTATTTTTCTTTTTAGAATTTTTTTAACATCCTGCTTTTCTAGCAGAATTCAGTATGTCACTTCAAATTGTTTAGCTTAGTGTAGTAGTGCATCACAGATCCTTATGAGAAAATATCTCAAAACAGCTTGAGGAAAAGTAATTTCTTATTTTCAGAAGTAATTTTATGAATACACATCAAAGATACTGCATCAGCTTTGACACAAATGGAGTACATCGTGTTGTCCGATGTCATCTATGGTGTTTTTCTTTAATCCAATGTCAAAATATCCTGTGGCTGTGGCAGCAAAGAGATTTCCTTTTGAAGTGAAGGATTGTCCCCTTTTGCAGGAAGCCTGTCAAAAGCAGGATAATCTGTGATTACTGGTTCCATTTACCTCTATATTTGAGCCAAATGGTTCTATGTAGTTTCAGGAAAGATACTATATTGTATGTACTTGAAGCCTGTGTTTTGGAGAAGGAAAAAGTAAAATACTATAAAGAATAGCAAGGATAAATAATGATGTTTTGTTTTAGGAGAAAGTGTTGCCCTGCAGAATTTCAAGATATGTAGCAAATTAACATTATAACCTTGTACATTTTTAGAAGTTTTTGTAGCATAGAGATGCTGCTAATTAGTGTAATAACGGCAAATGGGAATTGCATTTTAAAAATCAAATGTACACAAGCCCTGTTTCTCTGAAAAGATGAAAATCTGCATTTGTTTTAAGTATGTTACTTCCCAATATATTTTTCTGTTTGAATGAAAAAATGGAGGAGTAGCTATCTTAATAGTGCTAATATTTGCCTGTGCTAGCATTTACAGTCCCAGACGAGATCGTGGGCAACATTATATTTAAATATGATTTACATAAATATTCAGCTTTCCTTTTGAAGAGCTTAGAATGCTAACTTTTCTCAAGTGGAAATTTATTTGAAATTAATACAGCTCTTTTAGTTTGAGCACATTATGTGCTATAGTTTTGACTTTTAGATGGGTGACTCATTTCACTTTTAAAATGAAGAGAAATTCATAGTGCCAGTAATTGATAGGAGCTGAGGAGCCAAACCAAAACCATAGTAATGGTTTTGTAAGGAAAATAACTGTATTCAAGTGGTTCCCTCTTCAGGCAATGTTTTCCTTAGTCTTGGAAGATACTCGACTTTGGCATACTGCTTTCATTAATGCTACCAAGTTACTGCTTAGTTCATCTTCCTGCATGAGGATCATAGGCAAGAGATTCCTCCTGAAACATTCATAAAACTGCTTGCAGCCTCTTACCTTTTTGAGGCTACTTAAGTTTGATCAGCTGGTTTTGGTCTAAGGTTAATCGGCCATGAAGTTGTTTTAGATGATACGTTACTTAAACACATGTGCCAGCAGAGTAGTTATAGAATCACAGAAAGGTTTGGGTTGGAAGGGACATTAAAGATCATCTAGTTCCAACCTTGCTGCCATGGGCAGGGACACCTCCTACCAGACCAGGCTGCCCAAGGCCCCATCCTACCTGGCCTTGAACACCTCCTGGGATGGGGCAGCCACATCTTTCCTGGGCAACCTATGCCAGTGCCTCACCACACCCACGGTGAAGAAATTCTTCCTAATGTCTAGTCTGAATCTGCCCCTCTCCAGTTTATACCCATTCCCCCTCATCATATCTTTACAAGCCTTTGTGAACAGTCCCTCCACAGCTTTCTTGTAGCCTCTTCAGGTACTGGAAGGCTGCTCTAAGGTCTGCCCACAGCCTTCTCTTCTCCAGCCTGAACAGCCCCAACTCTCTCAGCCCTGTCAGCACACCCTGTTTTCCCTGTTCCTCAGTACAGTCCCTTTGACAGGAGGATATGACAAAGACACGTAGAAGCTGCATGCACAGTATCATGTCTACCAGAACAAGAGCTGGATCATAGTGCTGCCCTAAGTAAGCTCTCTGGTACAGCAGAGGGTGTACATGGATCTGTCTACATGGATCTGCCATTTATTTATCTGCCAATAAACCATCACAAATATTCTTTAAGATTACATCAGTGTTCCTACAAGTGACCATTCTGTTGAATTTCGTAGTTGAAGTTCTAGCTTTAATATGCTTTTCTTCTTTGATAGGACTTGTGCTTCTTTTTAATTTCCATTAAGTGTATTTACTAGCTAAAACTGTGAAACATGGTACCTGAAATGGACTCCTCACTGGTAGGATTTACTTTGTAAGGTACTGAGCTCTTGTTAAGCTCTGTGAGTTAAAGATGCTTGCAGTACTGAAATTTAGATTACTAATACAGAAATGCCTGAATCTGGATTGATACACCTAATGTTAAGCTTCGACATTAAAAAAAAATAATGACTGCACATGAAACTTACAGTTTTACTGTAACTTCAGCTTACTTTTGTGATAGAAATCCATCTCCTTTTAGATCATTAAGACAAAAATTAGTTCTTTATAAAAGTCATTCTAAAGCCATTATTTTAATCCTAGCATGCAAATAAAAATATTTTTGATGCAGGGCTTCATTTTGGTATTTGTTGGACTGTTGAATTAGATGGATGTTTTATGATGTGTTCTTCAAGTTAAAAAAATAAATTATGTGAATGCAAATGGCATGTTTTATTAAGTGAAATTATTGTATTTTTTTAATAGACAGGATAACAGCATATCTTTAGTAAAGGCCTGCTGGAATGAACTTTTTACACTTGGTCTTGCACAGTGTTCACAAGTTATGAATGTGGCAACTATATTAACTGCATTTGTTAATCACCTTCACAGCAGTTTACAGCAAGGTAAGGAGTATACCATGCACATTGTCAGGCTTGGGGAATTGCTTCATGTGTTTTAAGCTTTGAACTGCACAGAAGCTTTTCACTTATCCTTCAGTTGTTAATGAAAATGTACTGTCTATATAGAGTTTTGTGGTTAGCAGTGGAACAAAGTAATACTAGAAAATGCACTTCACAAGGTGGAATTCAGCAATTTCACAGAAGACTACTATGCTAATACTTACGCCAAACTAAGCATAAAAAGTAAAATCTACTGATCCATCTGTCTGGTATAGGTTACCATTTACTGGGGTTGATTTTGTTGTGTGTCTGTGTAATGTCTAGTAGTGCTCTGCTGTTCTGTTAATAAATGTCAGTTCAAACTAGGAACATTCCAGGCAGCATCAGCGTGACCAATACAAGTGTCCTGTGAATATGATTATTCTGTATCAGGGGTATAAAGTAAAGAAGACCCACCCACCCTTGCTGTTCTTAGCTATGAAAGAAAGAATCCAAATGACAAGGTGATCTACTTCCTTTACCTAACTTGGCTTGTTGACTTCTGTGCCGGAGTTCTAGACTACATGCAAGTCTTCAACAGATTTTTCACTCTGTGTACTTTGTTCCTTATTCATCCTACGTGCTGCACCTTTTGCATATTTTTCATGTGAATGAAAGACATGTCAGTTAGCTGCCTTTTTCATATACTCTCCAGTGAAGGAAGGGTTCTTCTGAATGGTAGAGGAGTCTTTTATCTAATCTTTGTGTGCTTGTGAGAGTTCACAAGGTTCTAAGCACAAAAAGCTAACCAATCAAAAATAGTAGTCTTCATCTGTTCAGAGTTTTAATGCATTTTTAATAACGAAAATGTACATAAAAAATTGTTGGCAAATAGGTTTATTTGCTGTTATGTAGATGAAAATTCATTGTCATTAATGCTATGCAACACCATGTTGTTAAGCTGTAGAAAAACAGCCCACAAAATTATAGATTTTTTTTTCCCCCTCTCTTTATGGTAAGGGAATTTAAGAATTATTTTTCAGATGTTTTCCTGTTTTAAGAATATCCACAAGGTCCTCCGATAAATAACAAAATTAAAACAAATTGCTTAAACCACTAAATGTAATAGATCAGCTAAAGATATTCACAGATAAATCTGTGAATGTCTTTAGGAATGGTACAAATGGAATTTGGGTATTTAAGTTGCTCTACGTAATTTTTTAAGCATGTTCATCACAAAGAATATTGTAGTAATTGTGGGTTTATCATTTGTAGTACAATAATATGTTTTCACCATTTAATTTGGGAATAGTTTGAATGTGTAAATTAGAAATTTATATCCAGTGTCTTCTGGCTGTAGTTTGCTGGCTGCAGCATCTCTAAGAGATACCAAGTTTGTGGAGCCCAGGGATCATAGTTTATGGATTGTGGAGGAAACAAGATTTTAGAGCTGTGTAACTATTGTTGCCCCAGGGGAATAGCTCTGCACCAACTACATTTCCCTAGATGCAAATCAGGAAAGGTGCATAGTGCATCTTCTTTTTCGGCAGTGGCATAGGCTTTGACCCCATGAAATACTGCCATAATATACCTCATGGCACCAGGCTCCTAGATGTAGAGTGTAGAACTGCAGTGGCAGTTTATTCTTTACGCCGCTTGTGGTCAGGACCGGAAGGGCAGACGGATGTGGCGCCGCCTCTCCCCCGTCGTGTACTGCATGTTCATGTGGCACCCGGTGCTAAATCATTCGTAGACGACCTGATTCTGGGTCAGGGTTTCGTACGTAGCAGAGCAGCTCCCTCGCTGCAATGTATTGAGAATCAGCCCTCGACACAAGCTTTTCACCTTCCCTGGAGGTGTTTAAGGCATGGGTGGATGAGGTGCTGAGGGGCATGGATTAGTGTTTGATAGGAATGGTTGGACTCGATGATCTGGTGGGTCTCTTCCAACCTGGTTGTTCTATAATTCTATGAAAAGGCCTAATTGTACAGCATAAAAAAGTTGTGCGAGGAGATTGTTATAGTCTGTAATTGTTTATGTCAAGGTTATTCAGACCTAGTATGTGAATTTATAGATGACATGGCTTTCCCACTGTTTGAATCTTAATATGAATCTTCACTATTAAAAATCCAATGTGACCACATTATGTGTTGACTTGGGCGTTTTATGTCTTGTGTGTGTGCTGACTTAGATAAGCTGCCAACAGACAGAGGGAAATTAGTAATGGAGCACATCTTCAAATTGCAAGAGTTCTGTAACAGCATGGTTAAGCTCTGCCTCGATGGATATGAATATGCATATTTGAAAGCCATCGTCCTCTTCAGTCCTGGTATGTAATTTTTCCAAATGTAAAGCTTTAATCTGTGCAAATTTTTGCCATCTAAAGTCTACCCATTTCATCATATGCAGTTCCCATTGCCTGTGGAATTACTGCCTGTATTGCTGAGGAGTCTGGGAGGGTGTGTATGAGGACTGTAGGAAGAGAAGGGTTCGTGTTTTGATGTAAATAGTTTAATGCTGCTTTGGAGACTTAAGTTTTACTCTTGCCTCTGCCATTGATTTTTTTATTATTATTTTGTTTTATTGCTTTTAATTTTTTGTTTACTTTCTGCGCTATATTTTCTGAAGACCTGCACTTTAATTTTCAGAAACATTGCTTTTGCATACCCAGCTGAGCTGGATCGAAGTTGTGTTCTTAATGTAGGAAAGGCACTCTCTGGGCATCAGTTCTCACATTCAGAATTACAGAAACGTAGCACCTGGCTTCATGGGGCTATTTTGAAAATGAATACGACAAACAGCATTTCTCAGGAAACGATCACCACAAACAGTCCTTTATATTATTTCCTCAGCCTTCTGAACAGTATTTGCTTGGTGTACTCCAAGTAACACTAATGGACATACATTAGATGGTGAAGATAAAATAAAATAATGATTACTTTTTCCATCTGGGAGATTAGTCTGCAATATGGGGGAAGAAGGTCCTCTGGTTGTGACAGTGACCAAGCAGTTAGGTTATGTAGCACCTATGTCTGATCTAGAGAATATGGCTTTATTTGAAAATTATAGAATTCTTTTCACCAAAGGCATTCAGATACTGTATCATTTTACTTCAGGTCTGAGAGTCATCATTCAGAATTTAGGAACTTGATATAAAACCAAACCCAAATCTTTTGATGAAAGAAAATGTATAAACCTTAAATACAGAATCACAGAATCACAGAACAACCAGGTTGGAAGGGACCCATCGGATCTTCTAGTCCAACCATTCCTATCTAACACTAAACCAAGTCCCTCAATACCTCATCCACCCGTGTCTTAAACACCTCCAGGGAAGGTGACTCAACCACCTCCCTGGGCAGCCTATTCCAATGCCCAATGACTCTCTGCGTGAAAAACCTCCTCCTAATCTCCAGCCTAAACCTACCCTGGTGGAGCTTGAGGCCATTCCCTCTTGTCCTGTCCCCTGTCACTTGGGAGAAGAGGCCAGCTCCCTCCTCTCCACAACCACCTTTCAGGTACTTGTAGAGAGTAATGAGGTCTCCTCTCAGCCTCCTCTTCTCCAGGCTAAACAACCCCAGCTCTCTCAGCTGCTCCTCATAGGGTCTGTTCTCCAGCCCCTTCACCAGCCTCGTTGCTCTTCTCTGGACTTGCTCCAGAGCCTCAACATCCTTCTTGTGCTGAGGGGCCCAGAACTGGACACAATATTCAAGGAGCGGCCTCACCAGTGCTGAGTCCAGAGGGAGAATCACCTCCCTGGACCTGCTGGTCACACCGTTTCTGATACAAGCCAGGATGCCATTGGCCTTCTTGGCCACCTGGGCACACTGCTGGCTCATGTTCAGTCGGCTGTCGACCAACACCCCCAGGTCCCTCTCCTCCTGGCAGTTTTCCAGCCAGTCTTCTCCCAGTCTGTAGCTCTGCTTAGGGTTGTTGTGCCCCAAGTGCAGGACCCGGCATTTGGCCGTGTTAAACCTCATGCCGTTGGACACTGCCCAGCGGTCCAGCCTGTCCAGGTCCCTTTGCAAAGCCTCCCTACCCTCCAGCAGATCGACACTTGCACACAGCTTTGTGTCATCTGCAAACTTGCTAAGGATACCCTCAATGCCCTCATCCAGGTCATTGATGAAGACATTGAACAGGATTGGACCTAGCACTGAGCCCTGGGGGACACCACTTGTCACTGGCCTCCAGCTGGACTTAACACCATTTACCACCACTCTCTGGGCCCGGCCATCCAGCCAGTTTCCTACCCAGGAGAGTGTGTGTCTGTCCAGGCCAGAGGCTGACAGTTTCCATAGCAGAATGCTGTGAGAAACTCTGTCAAAGGCTTTACTGAAGTCCAGAAAGACCACATCCACAGCCTTTCCTTCATCCAGCAGCCGAGTGACTTTGTCATAGAAGGTGATCAGGTTGGTTTGGCAGGACCTGCCTCTGGTAAACCCATGTTGACTGGGCCTGATCACCCGGTTCTCTTGTAAGTGCTTCATGATAGCACTCAAGATCACCTGTTCCATGACTTTCCCTGGCACTGAGGTCAGAGTGACTGGCCTGTAGTTCCCGGGATCCTCCCTGCAACCCTTCTTGTAAATGGGAACTACATCAGCCAGTCTCCAGTCCAGAGGTACCTCCCCAGTCTTCCAGGACTGCTGGAAGATGATGGAAAGGGGTTTGGCCAATACATCCGCCAGCTCCCTCAAAACCCTAGGATGTATCCCATCTGGCCCCATGGACTTGTGGGTGTCCAGCTGGCCAAGCAGGGCTCTGACCACCTCCTCTTGGACTATGGGAGCCTTGTATTGCTCCTCTGTTTCCCAGGTATCTACACAGAGGGAACAGCTTTCTTTACAATTAAAGACTGAGTCAAAGAAGGCATTAAGTACCTCAGCCTTCTCCTCGTCCCCTGTCACTGCTGTTCCCTCTGAGTCCAAATACCTTCTGTGTCTCCATGAATTTTTCACTGTCATATTTAGAAAGTAAATTCTCAGTCACTTGTTTTGACATTAGAAAGTTTTAAAGGCATCAACAGCTTCCTTAGTCCTCGCTGCTGCCTTTTTTAGATTCTCATGTCCCTTAGGAAATATCTGAGAAAATTTTAAAAAGCTGCCTGAATCGTAGCGACCTGCCTCTGTCTGTAGTGCAGGACACAGAGGAGAACAAGGTGGATGTCTGGCTCTTGTCACTTTTGTAGATTTATTACGTCTGAGAAGAACTTTCCTTTCTCATCCAGTTGCAGCTCATCTTTCCACAGAGAAATTAGTTAAGGTGAGAAAACCTTTTGCAACTTGGACACTTTAAAAATGTAAATTTTAAGCAAGTTTTCTAATATATATAATAATATATAGGAATTATGGTGTTCTTGCTTTGCAGTTTCCCTCATATTAACGTGATCCTGTCTATATGTGGTATCTTCAAAGAGTATCCACTTCTCATGATAAAGCATTGTCAGGAATTTATGGAACACTGCATGCCTTCCTTTTTTTTTTTTTTTTTTTGATATTGCATTAATGGAAGACTTCTGAGATCAAAGACCTTCTGAGTGTTTTCACTATAGAACATAATCCTGCACTTGGTCTTCATGACTATGAGAATCTTGTGTGGTTTTATGCATTTGCTTCTGCAGTCCACTGGAGCACAGCAACTATTTCAGCTTTTGGATAAGCTGTATCCACTACTGATCTAATTGAAATATTAAGAGTTCCTGAAGTTGTTTGCAATTTTAATTTTCCACTGAGGACTGGAGAGCTGCCTGGAGTTTTCATTGTTATTTCAGAAGAGCCAGGGACTTCCTTTAACTAGGGGTGGGATGGTGTTTGCTTGTTTAATTTTAGTAGCTCGTGCTTGCAGGAGACTTAATTCTCCATTAAGTTTTCCTTACCCCAAAATAGTCCTTCCTTGTCAGTCTCATATTCAGAACAGAATGATGGAAAAACACCTCAGAGCCCATTTTTCTAGCACTGTGACTGCTAGAAGTTAAAGCAGATTCTGCTGCCCTGTCTGAAAGAAATGAGTCCTGTTAGAGACTAGAAAATATTTCTCTAGAAAGCTTACACTTGCAAAGCCATATTACTTGTTTAGTCTGAAGTTAATTTCTCTCTGTCCGATTATAATTGACAACAGAGAAGGTAGAAGGAAAAATATATTGGAAAAAGACTATATCGTGTCACATCATGAGGTGAATTTTCTTTAACTCGCATGCTTTCAGGATCATATTCCTGATGACATGTAGCTGCTTTTGTGGCAATGGGTTGTCAATATTCTTGATCCCGTGAGCCATGTAACAAAATTTTCATATACCTGAAAGTCATTGCCAGTACCTTGAACAGAAGGGATGCTCAGAAGGCCAGAAATTACAGTTTGAGGGACTTTACTACTGTGCTACAGGATGGGGTAGGGCTGTGCATGCAGTAGAATTCCAACGTAAGAACATCTGCCTTGGTAGGTCCTGCTGATTTGCTGCCTTTCGTAGCTGGAGACTTGAAGATTACCGAAAATCTTGTGTGCCAAGTCAGCTGTTTGACTGTCACAGGACAGCTTTGAGCAATGAGATGAGTGGAAAGGGAGTGCCTAGAAGACTTTGCATCTTTAGAAACGGCTGCTAGTGTACTAGCAGAGGTCTTTAAACTCAGAGGTTGACTTCTAGCTGTGTTTCTGAAGTTGCCCTAAAAGCAGCATCATGAAGCGAGGCATTTTGCTTGTCAACAACTCCTCTTCAAAATTTGTTGCTTCTTTACAAACTGGTTAACGTCTTGTCCTCCATGTAGATTTGCATTCATGCTTTCAGAATTACTGAATTATATTATATAACAAGGTATTCTTCTGTGAAAAGTCCCCCGTTCAGGGGACTCCAGTGTATCACATAAATTCTAAATTGCTCTGAAAGCTTCTATGTCTGCAGAGCCAGACCAGGAATTCTTGGTTCTGTATATGTATTTAGAGAGTGACTGTTAGAAATAATCTTCTATCTGACATAATGTGGCAACTCATTTATGATCCCATTTCTAAAAAATAAAATCTTCATCATTTGTCATGCTACTATGACAGTAAAATATTTATGTTAATCTAGATGGATAATAAAATCTATAGACCGTGTAAAGTGTTCGGAATTACTGGATGATAGTTTCTGGATGTGACTTGGCAGTTACGTTAATATTCTTTCATTTTAGCAAGATCTAGATTTCAGTTGTATAAATTACTGCTAAAAATCATGCTTAGCATACTTGAAAGTTTTGTACCAAACAGTTGAAAAAGAACTATCTGCTACACATCTTCTGCAGTTTTTAGGAAGCAAATGGTCGGCAGCCTTTTATTCAACTTTTTTCCACTGATCTTAATTTTATCCTTCACTTCCCACCAAAATGCTGTTTATGCATGAAAGAAACTAATAAATGTCAGTGTGTTGAAATAATGTTGCTCTGCTGCTGCACAGAGAACAGAGCTGTATCAAGCCTGATGTAAACATGGCAAGTACTGCATTTATTTATAAGGGTCATTGGGCACTGGAACAGGCTGCCCAGGGAGGTGGTTGATTTGTCATCCCTGGAGGTGTTTAAGGGGCAGGTGGGTGACATGCTGAGGGTCATGGTTTAATATTTGATAGGAATGGTTGGACTTGATGATCCTGTGGGTCTTTTCCAACCGAGTGATTCTGTGATTCTGTGATTTTATTTATTTGTATTGTTATGTATTTCATTTGTTATTTATATCTGAATGCCTAGTTGTATTTATAAAAATCTAAGTAAAACATAACAACAGAGAAAAAGACATATAAGGAAGAAAGAAGGGTCCTCTATGAAAACTGTAAAGTTGTTAGAGCTACCAAATAATGATTTTGGTATGCTGACAATTAGATAATCTGTACAGATTTTAGTGCATCGTAATTAGAGCAGGTGTAACAATGTAGAGTGGGTTTTTTTCAGATCATCCGGGTCTAGAAAATGTGATACAGATTGAAAAGTTTCAAGAAAAGGCTTACATGGAGTTTCAAGACTATGTAACAAAAGCATATCCGGATGACACTTACAGGTCTGTAAACTTGCATGCTTATGCAATTGACTTTTCGGAGCATCAGTGTTAGTTACTTGTCCAGTATTTCTAGTAAAAAATATGTGCATTTTCTTCTTACCTCTGTAAAGGTAAGACATAACCATTAGAGCACTTCAGGTATAATACAGGTACTCATACATATCCTGAATGTTATTTTATCTGCTCATTTGTCATTAATTTCCAAAATGAAATATTGGAAATAACTATTTTTAATGTTTTCCTTTTGAGTAGCACCTACTTGAAGTACTTCCTTATTTAGTCTGAGTCCAAACATTCATCATGACTAATCATGACTTCAATACTCTACTGATTTAAATATGTAAGATTTTCATGAACTAATGCAGCTAATTTTGATCAGTATTGTTCCCTGTTAATTTTTCCTCTTCTCTTACTGATAATGTGATTGTGAATAACGCATGAGTAACATTTTTTTCCCAACTTATTTTCCAGACTGTCTAGACTTCTTCTGCGATTGCCTGCTCTTAGGCTGATGAGTGCAGCCATCACTGAAGAGCTGTTCTTTGCAGGACTGATTGGAAATGTTCAGATTGATAGCATCATCCCATATATTCTGCGAATGGAGACGGCAGACTACAACTCTCAGATAATTGGTCATGCCGTATAAAAGCAGCAGCTGAGGATTCTGTACCATGGCAGTCATGGTGATGTAAATGCATACCCTGTCTCCAAGAGATGGCAACGAGCCTCCCCATGCACCTTTCCGAAGAAGCCTATTGTTCCTCCTTTGCAGTACACTTGGGAAACATGGTGGAGTGTATTAAGGAATATAGAATCACTTCATATTTTTCCTCTTATCTTCAAGGACTTGTAAATTAACTTGATATCTGAAGAAAGTCAGGAACTGTCCATCCTATTTTTGTAGATAGATGAACTTGGAGTATTTGTTCATGAAGTCCAGGCTTGTGAAGAAACTGAAGAAGCATTGACTGAACTAAGGTATCTCAACTTAGTTTGATGTTTTAGTTAAATAAATTAACTTTCCTCTCTGATTTGTGTTTTCAGTGTTTTGCTACTAGTGCTTTCTCAGTGATGAAATGGAAAATACATGATCAAACATCCTGAAAAAAACCAGTGTTTCCATGGAAACCAGGCCATTATAACCAAACTTAGTTCTTCCTGTTGTTTTGAAAAGAGATTTGTTTCTTGTTGAATTAAACACTGGCCACTGTTACAAGAGCAGGGAAAATAGAAGTAGTTCACACTTTAACATGGTCTGGTGGTGGGTTGATGCAGATGATCAAAAGTGCAGCAGGAAAGGGTCCGTTCTGACTGTTTTGTGGATGGAAAGGAATACTGTGTTGCAGTGTTACGTCTTGGTAGATGTGAACTGCTTTATACTATGAAAAATGAACAGAGTAGTGGTATGCTGCACACATTCAAAGACAGCATTCTTCTCTTTTTTTCAAGTCTTAAATTTAAAGCTTTTTCACACTGCTGCTCCCTCTTTCTTACTCAGTGCACAACAATGGAGGCCTTCTAGATGCCTCTTAACTTGTGTTCCTGTCTTTGTTTCTTTATTATTCTTAGCCTTTGCCTATATATTTCTCTTTTCCAACCAATCTCATATGATAGTTTTTTAAATTTGAGTTTGTCAAATTGAGTACCCCTCCCAGCGGGAGCCTGGTCTCTGCTGCTTTTCCTTTCCTTATTAAAGATGGGTCTGAGTACTTCATATACATCACCTGAATCATACTCTGTAGCTCCATCTTAGGATGGGTTTACATGCTTTCTGTGGTTTTTTTGAGATGCTTTTCTGTCTTGAGGCATGTGCCTTGCTGATAAGTAACATTGACACTGGTTGCTTCTTGTTTCCTTTTGCAACAGGAAGTGATGCATCCCTAGCACATTTATTACCTGTTGCTTTGAGAGTAGTGTCCTAGTAAAAGCAGTGGTCTACCTCTGACATTAGCATTTAGGATTATCTAAATATTGGATCAAGGCTGAATTCTATTTATCAGGAACCTTCTCTTTCTCTGTCAACACTCGATGAGGAAGAGCCTCACCCAGTCAAGAAACACGTGGTTGCACCAGAAGTTGCTTAGCCAAAAGATGAGTTTAAATGGGGGCCTTTGCTCACTGTACAGTAGCTGGTCCAAGACCACCCTAACATCGAGATACCATGAGGTGAGGCTTGGCTGAGTTCCATAGATTTTCTCAGCACCTGAGGATCATAACCAGCCAGAAAGAATCAGGGAACCATCTAATTTCTGTGTTCTTTTCATTTCTGCTGACTTGAGCTGCTTGGGTCTTCCTCCACCCAAGCTCTGTAATCAGGGGCTGTACTACAAGACCAGTCATAACAAATACCATAGACCAAAGCACTGAGTGCTGAGGACCCTTGACACGATGGAATCATCCCCCTGCTCTGCCTTGGCACTTGCTGGAGAGCAACCTTTAGTGTTGGAGCTGGCCATGGCAGCTGAGATCTTCCTACATTCCACCTTTTGGAGGGTGTAAGATTCAAATTCTTCATCTGTGTTCCCTGGAGAGCAGTATAAGGACTACGCTGGGTGTCAGGTGGCATGCATCTCATCATGCACGGTTTATGGAAGTATGAAAGCCACCTGCTGCCAATCTGCTGTGCTTAGTCTCTCTGTTACAGGCCTATCTTGCCAGCTCTAAGTTGCAAATGGGAGGTGCATCATCCTTCAATTCAGCTCTTCTTAGAAATTCTGGCTCTGCTTTCTAGCCCTGCGCTATCCCTGACCCACTTCTAGCCCTAGAAGGCATGGGAGATTTACAGTCCTTTGCTAAACCTTTTAAAGAAGCTGACAGGACATTACTCCTGAATATTTTGGAGGTGGTTTTCCAGGTATTTCAGTACTTCTGGAAGCGTTTTACTCCAATATTATGCAAATTCATGTAACCCAGATAATAGTAGGATGGAAATAAAAGCTTACTCTCCTTCTAAATGCAGAACATTGTGGAAATTTCTCTCACATCCTTGCGGAGATCTTTTACTCCATAGCTTGAGCCTCAGGTGTGATCTTTGCTTACAGCTGGTCACAAGATTCAGCTGATACAGCCTCTCACATGGTACTGCTCAGCTTAAAAAGGTACTGGTGTTTCTACAGATGTCTCTAGCAATTGAATCTTTATCCTAGAACAGCCTGAGTGTGAAGGGACGTTGAAAGATCATCCAGTCTGACCCTTTGTGGGAAAGGGAGCCTAGATGAGATTACCTAGCATCCTGTCCAAGTGCACTTTGAAACCCTCGAGTGATGGAGACTCCGCCATATCCCTGGGGTGGTCACTGCACTACTTGATTGTTCTCAGCTTAAAAAGTTTCCTCATTATCATAGAATCATAGAATTGCCAGGTAGGAAAAAAACTCTTGGATCATAGAGTCCAACCTCCAAGATTTCTCAAAGATCCTTAACAGTGGCTTTGCACAAATGTCAGCTACTTCTCTTAATACACTAGGGTGGATTTTCTCTGGGCACATGTTGTTATGCGGGTTGAGCCTTGCAAGAGGCCCCAGACCAGCCCTTTCCTCCATTACTAGTGAGTCAACATGAACATTTTTGTAGCTACTTGATCCTATGCTCTATGGTTGAGCTGAGCTGGTAAAGACACAGGCAAAGAAGATATTGAGAACCTCTGCCTTGTCGGTATTAGTGAGTCGTTTCCCTGCCCTACCAGGCAATAGGCTTGTCTCCCCTGTGTTTCTGCTGACTGCTCACTTACCTGAAGTTTTTCTTGTTTTTCTTCAGTTCTAGTTGAGACTTCCCAGCTGCATCTCTGCAGCCCCTAGCAAGGTTCTTGCAGTCCTTGATGGGTATTTAGCAGTCTTTTTGTGGCTAGTGTGCTGCTTTTTTTTTGGTTTGGAGGAAATGGCCTAAGTATCTTATTTTCTTTGTATTTCTCTTCTTATTTCCTCTGTGAATACAAGTCAGCCAGCTCCAGTGATGTTTGAACTGCCATTGCAACTGACCACTGGGTCAAGACTACTTTCTTAGGATATGTTAACTCAGAAACACAAAAACCTTGGTTGTGTTTCACATCAGGCTGTTTAAACTCGGGTGTTTGAAACACATCCTTGCTTTTCTTTTTGACACCCATCACCTCATCTGGGCAGCAGAAGATACAGATCCCAATGGCTGACATTTTCTATCCTATACCTTTTACTGTCTTTCCCTCTCAAATCCCTTGAACTTCATGTGGGATTTCTTAGAATCATAGAGTTCCTTGGTTGGAAAAGACCTTTGAGATCATCGAGTCCAGCAGGCATACTCATCTACTACTAAACCATATCCCTGAGCACCTCCTCTACCTGTCTTTTAAGTATCTCCAGAGATGGTGACTCAACCACCTCCCTGGGCAGCCTCTGCCAGTGCCTGAGAACCCCTTTGGTGAAGAAATTTTTCCTGATGTCTACTCTGAAACATTTCCTGTTGTCCTATTGCCTGTCACCTGGGAGAAGTGACCAACAGCCACCTCACTACAACCTGCTTTCAGGCAGTTGTAGACAGTGATAAGGTCTCCCCTCACCCTCTTTTTATCACAGCTAAACAGTCCCAGTTCTCTCCGCTGCCTCTCATAAGGCTTTTTCTGCCAAATCACCAACTAAGGATAATCACCCACCCATGCTTTTTCCTTTTAAATCATGTATTTTCAGGTTTGAGATTTCCTTTCAGATGTTGGGTAGCAAGAGAATGTTGTCTTATTTGCATGGGACAGATTTTCAGATTATCTTTAACCTGGTTCTCTTGACCAGGTGAGAAATCAAACAGGATAACCACCTCCAGAATAGGTAATGGACTGTATTACCTCTCTTGAAAGCAGTATGGTTGAGTCACCATCAGTAATCAGGATATACTCCAGTAGTCCTTAGACTACATTTGAGGCCTTGTTTAATAACATCTCTATTTCGTATCTTTGCAAAATGGACAATTAGTTCAAGAAATCTTCAACCAAAGAACCAAGAAGTCTCTGCCAGCCACCTTTGTCAGGGAATACTGGGAATCTTAGGTTATCCGTGCTGTGGTCATGTACAGGGATATACTTGTGAAGAAAAGTTGCATATCTCAAAAAGATTCTTGATCCTTATGTGTTGCCCTTATGTGACAACCATATGCCGTTCTCCCTTGCTATGTGTGGCTGACAGAATTCTGTGACTCTGTGCTTGATGTCAAGGAAAAGGGAGAGAGATGAGAACACACCTACAGCACTGAAGGACCAAAAGCCCACATTTAATAATCTTGAATACCTCTGATGTTTACCTCTATAGAGTAAACGTGCACACACACAACAGTTTAAGAGCTCTGGCTACTGGTAAGTAACCTTCTTTCCCCAGAAGTTTTCTTGTATTTTTTCATAGTGATGCAGTAAATGCTGGCAAATGAACTCTCTAAGACGTGGAAATCAAGCACCCTTTATTACAGCACCAGATGCATAAGGGATAATTCTGCTAGTCATGCATAACGAGACGAGCTGGGTAAAGAAGATATTTCCCATCTGTATGCATATGCATAATTTGTCCCAGAATTCTCATGCATATTCTATTCCTTTCCAAGGACTGATTTTAATGTTATTAGGAACTTGACAACAGCCAAATCTTCACTGACTGGGACAAGACCAATTCTCTGTCTGACCTTGGATTCTTCAGATGGAGAAAGATGGATGATTACAGAAGAAGACACATCTGTTCAGCACAGATCATACTGAACGCAAGATGTTATCATTTCTCAAGAGAACAGTGTCTGGAAAAGCACTGTTTGAGAGAAAAAAAACCCATGCCATCAGAGGGACATTCTGTCTGTAACATTCAAAAACTACAGTTACTTTAAGGAGACTTAACTGAAGTTGGAAAACCAATTATACTTTAGCTTAAACCAGAATTTTCCACTTTTGCAGCAGTAAATACTTCTTGCATCAATAGCAGAAATGTTTCATTGTAAGTTCAGTTTAAAGATTGGGTGCAGCTGGTCTGTGCTGCCTGGCAAGTCATCTCTCTAGTCTTCATGGTGATCTGGAAGCTGGATCCCCTGATGCAGGTTGTTGCTTCAGCATTACTTTGCTAATCAAGATTTGTTATTAATGAATTAAAAGTCAGTTTATTTACCATTCTTAAATCATAAATTCATACTTTTGGTAAGGAATGAGGCATAACTGATTTTTCTCAGGAAGGGGAGCATTAAAACAGGTAAACTAATTACAGGAATAAACATTTTTTTTCTTATTTCTGCCTGTTAACCATTGCAGTTAACTTTAAGAATAATGCAACATGGAAGGGCTAAATAGAATCATAGAATCACAGAATGGTTTGAGTTTGGAAGGGACCTTAAAGCCCATCCAGTTCCAGCCCGCCTGCCATAGGCAGGGGCACCTCCCACTAGATCGCGCTGCCCAAGGCCCCATCCAACCTGGCCTTAAACACCTCCAGGAAAATAGTGAAGCTCTGACTTTGTTGTTTTTAAGATAACTGCCACTCAGTTAAATAGAGCACACTAAGTTATGTTCAACTCAGGCCCTTAGTGTTTCTAACAACTATTTTTCATTATGATGTGATCTCTCTGTGTGATTCATTGTCATTTTTAGTCTTGTGAATAAATGTTCTTTGCTACTGAATGAAAGGCTGGTTTATATTCCTGGTTTCTCTAGTGCTGTTCAGAAACATTGTTAATCAGCTGACAAAAGTGCGAACATTGAAGCTCACTCCAGCATGGATGCTAAAATATCTCATTATTTTTGTGACTTCTTCCTTTCACCTTTAATTTACTTTTCAACTTTTTGATCTTCAGCAGTCTGACAGTTTCACACCCGATCAGGATTTCACCAAACTGTGGGTTTTATTAGCCAAAAAGTAAGAAGTCTCTTTGCCAATGAAAGGACAAATTTAGTATCAACAGCTTTAGTGTTTTCACTGTTAAAAAGCAAGGAAAATAGTTTTAATGTAAATCACATGAAAGGAAAATCAATGTTATACATTTTAGAATCCTGTCATTTAAAGATGGGAGCAATGTTACACAGGGTAAGTGTACTAGTTCAAACAGTTTTCATCAAAATATATTTTGTATGCATACATGTGGAGTTAGGTTGCTTGTTTCATTCTGGTAAAGTTCCTGGTGGTGCAAAGAATTACTACATTTAAAACTTTTTTTCAGAAGTGCATTCATTGCAACCCCTTCTGCAGTTACAAACTTACCTGTCCATACAGTTAGTCTTTGCGTGATCTTCATTGTCGATGAAATTCAGTCTGTTCCTTTTCATCAGCCTTTCTGGTTTGCTAGTACGGTGTTGCTAGAGCTGTCTTGCTGTTGTATGAAAAAAAATAAATCACCACTGTAAATGTCTTAAAAGTTGGCTAGATTGGTAAATCATATTTTGACTTTTTTAAAATGAACTGTAACTCTCTTCTCTAGAAAACAATTGCAATAACCTTTTTAGTGCTTTATATGAATTAACTTGCTGACCTGAACCAGTGTAGGTCATTACAAAGAGTTTACGGGTCCTTTACACTTCTGTTATATAACATGATGTTGATGATTATATTTAGTCTCTGGGATTTGATAGCTACAATATCTTGCTGGTTTCTAATTTTTGTTGCTATTAACTCTCTGCTTCCATGCTTATGGCTTTCTGGCTGATGAATTTGAAAATGTAATAATTTATTGTAAAGTTTAATTTACCAATCTTTTTTCCTTTTAAAGCATTACGTAGAAATACGTATCGTAGTGAACCCTGATCTTCATGTCATAAAACGCAATAATGTGTATATGGGAATGATATTTGATTGTGGATCTCTTGTAGGTTGGAAGTTAGAGTATGATTGCCCGCTGTCATTTTTTAGTTTTGAAAGAAATACAGATTTCATATATTCAGATTTAATTATCTCAGTTTTAAGTATTACTGGATAAATAATGACTTTATTCATGTTTAAGGTTTTGGTCCATTCTAGAACTGATTTCTCAATGAAAATTGGAAAACTGTAGGTTTTTTTAGTCTTTGTCTTCTTTTATACATTATTGTGGCATTTGCATGATGTACAGATAACCCAGAACAGCATCAAAAAGACAAATGAGCTACCAGTCTTTCTACGCTTAAATTCTGAAATAGTTTTATCATGAAGTATACTAGTTGCCCACTGACACACTGCAGAGAAAATGTTTGTGAGGTGCACTGATTAAAGATGAAGTTTGGATGATGCAATTAGTTTAGTAACTATGAGAATTGAAAATAGGCATTTAGAGTCTCTTCCCCATCAATATGTACTCCAGGCTCTCTCTTGCCTCTGTTTTAAAAACTTATCTTTCTCAGTACTTAAAATCACAGGATGGAATCACAGGGTTGGAAGGGACCTTCCAAGATCATCTAGCCTAACCCCTGCCATGGACAGGGACATCTCTCACTAGACCAAGTTCTTTAAAGGCCCATCCAGTCTGACCTTGAACATGTCCAGGGAAAAAGGGCATCCACAACTTCTCTGGACCACCTGTCCCAGTTCCTCATCACCCTCATACAGAACTTATTCCTTACACCTAACCTAAATCTACCTTTTTGCAGTTTAAAACCATTGTCCCTGTTCTGTCACCACAGCCCCTGGTAAGAAGTCTTTCTCCATCTTTCTTTTAAGCCCCCTTTAATTACTGAAAGGCAGCAATAAGGTCTCCCTGGAGCATTCTCCCAGTTGAATAACCTCAACCCACTTAGCCTTTCTTCAGCACAGTGGTGTCCCAGCCCATACACTGTTTTTGTGGCCCTCTTCTGGACCCACTCTAACTTCTGCAGAGCCCTGTTCCCCAGCTGAGACTGCTAATCAAGTACCCTCTCATACTTTTTACAGCCTTTTGGTCACCTCTGAAGAGAAGAAGAGCTCTCCAGAAAAAGTGCTTTTCTGGTGAATAGTAAAAAATTGTCTGGGAACTCCCCAACTTGATTTCCCCATGGCATCTGTCTTTCTCTTTACTCAGCACCCACTCCTGCCTTTCCTCCTCACACCTCTATCAGGTAACCTTAAAGAACACTTGGACTTCATCATATGAACCCTTCTCTCATGAGCTCCTCTGTTTTTCTTCATATGCTATGTATTTCTACAGTAAAGCCCTACCCTCGTTCCAGAACACAACAGCTAATACAGAATACAATTTTCTACTATATGGATCTTTATCAGAAGCCAGGATTGTGCCTTTTGGCTTGAGCGTAGGAATCAAGTGCATCCTCTGAGTACCCACACTGGAGATGAAAGCAAATCATTTGGACCACTGGAGTATCATTCTCTTCAAGTATCAACATCTGGATGTTTAGGGGGTTTGTGGCTTTTGATAATGGCTAAACGAATGCATTCCCTGATGATTTTTTTAGTAACTGGATCTTGTAGTAATGCTTGCTCAAATGTATTTTTAAGTTAACTCAGCTAGAATTAGAGGAAGGTGTGTGGGGTGCTAATAAGGAGAGAAGAGTATTTTGTGTGGAGAGGTGGGGGAAAGGGGACAGCACCAAAGCAAGGTTTTGGGGTCCCTTTTAACTAAACTTCTGTTCTGGAGTTGCCTGCAATAGCAGAGAAACCAGATGGAACCGCTCCACCATGCATCCTTCTGAATGAATACAGTGCATTTCCCTCAGCAGAACTCTCCCTTGGATATCCAAGCTGCCATGTTTCGTCCCTCCTGGTAATACCAGCTTCCTAAACAAGATAGTTTGTTGGCAAGAGACTGATCAGCAGCCAACACAGTGGCTTTGGTCCTGGAGATTTCTGCTGGCCTGCAAACCTGCAGTCTAATCCCTTCTGAGAAGCTGTTCATGAGGTATCTAAGCTCTTTTACAATGACTTCAATTCTGCTTCCTTTTAGAGTTTTACTAGGCAGCAAACCGAACAGTGACACACTTTGGTTAATGAAGGCTCACCTAGGAACAGCTACAAAATGAAGGTTTTTTTCACCCTGTAACCAATGGAGTTTTGCCACTGGGAAATGCAAGATAAAGGTGGAGTTAGCACTTGAGATGTAACCCGAACAGCTCCCATGAAGTGGCAGGTGTTCTCTGAAAATGCCAATGAAGTTTTTATCCTAGAGTTTTATAGTCTTTTACTGTTGTCACAGAGGCAGACACACATTGGAGTGGTTTTTGAAAACTTTAAAGTACATGGCATTTCAGTTCCAGGCTATGAATTTACCTTTTAACACTTTAAAGCAGTTGAAGCCAAGTGACTTAAACTTCTTCATTGTGCTTTTATAGGACTGGCTAAAAATCCATTCATGAAAGCCTTGTTTAGCCTAGAGACAGAGAAACTGTGGTTAGAGACTGGACTTGAGTATTACAGGGCAGTGAATTATGAAGACTGAATTGTGTTGTGGATTGGACTGTGCTTCTGGAACTCTGCAGTTTTTGGATTTTTGCATTTGGACCAGATGATCCTTGAAGTCCCTTCCAGTCTGGTATTCTATGATTCTACAAATCTGTGATTTTCAAAATATACACAGTTTGGGGTTTTTTGTTAGTCTTTCTTCTCTTGGATTGGTTTCTTAGTTTAATTAAAAGCAGGAATTCCAATTAATGTTGCAAATGTAAGTTATACAGTTGTGAACCATTGCAGAATACATTTATGTGGCTCTGAATAGAGGGGGCAGGAGTGGAAGAGACAAACGTGATAAAAATAGTTCTTCTAAGGTAAAATGTAAATATCGAATTACTCTTTAGATAGGTTAATTTTTGAACTTGTGAAGAATACATGAACTTAGGTTTTTCAAGATCAATTGTAACACTGAATAAAGCTCTTTAAATAAAAATGAAAATACATAGGATTCAGTGATTCTGTTACATGTTGTCGAAGTCAAGGGGAGTTCATGTCATCCTTTGGGTCCCAGGAAACAGATGTGCTTATCTTTGAAGTATATATTCTTGTTGTTACACTCTGTGTCTAGATTAGAAAAGAAGCAATTAACTTTTGTGTTTCAGAATTAAGAGGGTATTTTAGGCCTGAAAAGAGTTCTGTCAGTAATTCTGTGCCATGTGTTTTGATCACAGGATTAAAACAAAGCAGCATTAAATGCATGTAGCAAGAGTTTTTGAGACAGTGAGTTTCACTGAACTAAACTTTTGGGGAACAAAAGCAACATCTAACAGAGCCTTCAATTTTAACAACTCAGAATTAAAATTTTCTTATGGGTGCATTAGTTTTTTATAAGTTACTTGAGTGACGAGACATTTCAGTGCTGTCCGTTCAATGGGGTGAGAGTCTCACTTTAGGAGTCAGCATTCCAATGCTGTCTGCTAAAGATGGCACAATAAGTTCTTAGGAAGAGGCTGTCTTTGCATTTGTACCCACTGTATTTGAACAAGATGTTTGTACTGAGTTGGAGGGAGAATTTTCAACACATTAGTAAGATTTGGTTTTCAGGCTCGGTGGCCAAACCCATTAACAAATGTAGTTTAAGCAGATGTGATGGGACTCGAGCAGTTATAAGCTAACAAAATTATCAGTGATCATACTTGACCCAATTAATGGAGAAAAATAGTACAAAAAAAATCAAAATGTAACCCGAAGATGCTGTAAAATGTTCCTGCTATCAAGAATGTATTTTCCACAACACCATCTGTAGGATCAAAGCCACATTAAGACATTAATACCTTCCCCCAGCTTTGTGTTATGGCACCCATATTAGTCTCAGTCTAACTAAGAACCACAGTGCCACATGGATCAGTTAAGTGGTCATTTTAACCCCTGGGGAAGAAAAAAATATTAATCTTATTTCACTGCCAGCAGAGGAAATGCTCATGGGATTATACTCTCAGTTAATGAAAATTATCTCAGTTACATGAATCAGGAACGGGCTTAGAGATTGGTGCATGATTTGTGTCTATCCAGTGCTTCAAAAGTTGCCTGACCTAATTTAAATCTCTTGCATATTTTAAGCTCCTTCATCAGTAGTTACATGAAAAAAATGGTTTCTATGTATGACATTAGAGACAACAGAACAAGCGACTTCTGACTGTAGGTGTTCTTCCCTTTTTGCCTGCTTGCTAATGTACAATTATCTAATTTAAATATAAATAATAAATTTTGTGTTTTGATTGTGAATATGCAAATAACCTGCCACAAGCGTACTGAGACTTGAGACTTGCCATGAAACAGATGCTGGGGTTACGGGACAGAGCATGGAATCATCAAGGCTTGTATTTCGTGTTTGTACACAAAATCACTTGGGTTCAAATGAAAAAATTTTGAATGGGAAGTTTAAACTACTACACTTCACGCTGAAATGGGGACTGTATGTGAACTTGGCTGACAGGCTTTTTTCCCCCAGTCCCTTAGCAAGTTTGTAGATGACACAAAGCTGTGTGGAAGTGTCAATCTGCTGGAGGGTAGGGAGGCTCTGCAAAGGGATCTAAACAGGCTGGACCGCTGGGCAGTGTCCAATGGCATGAGGTTTAACACAGCCAAATGCCAGGTCCTGCACTTGGGGCACAACAACCCTATGCACAAGAGTTGAAGCCTGGCTGGAAAACTGCCAGGAGGAGAGGGACCTGGGGGTGTTGGTCGACAGCCGACTGAACATGAGCCAGCAGTGTGCCCAGGTGGCCAAGAAGGCCAATGGCATCCTGGCTTGGATCAGAAATGGTGTGACCAGCAGGTCCAGGGAGGTGATTCTCCCTCTGTACTCAGCACTGGTGAGGCCGCTCCTTGAATCCTGTGTTCAGTTCTGGGCCCCTCACCACAAGAAGGATGTTGAGGCTCTGGAGTGAGTCCAGAGAAGAGCAACAAACCTGGTGAAGGGGCTGGAGAACAGGCCTTTACGAGGAGCGGCTGAGGGAGCTGGGGTTGTTTAGCCTAGAGAAGAGGAGACTGAGAGGAGACCTCATTGTTCTCTACAACTACCTGAGGGGAGGTTCTACAAAGGAGGGAGCTGGCCTCTTCTCCCAAGTGACAGGGGACAGGACAAGAGGGAATGGCCTCAAGCTCCGCCAGGGGAGATTTAGGCTAGAGATTAGGAGGAGGTTTTTCACGGAAAGGGTCATTGGGCATTGGAACAGGCTGCCCAGGGAGGTGGTTGAGTCACCTTCCCTGGAGGTGTTAAAGGCACGGGTAGATGAGGTCCCTAGGGACATGGTTTAGTGTTTGATAGGAATGGTTGGACTCGATGATCCAATGGGTCTCTTCCAGCCTGGTTGTTCTATGATTCTATGTTCTATGATTTTCCTTTCAGGTTAAACACTCCATACTTAATTTATCTTGTTTTGTCAATTGCCAAATGCCCAGTTCCTACAGCGCCGACACCAAAGCTCGGTTTCTCCGCTCTGACTTATGGTTGGGTTCCACTGACTGGCCAATGCCAGTTGTGACACTGATGATGCGCTTACTGGGGGCTTTTCCAAGTCCTGCCTGCTCCGACGAGGTACCAAGGATCTATCTGTGGCTGGTCTGCATAGTCCTTGCGAAGGTCTGGGAAGTATTTTCTGCACCGAGTCCGACTAGCCTCGCGGCGACAGCCTGGTCTGCTGGGAGGTGTCCTTGCCCGCGACAGGGGGGTTGTAACTGGATGATCCTTAAGGTCCTTTCCAACCCAAATCAGTCTATGATTTTATGATTTATGGGTCTAAGGCTCCACGGCTCTGTATCTCTACGGTTCTATGAGGCATCTCGCCGCCCGGGGCGCTGAGGGCGGTGCTGAGGGCGGCACCTTCCGAAAATGGCGGCGCTAAGGGAGGGACGGTGCTGGCCCCTCCCCAAAATGGCGGCGCTGAAGGAGGGTGTCCGTGTCGGCCCCTCCCTAAAATGGCGGCGCTAAGGGCGGGTCTGGGTGGCCCCGCCCCAAGATGGCGGAGCTGGTGCAAGTGCTGCGGCGCGCGCTCAAGCACCTTGGCGGCCACGGCGGCGTCCGTGGCGCCATGTGGCAGCTGCTGCGGTAACGCGACCACGGCGGCGGCTGCGGGAGGGGGCGAGGGGGGAAGGAGGGGAGGATGGCGGCTCCTTGCCTGCTTCCCCGCCGCCCCGCAGGGTGACCTTGGGGCGGGGTCTAGGGTCGGGGCCAATGGCGGTGGGCAGAGCCAGAGTACTTCCCGCTAATGGTAGCAGGACAGGCTGAGAGAGAGGTGGGCTTGTTCAGCTTAGAGGAGGGAAGGGTCCGGAGAGATCTCAGAGCAGCCTTCAGTGCGAAAATGGGCTGTAGGAGAGCTGGGAGGGGCCCCTTATTGGGGAGCACAGGGGTAGGATGAGGGGTGACGATTTTAAGCTGAAAGAGGGGAGATTTAGGTGAGATGTTTGGAAGAAATGCTCTCCTGTGAGGGTAGTGAGGCACTGGAATGGGTTGTCCAGGGAAGGTGTGGGTGCCCCATCCGTGGAAGTGTTCAAAGCCAGGCTGGATGAGGCTATGAGCAGCCAGGTGTACTGGGAGGTGTTACACTGGCAGTTCTCAAGAAGAAATGGAGCTGGGGAAATTCTGAATCATTCTGCTATGGAAACTGTCAGCCTCTGACCTGGATAGGCGCACACTCTCTTGGGTGGAAAACTGGCTGGATGGCCGGGCCCAGAGAGTGGTGGTAAATGGTGTTAAGTCCATCTGGAAGCCACTTACAAGTGATGTTCCCCCGGGTTCAGTGCTGGGTCCAGCCCTGTTCAATGTCTTCATCAATGACCTGGATGAAGGCATTGAGTGCACTCTTAGCAAGTTTGCGGATGACGCTAAACTGAGTGGAAGTATTGATCTGCCGGAGGGTAGGGAGGCTTTCTAAGGGGATCTGAACAGGCTGGACCGCTGGGCAGAGTCCAATGGCATGAGGTTTAACAAGGCCAAATGTCAGGTCCTGCACTTGGGGCACAACAACCCTGTGCAGAGCTACAGACTGGGAGAAGTCTGTCTAGAAAGCTGCCAGGAGGAGAGACACCTGGGGGTGTTAGTTGACAGCCAACTGAACATGAGCCAGCAGGTGGCGAAGAAGGCCAATGCCATCTTGGCTTGCATCAGAAGCAGTGTGACCAGCAGGTGCACGGAGATTATTCTCCCTCTGTACTCAGCACTGGTGAGACTGCTCCTCAAATACTGTGTTCAGTTCTGGGCCCCTCACCGCAAGGAGGATGTTGAGACTATGGAGCGAGTCCAGAGAAGAGCAACAAAGCTGGTGAAGGGGCTGGAGAAGAGGCCTTATGAGGAGCAGCTGAGAGAACTGGGGTTGTTTAGCCTGGAGAAGAGGAGGCTGAGGGGGGACCTCATTGCTCCCCACAACTGTCTGAGGGGAGGAGGGTGCTGGCCTCTTCTGCCAAGTGACAGGGGACAGGACAAGAGGGAATGGCCTCAAGCTCTGCCAGGGGAGATTTAGGCTGGACATTAGGAAAATGTTTTTCACAGGAGGGGTCACTGGGCACTGGAACAGGCTACCCAGGGAGGTGGTTGATTTACCTTCCCTGGAGGTGTTTAAGGCACAGGTGGAAGAGGTGCTGAGGGTCATGGTTTAGTGTTTGATAGGAATTGTTGGACTCAGTGATCCAGTGGGTCTCTTCCAACCTGGTTATTCTGTGATAAATAAAAGCATAGAAGAGTTTGAATATTCGGTTTCACCTGTATGTTCCTTCCTAAGTACACCTCAGTTACTGTCTGGTCAAGGAGCTTCTGTGAATCGTATATCACATTGACACCATTCTGCTGTGCAGAAAAAGAGAGTGGGATTGGAGGCAGCATTCTCCTTTTTCACTTGGAAGCCCAAAGTCAGAAGAGAGATGTGCTAGATGGAGTATCACACCTCATCCTTTGTAACCTTACAAGCGCCAAACGTGGTTGATGCCACCCATTCACTTTTCAAGGCATTGAATCCTGTGTCTCAGCTCAAGTCATAAACTTGGCTCTTACAGGAAGAGTAATCAAGATGTATTTTTCTTGTAACAATTGGTGTGTTTAAGAAATAACTCCTGGTAACTTGCAAAAATTATTTATTCAAGGCAGGAGACTTTCTCTGCAAGGGTTTTATTTGGAATTTCCCTACTTTTCCCTACGTGGCTCCCACTAAGGAGTCTGTAACAGGTTTTATACAGTAGAAGTAAAATTATTAAGGGCCAGTGTGCCTGGAAACATTCAGATTCAGCGAAATTGGCTGGAAAATGTCCTCTGAAAGTCACAAATACATCTCAGTGTTTGATGTCAGTACTCAGGGTGTGAAGTCAGGGCAAAAGCACAAGAAACCTTACAGGAAAGGGAGAGGAATAAAGAAGGGAGAGTGAAGTGGCTCTTCAGCTCAGAGCACAGGCTGGAATAGCTGAGCCAGTGATCCTTGAACGTTTCTTTGGCAGAGGAGAGCTATGTCAGAATCTTTTTGCTTGGAACCACAGAGGTTTGAAATGAGTACTTGGTGGACTGATTATTGCCTTCATACACTCTTGGACAAAAGACAAAAGAAAAACTTTATCTGTGGGTTCACAGTGGAGGGAGTGTGGATGTGCACATTCTTTCTATCAATTGGGACTGAGCTGAGAGACTAATACTACAGACAACTGAAGCCTTTGAGAGTAAACTTATCCTTACGTAAGTCTGCCTGGCGTAAATGTCAGTAAAAAGGAAAGCAAAGATGCAGATCTGGGAGCCACGGAGGAAAAAATTACTTCAGTAATTTTAAGATTTTATCATTGGAGTGTAAATCATAGGTTTGGTTCAATTATTGGTATGTAAAGTAATGGTAAATTACATTCTGTATAAAGACTTGAAACTGGTACATACCTTATCTAGGTCACTGTAATTCTCTCTGTGGCAGGGTAAATGCTTGCATCTTTCACTATTACACAAAAGCTAGAAAGTAACAATTGTAATTTAGGGTTTAGCTTGCATTTCCTTGGCAAGCAGCTGTCCTGGCTGATGGTTACTGTCCTGGAGGTTAGTGCCCACAGGAACGTGTGGGATCTCTTAAGCTGCTTTAGTTCTGACCACTTTCATGGCAATTCAAGCTGGAATGGTAGGGACAGGTAGTTGAGAAGGATGGTAACGCCTTCAACTAAGCGAATAAACATGTGTCTCTGGGACACCTTTGCACAGTATTTAAGGTTTTGTGGGTGTTAGCAACTGAACAATATAACACAGTTTTTGTCTTCCGCTATAAAGAGCTTTTATCTAAATAATTGCTCTGGAAAACCATTTTATTATCCTGTCAGTGGGGCAGTACAGGCACACTGACTTCAGTTGCAGGAATTAGTGATTATGTTTTGCAGTCCTTAAGCTAGAATAGCATGGGTTTTTTTTTAATAGCTTTACATATCTGTGTTTAAGAGTTTTCATTACAGATTTTTACTAACCCTTAAGAAATCTCTTTTACCACTTCATTCTAAGATGATATTATTTAAACTTGTTTTGAAAATTCACAGGGTCAATGATTTGAAGACTGGAACACTGGTTGGGATTGACAAATATGGAAACAAATACTACGAAGACAAAAGAAACTTCTTTGGTATGTGTGCTAATGTGAACACCTTCTGACTGACTGTCCAACTTTGTATAGATTGTGTAGTTTCTGCTAGTGAAATTGAACTTGTTGCCTGCGCAACTTCCTTGCACTTGACTCTTGTGAGTCTTAGAGAAGGGGCTCATAGAAATGCTTTGATATCCTCTGCCTCTCGACTGCTTCCCTCAATTCATTTGCAAACTTATTCAATTCGATGTAATAAATACAGGATAAATCTAAGCCAGACTGGTGCTTTTCCACGTAACCTGAAAGCTGGTAGCTAAACAGGTTGGGGTAGGGGGAAAGAGGACTGTCTTTAGAATTGCCTCACAGCTGTACTTACTTACATGATCACTTTAGGGCAAAGAAACTTGGGGTAGCTTAAACTTTCTATTACATACCTGAGAATCATTAAGGTTGGAAAAGACCTCTAAAATCATGAAGTCCAACTGTCAGCCCAACACCACCATGCCTGCTAAATGATGTCCCAAAGTGCCACCTCTACATGTTTTCTAAACTCTTCCAGTGATGGTGACTCCACCATCTCCCTGAGCAGCTTGTTCCAATGCTCAGTTACTTTTTCAGAAAAGAAAATTTTCCTAATATCCAATGAATGACAGGTTTTTAAATAACATTTGTAAAGCACTTAAGAATGTGGCACCTAGAACAGTGATGATGATCTATAAGCAGATGACACACTGGTTAGGCCAAGCTCTGTGTACTGTACTCTGATTCTAGTGTACCTGGGGAAAACAGAGATGGTGGTAAACATTGCTTGGTAGATTTACATGGCTGAAAATTAGTTTAATCTTAGGTTACTAATGCCGGTGTTCTTTAGGAAAAGAATTCTCCTGCGAGGGGAGGCTGGGCTGGGGTGGGAACAACCAAACCTCTTTCTCTGCCTCAAAATTTAGTCAGTACTTGCTTCCTTTTGAGAATGTTAGCCATATAAAAATACAGTAACAGTAGAAATATTGAAGACTTGTGGAAAACAAAAGGCATTTTGATTTTGAAATGAACACAGATAATGGTAAATAACTTTAGTCAAAATACTTTTCTTTGTATTTTCAAGAATTGTCTCCTTTACATGAAAATAATTTGTTTTCTTGAGCTAATACAATCTTTGTTTAATTAAGGTCGACACCGATGGGTCATCTATACTGATGAAATGCATGGAAAAAATACATTTTGGGAAGTTGATGCAAGTATGGTGCCCCCTGAATGGTAAGTAAATCATTTAACTTAGTAATACGGACCAATTACTTGTATATTTTTTTGTATTACAAAGCAGAAGATTGGAAAAACCCCACCCATACAAATTTTATGGTAATAAAGTTTAATTGGAGACAACTAACTTACATATGACCAGAAGATTTCAGACCAGTTTCTTTAAGTTTTGAACTGCATTCATAATGTTTTATTGCACACTATCCTTACAATAGCACTTGCTGAGAAAAGCATTTTGCCAGCCAAATGAAACATGTCAAGCCAGTATTCCAATTTTCCTTATTAGCTGTGATTCCATCTTAATGGTTTGGCAAAGCTTACAATAGTACTGAGCAGCCACAGGTAGAAAAAGGATTTTTGTTATCCATCCTAGACAAGAACCTAAAGAACATAAGGTAATGATGGAACAACTTCCCTTGATCCACAGTCATTAACAGCATAATTATTTCAATTGATGTACATAGATACTCTAAATAAAGTCACGCACAACAAAGAGCCAGGATGCTCTGTATGTTGACTGCCGCTTGACTATAATTTTTCTCAAGATTTTATTTTCTGTTCATGCATTTCAGTAATAATTCGGTACATCCTTGAGTTTCAGAAGGTCTATGGCCACACAGCTGCTGGTAACTTTTTTTGTCTTCCTAAAGAGCCCAGGAGAAACACACACCAAATAAAATAACAATGTTCACTAAAACAATCTCTACCCGATTCTAGAGGATTATGAATAGCACTTCAGTGAAAGGTGATATGAAAAAGAGATACTTGGTTAGAGCTAGCATAGCTGAACACTATTTTTTTATTGTTCCTGTGATAGATGTTCTGTACAAAGGCTGAGATTGGTTATCTGAGCTCCTAAACTGTGGATCTCATCAGAACTGCATAAGTAGACTGTCTGGGTAGTCAGTTTTGTATCAAGCTCTCCTACCCTCAAAATTAAATTTAATGCACTTGATGATTTTTTCCTGTCTTCTCCAGTAAGACCTCAATGGCATTGTTTTTTAGAAGAGACATTACAATTTCCAACACTGGCATGTTGCTGCTGATGTGGAGCTGCTCCTTGTTATCTGCAATAACTCATTTGATTCTAGTTTTTATCCTTTCACTGTTAGAATATGGCAGTTTTTGAGATTTTCCTTTATTTTCAGGCACTTCTTTTACCTTCCTTTTTTTTTTTTTTTTTTTTTAAATTTGCCTATGTTTGTGTCATTTACTTTGTATCCTTACAAACTCTGGGAAAGGTTTTCTTCTTGAGTATCAAAGTGGTGTTTCTAGGAGATCACATAAATTAGTGAGGTAGAAAAACCTGTTCTCCTATGAATGCCAAAAAAGTTGCCCTAGAAGAAACAGTAAATGTTTTGTTACTTTTCAGTGTTACTGCTCAGTGCAGTGGGGCTTGAAACAATCCTGTGTTCTAAGATGTTTTTGTCAGGAAACTTAGTTGTGCAATGCTGTTCAGTTCAGTTTGTTGTTTTGGGGTGTCTTTTATTGCTGATAAACTTTTGTGTCACCTAGACACACCTTAGATGTTTATTCCTATGTACATATTCTGTCTTTGTGACATTTAAATCACTGACCTGTAATTCTATACTGCTTAGGTACATCTTTAAAAGTAGAAGTATTTTGACAGGGAATAAAATGCTGTCTTTTAAGACTGTTGGTTTTTTTAACACCTTATTGTATACAGTCTTAAACTTTTAGCAAGGCTTGGACTTGTGAATTAAGACTTAATATATTGTACAAGTTGCTGTCGACGTAACAGTGGAGCTGTGCAGTTACACAGGAAATGAGTGAGGTTTTTGCATCTAGAAATTTGTTAGAAATAAATGAGAATTTGCCCTCTCTTCAGCAGATGGAAAGTTGAGATAGGTTTGTCATTGCTGGGTCAACTAGGGAGTACATTAAATAGCATTGTAACAATTGGGTTCTAATACTTCTTCTAGTTGGGTTATAACACTTCTTTTAAAAAAAGTAATTTTTGACTCTGACTTTTAGTTAATTCATCTCAGTAGAATTTTGTGGGTTTGTTGCATTACCCTCTGCAAGTGGGAGCAGGTTTTACTGCATTGTGTATGCTGTGTTACTTTCAGAAAATGTTTTGCAACTGTCGTGCCTAAAGATGACACTTTAAATTGAGCTTTAAGATCAGAGCTAACCTTGAAATTTCAGAATTTCTTTTTTTTTAAATAGTAATGCTAGGTAGTTAGTGATGGTTTTGTAGTCTTCATAGAAATCCTGCTGTATGTAGGATTACACTACTGATTATCCTTCTGGTTAAACTGTGTTCTTGGGAAATAGAGTGAACACTAGCAGACGTGCAGGACTACCACTTTCTTTTCTTTTTAGTATAAGTCATGCTACAGGTTGTTTTTTCCTCATGTATCTGGTGGATACTGTGCATCAAGTGTAATTTTGTGGTCAGTCATGTGCCTTCAGAATTGTAAAATATGAGTGGTTGTTCAAATACAGTCAGGTGGGTCCAACTTTTTATGCGTGGTGAATTAGAAGAGGCCTTTTGGTATACTGAAAAGTTCTGAAAACAACTGCCCGGAAAAATAAAATAGGAATTAATTTAACTGTACTTTACCTTCTGTCAGATACTGGTGAAAAGGAAAAAGCAGCAAGGAAAAACATCTCATGTAGTAACATATTGCGATACTGTTTTTAGGAATTACTGAATATTTTCAGTATTCTGAAATAATTGGTGTAATGTCTTTTGACAACGGATGTACTGAAATCACAGTCTGAAGGAAATCAGAAGAGTTGTTTTGACATGTGTCTGCTATACAGGGAATTGAGACTGTTGCTTTTTTAAAAATGCTGCCATACCAGAATATGTAGGCTTGTGGTTTATTCTGATTTAGTTGTGTTATTTAACCTCTCTGTTACTCTGGATTTTCTCTTCTTATCTTTCAAAGTCAAGATAATAGTTTCTACTTTGATGGAGACAAGTTAATTGTAATGGTTTATTTTAATTCCTTCAACGCTTGCATTGGGAATTATTAGTATTGATCTTCTTGTAATGCTGTACAACATAACAGGCCAATTTTTTTTTCCTGCATGAAGACATAGTTAACACTTTTAGACAGTTAAGAAAGCCAAAGTACTTGTTTCACCTCTCATAAAATGATTTGAATTATATGGAATCTTAGAGATCAGCCAATTCCAGCTCCCTGCCATGGGCAGGGAAACCTCCCACCACGGTTCTTAAGAGGAAAATGTGACCCTTTCAGAATTCCTGTGCAGCTTGAAAGCACTAGTCAGGGTACCAAAAGTGTTTTTAACAGGCAAAGAATTTTCATAGTAAAAGCTGTGTGCAGTTCTGGGCCCCTCACCACAAGGAGGATGTTGAGGCTCTGGGGCGAGTCCAGAGAAGAGCAACAAAGCTGGTGAAGGGGCTGGAGAAGAGGCCTTATGAGGAACAGCTGAGGGAGCTGGAGTTGTTTAGCCTGGAGAAGAGGAGGCTGAGGGGAGACCTCATTGCTCTCTACAGCTACCTGAAAGGAGGTTGTAGAGAGGAGGGTGCTGGCCTCTTCTCTCAAGTGACAGGGGACAGGACAAGAGGAAATGGCTTCAAGCTCTGTCAGAGGAGCTTTAGGCTGGACATTAGGAAAAAAATTTTCACAGGAGGGGTCATTGGGCACTAGAACAGGCTGCCCAGGGAGATGGTAGATTCACCTTCCCTGGAGGTGTTTAAGGCATGGGTGGACAAGGTCCTCATGGGCATGGTTTAGTGTTTGATAGGAATGGTTGGACTCGATGATCCAATGGATCTCTTCCAACCTAGTTGTTCTATGATTCTATGAATATATGCTCCTTGATAATAATGCAGTTTGCTCTCTTCCTAGCATAAGGAGTTGTGGTTCTCTCCCCCAGCCCGGTAGAAGCAGATTTTGATCACAGGCAAGCTGAGGCCCAGGTGTGATGTTCTGGGCAGATTTGTTAATAAGGAAATGTGCTTAAAGCAGCATTAGCTTTTGTCCCCTTTAACCAAAGGCTGCACAGAGAAGTGAAATATTAAGGGTGCAAAGATGTAGATAGATGAATTGGAACTTGGTGCTGCTTTTTTTTTTACAGATACCATTACCACCTGCAAATTATCTGCACTCATAAGATTGGCAGCAGGCACGTTGCATTGTCTCACTTTGTGATCAGAAGAGGAAAAGGAGGAGTGGAAATGGCAGGGCTGGGTGTAGAGGCGGAGGGCAGGAACCTGTTCCTGTGCACCAGCAGCCTCTTTGTGTTGTGCAGGAGAGCAGCTAGCAGTGCTGCAAGGTGATCTGGGTTTATGAGGATGGCAAGCTGAGTAATTCCACATTGTACTACTCAGAAGGATGTGTGCCATCCTGAGAAGTAGAAAGAATTACTGCCTGCGCTCATGCAAAGTGACTCATCCTTTCCAGTTATTGCTAGGAAAGCTTATAGAGGGTGTAGCGCTTGACCAGTGGATGAAGCCTAGGGAAGAATGGCAGGAACAGTGAGACCTGTTAAGAGAGTTGGAAAGATTTGGTATTGCTTAGAAAGGAGAGGAAATGACCACGGGTGTAATTTGAAGCATTTAATCTCTTGAGTAAGGAAAAAAACATAATCTGTCTTCCAGATATGTGGTGGGTAGAATAGGAAGCAGTAGGTTTAAATTACAGAGGAATTGATGTAAATTGGACATTACTATCATTACCACTAAAAAATTCTGCTCATCTTCACTGATGCAACCTGGTTTGGGAAGATGAGCAAACCAGTATTAGAGCAGTTCCATGACAACTTAAGCAGTTGTCTGCTGGGAGAGATGTGAATTTAGCTGATGCTTCCTTGGGTCTGAAGCAAATGCAGAGTGTCTGAATCCCTTCCAGACTTGTAATTCTTCATTCATTGTTCCTTGTATCTCAGGGTTTGTTGGTTATTTCCACTGAAACAAAGTGGATGGAGAGGACCAAGTATCTTACTGTCCTTAATCTTTTTGGGACCAGAGGACAGGATAGCACTTTTTTCCCCCAGAATTTCCTATATCAGTCTTGATTTTCAGGTTATGTTTACACCTCATGCAAAAGTTCCTCCTGTATCTTCGTATTCCTGTTGTGGGCTCCTATGTGCCGGGAAGGGATGGCTCTCCACGGACAGCCATTAGAGTTAGGGTCAGGCTTAGGGTCAGAGCTGTTCTTGCAGAGAGTTGTCCTAGACCTGCTATGTGCTATTCAGTGGTCAGGATACTCTTGTAGCTGGAATTTGGAAGAGCACAAGTTTATATATGGAGGATTCTGGGAGGTTCAGCTTGAGCCCTTGGGGTGGGGGGCTTGGAACCCAATTTTTCTGCTTTCAGGCAAGGTTGTGCTGTGGGGTAAGGTCCTTTTGAGAACATGTAAAATCCACACAAGCCAAGGCCTGTTGTGCTGCTGGATGCTAGATGTGTGCTTCTCTTGCATCACATTCAAAGCCTTTTGAGGCTGCTTGCACGCTGTTCTTTTGTAATTTACCATCTGGTTTAATGTAATTTGGATTGCGCTTCAGCCAAATACTTTGCAAAAACAAACTGACAGAGTTAATCAGAGGATTTATGTATACAAACTAGTTAAAAATAATTTGTTTTTTCAATATGTTATATCCTGTGGGGAAAGAACAACGGTAATTTCAGAATAGTTTTCTTCTTTTGCACCAATGCTTCCTTTTGCCAGCATTGCCCCGTGTATGTACAATGTTTGCCCCACACTTTGATGCTGATTTCCTTATGTTGCAAATCTCACATCCTTGGAAGGAGCTTTAGGATTGCTAACTTCATACAGTGAAAATTTTCAAATGTAACATCAGTTTAATGGTCTGCATTCTCTTTGTTGGTTGATTTGACAGCTGAAGGAGGGAGAAATGTAGCATGTCTGACTTGAAGTGCCAGCTCACCAAGAAGTTTGGAGAAATGTGCTGTTCTCCTGTTAAACTGCTGCTTTTCAAGTCTGCCTGTGAGAGGAGACTAAAAAGATAGAATTGAAAAGGAATGAGGAGTAAGATTTCCATCTTTTCAGTAGCTTCATGATAAATTTGTGAGTTTTATAACTAGATTGAATGCTGCTGTAGTGTTTTCAAGTAAATAGGGTGCTGTCTCATTACTCTACCATGTTACCTTAGAAGCTTGCATGCGAAATCAAAGTTATCTACCTATGTACCCTAGTAAAAATGTGCTGCTTCTTCCTTTTTCCTTCTCTTCCCATACGTAGACCTGAAAGAATAAGTGAAGATTATCTAAATTTAAAAAAAAAAGCTGCTTTTTATGCCAGTCGGAGTTAAATCCCTGATTTCTTTTTCACTGGAAGTACTTGGGAAAGCACTGAAATACTTTTTGCACTTTCACTGTAACACACATCTTCACTTCTCTTTTGTCTTATTGCACCACAGTTAGCTTGTTGAGAAAACTGATGCTAGCAAGTTGGCAAACATCCTGAACTTGACGTAGATGGTGCCTGAACCTTGCAGAGGCCCATATGGTGGTAGATACAGAATTGTGTAGCATCAGTTGTTTGAAAGCTTGTACATTGTATAGTTGGCTCCGATCTCTTATAGCTTCAGTTTGAAATCTCCCTGCTTTTAAAATATTCATCTGACTTGGGAGAAAATTCTACATAGTTTGGAGAGCAGCTGAAGCTACTTTGAGGTGTGTGTCATCTCTTTAACCAAGGAAAAGTCCAGAGGCTTTGCTAGCCTCAGTCTGGTTGGTAGTGACTCTGCTCTATCATTCAGGAGCCTGCCTCAGCCTCTTCAGAGCTTCTGCTCTTTGGTTTTCTTTGCTTTGTGTAAGTTGTCTGCTGCTTTGTAGGTTTTAAGTCATTAATTGCTTTTTGAATCCCATTTTTCCATATCTGGATTTATAGACAGAGTTTGTATAGAAATCTGGCCATCTGTAAAACATCAAAATCTCTTTTTTCATGCTGCTCAATCTAGTGGAGGAAGGGCTTTTCTTGAGCATCTGGAAGTAAAATCTATGGGACTTCAGGGCTTCAAAGGACTCTGAGTGATGTTGTCAAAATAAAGTTTTCATTTTTTGTGTATTTTGCATAAGTGGAGAGCTGGAGCTTTTGTTCAAGAGAACAGTCTCTTTGCAAATCAAAATGCTTTTATAAATCACCACTTGAGTTTCCAAGGAGTATCTGTTGCAACAACACTTAAGCCCTGGAGCTCTTAAGCTTTATTAAGCATGCTTAATAGTGGACAGAGTTTTAAACAAACTTCTGAAATTTCTTCAGGTACTTCAGTACCTGTGACTGTATTGACATGTCTCATAGGTGAGTAATTTTATTTCCATTATACAGTGAGAAAATGGGATTCAAGGATTGGCTTTGATGATACAGTTAAATTTGAGGCCAGTTTCATATTGATAGTATAGAACATAAACTCTTGAAGTAAATATGTTAATTACTCCAAATTACTGTATTTTGCAAGACCTTATGGATTTAGTATTAGGAAAACAGCAAAAAAAAGTTAGTTTAAATGACAGAACAAAACTATTCCATCTTCTGTGTTAAATGAGTAAATAAGTTAATAATGTGATGATTTTTCTGATGTTTCAAGGAGTAAGTACATAAGTACTCTTGTCTTGAAGTAGGTGTCAGACATCACGTGAACTTGAAATTTAGTTGTTTTTAACTGAGGTTTAAAACAGTTCTTGTGCTCCACCTGCTCCAGACTGCTCCTTGAATACTGTGTTCAGTTCTGGGCCCCTCACCACAAGAAGGATGTTGAGGTTCTGGAGCTAGTCCAGAGAAGAGCAATAAAGCTGCTGAAGGGACTGGAGAACGAGCCTTGTGAGGAACGGCTGAGAGAGCTGGGGTTGTTTAGCCTGGAGGAGAGTAGGCTGAGAGGAGACCTCATTACTCTCTACCACTACCTGATGGGAGGTTATAGACAGGAGGGAGCTGACCTCTTCTCCCAAGTGACAGCAGACATGATAAGAGGGAATGGCTTCAAGCTCCTCCAGGGGAGATTTAGGCTAGACATTAGGAGGAAGTTTTTCATAGAAAGGGTCATTGTGCATTGGAACAGTCTGCCCAGGAAGGTGGTTGAGTCACCTTTCCTGGAGGTGTTTAAGGCATGGGTAGATGAGGTCCTGAGGGACATGGTTTAGTGTTTAATAGGAATGGTTGGACTCAATGATCCAGTGGGTCTCTTCCAACCTGGTGATTCTATGATTCTGCTGTTTCTGCATTTTTGTCTGAGAAACCCGTTTTTTAGTTTGTCCTGTTGGTGTGTGTGGCTTGGGGAAGGATGGTGGCTGGTGCATAAATGGGGTTTCATTTTCAATATCCCTATCCACTGTTACCAGAAGCATCACTAGCTGAAGGTGTGTCTGTTTATGTTCCCTCTATATTTTATGGTAAGCAGGTTTGGCAAACTGAGTCTGTTCTGATACTATTAGCATTTTGAATTGCAGTGCTTAAGTCAGAATTGGCAGAATGCTTGTGGGCACCCGGACTGTTCTTTTTCCCTTCCTCCCATGCCACAGACTGTTCCTTTGTGTTAGCAATGGAGAGACAGCTTGTCAGGTATAAGCATGTGATTCCCAACCTTGTCATATATGCTATTTTACAGTGTTTCTGCCGTCTTTGATACTGGCCATCATAGGAAATGTGATTTCTCAGATAGTGTGAAGCCCACCTGTAGTATGCAGCACTCTTCTAGTGGCTGTGAATTGGGAAAAGGAGTTCACCTAAGGTCAGAGCTTTGTGGGACACACCCAGAGTATTTCAGAGGCTAGTAGTACTAGCTTTAGAATCAACCAAGGCCTGACCTGTATCCTTAGACCACGATGTGATTAGTACTGCTGTATGGCCACCTTCTTCTAGATAGAAACATTACAGGAAACATTGACAGGAGAAGAGGGAATGGCCTCAAGCCGACAGGACAAGAGGGAATGGCCTCAAACTCCGCCAGGGGAGATTTAGGGTGGACATTAGGAAAAAATTTTTCACAGAAGGGGTCATTGGGCACTGGAACAGGCTGCCCAGGGAGGTGGTTGATTCACCTTCCCTGGAGGTGTTTAAGGAACGGGTGGACGAGGTGCTGAGGGTCATGGTTTAGTGTTTGATAGGAATGGTGGGTCTCTTCCAACCAGGTTATTCTATGATTACCCAAAACCTTTTTTTTTTTCTTTTTAATAGAAGTAGTGGAAGATGTATGCTTCAAATGATACTGGATTTCCAAAGCTGGGGGTGTGGTGAAGGGCCGGGGGAGCTGGGGTGTGTCTCCCTCCCATCTGTGTTGCTTTGGGTCATTTCATCTGAACCTGTGCATAACTTTCAAACTCATGAGGCAGATGATTTTTCCCACAGGAGGCCGTTCCCTACCTCTAAACAAGCTTTTCCTTCTTCTTTTGGAAATATCCTTATGGTGCCATCCAGTCTGGTATTCAACCAGTTTCCTGGCAGTCCTCAAGTCCTACAACCTGTGGCTTTTCTTTGGACTTTTTGTTTGTTTTTTACTTGCAGAGCATGAACATGTGGCTGACTTTTTTTATTTTATTTTAAAGTGAGATTTTGTACTAAAGTTATATCCAAAGCTGTGAGATTTTCTTTTCCTGAAATAAATGTCTAGAAGCTATTTAACTGAAAGGGTAATCAACCTTCTGTAGAGCTCTTCAGATTTGGAACTGACTTGTCAGTCTGTTTCTCTCTACTTTTATTGTGATTTTGTTTTGTTGTAGGCTGAAGATAATTTTTAAAATTTCTAATAACAACTGGATTGGAAGACTTCTAACTTTTAGTTCAAGTCTTTGGCAAAAGCTGTTTAGAGAAACCTCTAATTCTACCTCAGTAAAAAATAAATAAGCTTGCTAAAAACCTCATAACCACATTTCTGCTGCAACTGTGCAGACTATATGAAGTGCATGTAAACTAGCAGATAATTAAAATCTTATTCAGGTTTGAAAGTTGCTTTTGGGCACTGAGATAGAAATGGGATGAAATCAATTCAGTTGATCCCTGCTGTAGTGTTTCAGTAAATCGTTATGGAAAATACTTTACCTGATCATTAATGTTGTTTGCACAGGGGACAAATGACATTTAGTTCATAGGTAAAGGATAATCACTGTAATCACTTGGTAATTACCCCATTACTGATTGGTATTAATCACTTTATTGTGCAGTCAGTAAACATTCAGGTGAACTTGCGCCATTAATCTATATACCAAGTGGTAGACTCATGAATGTTTTGGAGATGGTATTGAAATTGTGTAGTCTTTGGTAATTAAAAACAAACAAAAAAAAACCCACAACCCAAATGCAACAAAAAGAAAACCCAAACAACGACCCCAAGCCTGGTGGTTTTGTCATTTATTTTACTTGCCTTGGCCTGGCTGACTAGTTAAGAACATACAAACATACAACAATTAAATACTCACATAATGTTTGTTAATAACGAGGTGTCTTTTTCCTCTTAAGGCATCGCTGGCTTCACTCAATGACAGATGACCCTCCAACTACTCATCCACCAGTTGCTCGGAAATTTATCTGGGAGAACCATAAATTCAACCTGAGTGGCACTCCTGGACAGTACGTACCTTACTCTACTACCCGCAAGAAGATACAGGAGTGGATCCCACCTACGACACCTAGCAAATAACAACAAAAAAATGTGACTTGCCTCAGCTTTGGCTTTCAGTGTAAATTGTATTTTCACTGATCCTCTTCAAATAAAAGCCTCCTATAACAGCTGTAGTTTACTTTATTGAACTGAGGGGGGAAACAAGTGAGAAAACATTTGAAAGAGGTAGAGGGCAGAATACATGACAGGTCTTAATCTCATCAAAATATTGGGCTTTATGTCATTCTCTGTGGCTCTGGTCTTCACGTAAGCAGCTTTCAAACTCTTTTTAGTGTGACAACTGTTCCTGTGACAGACAGTTCTCACATTTGTACCATTTGTACCATTCATCCAAATACAAATATAAATTTGAAATACAGGATTCTCAATTATAACATTATGCTATTATAATCTCTGCAAGGCAAATAATGTGCTATTCATGTACTGGTTTAGGAATTCTTCTCTTTAAATATTTATAAGACAAATTAGAATAAAACCAGTCAAGAGTTATAGTTTTTACTCATAATTTCTTTGTGCATGAGTATGCATGCGTTACTGTATTGCACTGTGGTTTGATACATAATATAAAACTTGTAATTGAATGACACGTCGCCTCCTAAGGGAACTCAGCCGTAAACAGTCATAAAAATCTGTTTTCTGGTTTCTGCTTTGTTGCAGTTCATCAGAAGACATTCTCATATGGGTTTGGGATGGGCTGTTTGCCCTGTTGTGACTTTAAATGTCCTTGGAAGTTTGTGAATGTGTGCATTTTGGGAGCTAGAGCAGTAAAGTGTACCAGAATATTCTCAAAAATGTGAAGCTGGCAAGTTTGCATTTGAAAGAGCGTTGGTTGAGGCTGTGGCTTTTATTTCTATGTCTTGCGGTTGATTGATCCTTATTGCAGCCTGCTAATATTCTGCCCTCTCCACAAGGCCTCTTGTATCAGATGACCTAGTCTATAGATAAGGGACAGTGGTGGGGTACCCACCCAGCCCTTCACTGACTCAGCCATCTCAACTGGAGCGGGGAGAAACTGAAAAATTCATGAGATGAAGACAGGGGGAGTGCTTGCCAGTTACCATCATGGACAAAAGGAACTTTATTGCCAATTAAAATAGATTTGCATAGTGAGAAACAGGCAAAAAAAAAAAAAAAAAAGTATTACACCACCTCCTCCCGAGCACTTCTTTGAAAGCTCAGCTTTGTGTCTTCGTTCCTGACTCCTCTACTTCACACCCTGCAGCTGCATTGGGCAGTGGGGCTTGTGATCAGTCCATAACCACTCTCTTCTGCTATTTCTTCATGCATTCCTCTTGCTTTTAAGTGCAAGGCCCCTCTGTGAGCTGCAGTCTTTTGGGATAAACCTGCTGCAATGTGGACTGTGATTCCTGTCAGGAAATACTTACCTGCTCTGCTGCAGGCTGCGAGGAACCTCTGTCCTGGCACCTGCAGCACTTCTTCACCCTACTGCTCTTACTCTGGCATTCGCATGGCTGCTAGATGCTTCTTTTCCCCTCTCTCCTCCTGTGCAGTGTTTTTGTCCTTTCTTAAATACATTTTCTCAGAGGCATCACCACTGGGGCTGGAGGGCTCAGACTGGAGCTGGCTGGAACCTCCTGTGTCCCACACAGAACAGCCCCAGCCTCCCTGCACAGAGGCACCTGCAGCCTCTGTTGCCAGCGCCTTGACAGTTGCATCCAATACAGACTATGAGTGGTTTGAATATATTGCATGCTTGGAGTTGTCTGGCAAGAAGGGAAAACCTACTTTACTCCCTAATGGATGCCCCAGCAGCTTCACTGGTGCTCTATGCTGGCTTCTTTTCCTTCTTATCCCTGCATGACTGGGTCATTTAACCTACAGTTGCTTCCTTATTAAATCTAATTCCGTATTAATTTATTATTTAAAGGTGGGATTTTTTTAGCTTTAATTGTTTTAAACTAGTTCTAGTCTTTAAATTACTAGGAAGTAACACTTAATGAGATCTAACCTACCTGATTGAAAAAGGACAACGTTCAATTTTCTTGAGGGCAACAAAGGTACTGAGCACAGCTTAAAAGCAATTTGAGCCACACTGAGCAGCAGTGTTGTGGAGCAAACTCTTTCAACATTTTAATCTTGATGGATTGTTTGACCCTAACCAAGTTTCCCCCAGTGCTGCTGAAGATCTTCATTACTAACATTCATCTGTACTTGCCCTATGGGCACAAACCTGAGTAGAGCAATTAACTGTTGGTTTTAGCCTCTACTTCTTTTTAATGTGTTTTCTACCGATTTCATTAATCTTCCTTCTTTGTCCCGTGGATTGTTTGGATTGCAGCCTAAACAGCTGTCGGGAGGCACAGTTGGGAATGAGCATCTGTATTAAGGGAACAGACAGGGATGCAATAAATCTTCTTCCACCTTCTGTGCTGAAGAGAGGTTTTGGATACAATTTGTCCTTTTATTGTCAGCTGGAACAGAAATATTGAGGGAATAAGCAAGTTTTGAACAACTTTTTGTGCCACGCTGCTCCACAGAAGGACATGAAAATGGGCTCGTCATGCCCCACTGGGCTGAGGCAAGCCTAGGACTCAGTAGCTCATTTTGGAAAATATAAATTTCTGGAGAGGGCAGAAACCTGCTCATCCTGCTTTAATCAGCAGGAACCACAAATGCTGGATTTTAAATGCAGAATTTCACCGAAATCTCTTGTTACATTTTTTCTCCAAGGTAGATTTTGAAAGGTATGTACAGGAGATAAAAGCACAGGCAGAAAAAAAATCAGCAGTCTTCCACAGGGCTCTTTGTAAATGATACTGCGATTCAGTCTTTTTATCAATAACCTGATTCAACTCTGGGAATTCACCTTTGCTGATGACATCTGCCTCAGTATTCAGACTCCATTGCTTTCTGGTCTAAATGACATTTTAAATGCCAAGTTGTCCAAGTGTCACTACAGATGGTGTGTTCAGCCAAGTGCAACTGAACCACTGAAAGGAATATTCCCTTGTGCTAAATGTGACTTTTCAAAGAGAAGGAGACAATTTTTTCTTCCAGGAACAATGGAGTTCTGGAATTCGCTTTTAGTTTACAGTTGTAGCTTTGCACATCCCCTTGGTCCAGGGCAGCCCTTTGCTGTAGCTCCCTCAAGGGTTTTACTGTGCTGATGGCTTAGCTCAGCCCCATGCATTGGTGTGGAGCCCTTTCCACAAACAGGGCTCAGCACCCTCTGTTGCTGCTGCCCAGGGCTGCACCTCTCTGCCCCATACTGCCAAAACTGGCCATGAGACATTAGGGTGGAGAATGATGGAAAAAGGAGTTTCAGGAGACTGTCTCCCCGTGTAAGGATCCCAGTAACAACAGGTGATTCCGCCCCTCTTCCTCTCTTGTGAGATCCCAAATGGAGTGTTGTGTCCAGTTCTAGAATCCTTGTTGTAGGAAGGATATGGAGCTGTTGGAACAGATACAGAAGAAGGCTACAAAGATGATCTGAGGGTTGGAACACCTCCCATATGAGGACCAGTTGAGAGAGTTGGGCTTGTTAAGCCTGAAGAAGAGAAGGCTCTGAGGAGATCTTATAGTGACCTTCCAGTACCCGAAAGGGGCTGCAAGAAAACTGGGGAGGGGGTGTTCACAAAGGCTTGTAGTGATAGGACAAGAGGGAATGGATATAAACTGGAGAGGGACAGATTTAGACTAGATATAAGGAAGAATTTCTTCACCATGAGAGTGGTGAGGCACTGGCACAGGTTGCCCGGGGAAGCTGTGGCTGCCCCATCCCTGGAGGTGTTCAAGGCCAGGTTGGATGGGGCCTTGAGCAGCCTGGTCTGGTGGGAGGTGTCCCTGCCCATAGCAGGGCAGTTGAAACTGGATGATCTTTAAGTTCCCTTCCAACCCCAAATATTGTATGAATACTGGGGCATGCAACATAGCTCTGCAGCACAGGCCATATGGCAGCTGCATCACTGGCCACACGCACCTCTAGTGTGCCACGTGCCCTCTCCTTGCTGAGGAAACCAGTCCCCATCACTGTGGGTGGTTCTGCCAGCAGAACTTATCAAGACCCTTATAGTCCAACAGCCCAAGTCAGCAAAATACAGCATTAAAGTAACAAGAATGGGCTCCATCCACGGGATCCATTGGGGCACACTGCTCAAAAAGCCTCCAGATTTTGACCTTAAGACACAAAAATTGCCCTGGCTGCATAGGTCTGGAGCAGGTGTGAGCTGCCTTTCAGACAGAAGACCTGTATTGTGACTACAAATAACACTGTTCACTGCTCTCAAGACTTAATATTGGCTGCAATGTTGAAAGCAGCTGATGTAACTCCAAATGGCAAAATATTACTTCACCAGATTGAGGGAAGATGCAGCACTAGCATTGCACTGAGGAGCTTGCAGGAAGGGGTTGACATTTCTCAACCATTTCTGACTATAGCAAGAGGAGAAATCTTTGACAGGTAAGGGCATCCTGGGCCATTTAAGAGAGCTGGAAGGAGAGGAGGCCTTGTCCTCTCCTGCCCAGACTGGTCTGTACTACTGACTCCTCCATCCTGTGCTCACCTTAGAGATGCACATGGAGAGCGTTCAGATACCGACAGTCTCACGTTTCTAGGTCAGGCTTCAAATTTTGGGATGTTTCCTGATAAGGGTGATGCTGGGAGGCAATCTGGAGTGGGGATTCTGGGGATAATTGTTTTGGATACAGCTGGAAGTCATAAGCCCAGCAAGCTGGGCTGTATATTTTCCCCAGCTGTGATGCATTTGGAATGAAACCTTTGAGTTACTAATTCTGTGAGGCTTGTTATCCTGCTGGCAACAAAGAAGGAGACAGGGGTCAGATCCTTGCTTTGCTAGAAGGTTAAGGCATGTCTAAAGGTTCTCTCTTCACATGATGTTTCTGAGGAGTGTAGAAAAGCAGGTACGTCGAAGCTGGGGGGACAGTGGCAGCCTTTAAATGGCACTTCAGGTTGCTCATGCAAATCCTGCAGTAAATGCTGTGTCGTGCTGAGGGGGAAGCCTATCAGAGCAATGCATGGTGGAAGACATCAGAGCAATGTGTGTCAGCTGAGAAGTGCCCAGCAGGGATTTCCTCCTGGAGACGTGGTAGGCTTTGAACACCAACTTCTAGTTCCCAAGTAGAGCAGGGCCCATGTGCTGGAGCTGGTGGTGACTCTTCCTTCCAACCAAATATCAACATGAAGTCCAGGAACAAGAGTGTTTGCTGTCTGTGCCGTTCCCAACTGGCAGCAGGAGCATGGACTCAGCCCACAGAGGATCTTGGAGCCCTTAGAGACTTCCCTTTGCTGAGGAACCAGGTCTGGCATTTGTATTGTTGAATCACTTTAATCCATATAACATAATTTCTCAGACTGGTAAATTTTACATGTGGTCTTAGCTTTCTTCACACATGATAAACACAAAGGGCAGAATAGAAGGAGGATTTTGAGGGAAAAAAATCAGTGTTTTTGAAATTTATGTGTGAAAAAAGCCCCTATAAGATGGTTTGGTTTTTAAAATGCAGATTAGTTTTTTTTAAATTTTTTAAATGTAGATTAATTATTTCCTCTCTACATTTAACTTAGAGGTCTTGCATCATAATTCTTCTCTTATTAAATATCAAGAGTAAAAAAAAAAATAGAACATGAAACATGTGTGCTAAGCAATATGCCTGTACACAAATGTGCAGAGATACACTTTTAGTAGGATAAAGAAATACCAAACCTAGCACAAAGACTATATTTAGTTGGAAATTTGCATTACAAAATTTCCAATAAACAATGCTAAACTTTCTCTGTCAAATTATGAAAATATGTAAAACAAGTTAGAAACTGGTATTCAAATCAAGTTTCTTGCTGGTTAATTAAAATAATGACTCATTTCGTTTAGATCAGTTTATTATGCACTACAAAACTGATAAGGCAGATGAGATTCATTTTGATGCTGCGACCAAAATTTCTTGTTTGTGTGCAGTGGGTATTTAGAGCAGGAGTAATGATTAAAGGACAACTTCGCAGATTGCTTCTGAAATCTAGAGCATTTTGGAATCTTTTTCTTTATGTAAATTACCCACAAATGCCCACATATCTTAGTGTAATGTAGTCTATATAATAACAACAGCGGCTGCAAAATCTGTTTAAATAATCCATACTACTTTTAGCATCACTAAAGCAAGTTGCAGCTCAAAAGACTTTTGTGTTTTACATGGATTTATATTACTAGACTATTGGATCTGTTTCTCTTTGTCTATGATGTCATTTCTTTCCCACCCCTCTAATGTGCTACTCAATTTTCCCCTGTGATATACAATTTAAATATTAGTTTTGGGGCAAATGGTTCATAGCCCAAAGGATTTTTAGTTGATGGAATAGCAATCCATCAAAACACAGCCTGAATGTAGCAGATGAAGCCTCATGTGGTTAAGCATTCAGACACAGGCCTATTAATAGTTTGTTTTTTGAAGGTAACCATCCGTAAAAATTCAATGAGGCAAAACCAAGTTCAGCAATATCTGTCTGTGTGGCACTTCCCTCGTGTCTTGCAGTGAAACAATGGCCAGAGAAAGCAAGAAAACCATCATGTGTTTTAATTTGAGACAGCAGTGTTAGAAAAGGAAGGGATTTCTTTACCCTGGCTGTTGGGGAATACATGGAGCTGCTTTACTTTCCAAAGAAGAAAACCGAGTGCGAGGTTTTTACAGCATGAGCCTCAGTTCTGGGTCCCTCACCACAAGAAGGATGTTGAGGCTCTGGAGTGAGTCCAGAGAAGAGTGACGAGGCTGGTGAGGGGTCTGGAGAACAGACCTTATGAGGAACGGCTGAGAGAGCTGGGGTTGTTCAGCCTAGAGAGGAGGAGGCTCAGAGGAGACCTCATTACTTTCTACAACTACCTGAAAGGAGGTTGTAGAGAGGAGGGAGCTGGCCTCTTCTCCCAAGTGACAGGGGACAGGACAAGAGGGAATGGCCTCAAGCTCTCCCAGGGGAGATTTAGGCTGGACATTAGGAGGAAGTTTTTCATGGAAAGGGTCATTGGGCAATGGAACGGTCTGCCCAGGCAGGTGGTTGATTCACCTTCCATGGAGGTGTTTAAGGCACAGGTAGACAAGGTCCTGAGGGACATGGTTTTAGTGTTTGATAGGAATGGTTGGACTCGATGATCCGATGGGTCCCTTCCAACCTGGTTGTTCTATGATTCTATGTTAGTGCAAGTGAGATGTTTTTGATCGTTTGATACATCTCAACTTGACCTTGGCCATCTCCAGTCCCACCTTCACATCTCTTTGGGACCTGGCCTGGGGGTGACTTAGGCCACTCGGCAGAAAGCCACTCTGAAACAGAGACTCTCTCCACCTACAGCAAGAGAGACAGTTTCTGAATCTCAATCATTATCACTACGTGTCTAAATCAGGTACCGACTCTTAGCAGCGCTCTTGGCCTCCTGGGTATATCAAATCTAATTTCTATAATGGCTGTGCCCCAGAGAGCCCATCAATAATGTGAATCAATGCAGAAAATCAAGTCTGAAAATCAAACCAGAAGCTGACAAGAGAGTTGTGCTACCTCGTTTTTAATGGATGGGAGGAGATGCAGGTGACTCCAATTGCTCTGCCTGGCAGCTGGAAGTCACAGTGACTTCAGAGGTTTCTCCAGCTGGAGTCTGGCCATGCAGTTGGAAAACAAGTTTCTCCATTGAAGAATTTGCTATTTACTGTCAATAACTATTACAATGGGGATGGGAAACCTGCTGCTAAATTGGGCCTGTTACAGATTGCAGAGGGAATGTATACTTAGACTGATCAACTTGCATTTTTGTGTTTAAAAAGTAGGGAATCAAATAATGAAGAGTAAGAAAAGATTTAGATTTTTTTTTTTTATATTATAGTGTGAAAATCAAAACGTCTTAACTCATTTGAAAACAGAAGGGTAAAAGGAATATCTGGGTTTATTTCTTCTGCCTTAGAAAAATCTTTCTTCACTAAGTCAGTATCAGCTTGGACAGTTGAAGCCCGTGGGGGAAACATGCAGAATTGACACAAACTCAGACACAGGATTGAGATAAAACCTATGGACTTCAGGTCAGGGTAGAATCTTAGCTGTCTGAAAGAGTTTGTACTTCATTATTTTAAAAATTATTTTTTTAGTTATCAGATCAACATCTTCCTGGCTTTCCTTTAACTCCTGCTATTTAATTTGCATTCCCTTCTAGTGGAAATGTTTTCATTTTTATAAATAATCTTTTGCAGTTTGGGTGTCTCTGTCCCGCTGTGCTGCTACTGTAAATACTAACAGGAAATGTCAATTTGTGTTTTATCAACTTCAAATGGTTTCTGGTGGACTTCAAATGATGGACTTGAAATAATTTCTGATAGATTTCTTCTGATGGATTTTTTTTCCCCCCTCAAAAAATTTCCTTACACATCTGTTAGTCTCTAGACTTTTAAGGCTTTATTTGGCCACAACAGTTTAGGTTCTGAAAAGCAGCAACAGAAGCCAATGCGTCCTGCAGTATCACTTCAAACTGTGCCGTAAATAGCAATGTGTTTTGTGTCACACTTGAAAGTACGCAGCTTGAGAGGGCAAAAATTAATTCAGCACCCAGCTATTGCTTGCTGTAACCAACTGTCAGAGCTGAAAGAAGAAGTAAATAAGCATAGCTTCTTTTTTGTGTTCATCAAAGTGAGTTGAAAAACTTGTGGTAGGTAGGCAGTGCAGGGCTGGGGACACAGAGCTGGCTCCAGGCAGCTGAGTGTGTGTACTAGGATGGGGCTACTCAGGCAATATTGGCACTGGCCTCTGCTCAGCGCCGTGTCTGGATGCTCTGCTGTCCTTCAGTAAGCTATGGTTATTTACATCTGTGACGAACAAAACCGAGGTGTAGAAATCAATGTCAAACAGAACATCCATCTTTGCCTAGTGGCTGGGGAACCATATTATCCATTGGACTTGGATCTGTGTGCACTTTCCCTGTCCCTGCTGTGTTTACGCAACCCCACAGCAACAACTCCTCTGCAAGCATGCATGTGGTTGCAAGGTGGCCGCCTGGCTCCTTTTGCCTTTCACTCCCCACAAATCTGTTCTCCTGGCAACATGCCAGCCCCTCACTTGGATCCAAACAATAGTTAAAGGCTCTATCGACTCTGCTAACAGGCTGCTCAGGGAGGTGGTTGAGTCACCATCCCTGGAGGTGTTTAAAAGATAGGTAGACGAGGTACTCAAGAACATGGTTTAATGGCAGATAGGAATGGTTGGACTTCATGACCCAAGAGGTCTTTTCCAACCTAGTGATTCTATGATTTTATTGTAATAACAACCTTCATCCCTAGAACTGAAAAACTCCGAAGTTCAATCATCTCTGCTGCTTGCTACTCGTCACCATAGCTTTCAAAGTAAAGGGCAGTAAGTCATTGCTGTGTAACCCACGTTGTAAATGGACACCTGACAGCTACAGCCTCACCACTGCTGCAGAGGATGGTTACCCTATTCTACCTGTGCTACAGCTGCAGGCCTGCTTCTGGCAGATGAAGAAGAGCACAAACTGGCTTCCAAAAAACCAACACCAAAATAGTGAACATCTTCATCACCACCAAGATTTGGAGTTGCTGGTTGATGAGAAGCTCAATGTGAGCCGGCAATGTGCGTTTGCAGCCCAGAAAGGCCAACTGTGTCCTGGGTGGCACCAAAAGTGTTGTAGCCAACAAATGAAGGCTGTAGAGCCTGGAGAAGAGAAGGCTACAAGGAGGACTTAGAGCAGCCTTCCAATACCTGAAGGGCCTATAAGAAAGCTGGGGAGGGACTGCTTATAAAGGTTAGTAGTGATAGGACGAGGGGGAATGGGTATAAACTGGAGAGAGGCAGATTTAGACTAGACATAAGGAAGAATTTCTTCACCATGATGGTGCTGAGGCACTGGCACAGGTTGCCCAGGGAAGCTGTGGCTGCCCCATCCCTGGAGGTGTTCAAGGCCAGGCTGGATGGGGCTTTGGGCAGCCTGGTCTGGTCGGAGGTGTCCCTGCCCATGGCAGGGGTTTGGAGCTGGATGATCTTTAAAGTCCTTTCCAACCTAAACTATTCTATGATTAACTTCCTGCTTTGCAATTAAAAAATAGCATCTTGATACAGAAAGATATTTAAGAAACAAAGAACTTTTATTCCCCACCATATGCTGCCTAGAATCAAGCATTTGGAAGTTGCTGTAAACTAGCAGTTGTGTATTATAATTAATACAATTCTTTCAGCAACAATGGTATTTCACAGGCATCTAGACAATATCTTTCCTGAGCAGCTTGCCAGTGTTGACAGGGAGCTGTGAATGAATGTGTAGGACCATTTTGTCCTCCTTTCTGTCCTTCCCCCATGCCTCCATTAAAATAAAGATTAACAATTAAAATAACAAACTCTCCTAAGAGAGACACCAACCTCCTAAATAGGATGAATAAACCAATGTACCTTTATGCACACATATGTTGATACAAGGAATATTCATGCTTATAATTTGAATTACTTAAGCTTTAAACGTCTTTTGGCAGCTATTTAGCTTTGGTGTACTTTTAGTCTATTCTCACCTCCATCATCGCCTGGAACTCTTCCTCAAAATCTGTGCCACAGTGGGTCAAGAATGCCTGAGTCTGTGAGATACTTAAATCTCTGCATTTCAGTGGAGCCTTTAAGAGCACTGAAAAGCTTTTCACTTGCTGTGCTGGATTGTTCAGATTTTTTCTGATAAGATTCTTGCTGTGGAGAGCACTGTGACAACAGCTGCTGAGATCCAGGAGCAAGCTCTTCCCTGCAGCTTGGCTTTGCCACAGCAGGACATCCTGCTTTTACAGCGATGACGGTAGCAGGCAGGGGGAGGTAGGTAGCTGTAGCAGATTTCATAGTTGTAATCACTTCTGAGAGGAAAGCAGGGGGGGTCTTTCTGTAAGTAATAGTTTTGCTTCTCTTGATAAATCAATGGACTCGTGTTATTGCTCTGAGGCGTGTCTGCATCTTCCAACTTCCCTGCAGTTTTCTGTGTGCTATTGGCCACCTTCCCTCTTTTTCAAGGCAACTTCCCTGCTGTGCTGCCTCGTTCCAGGGACTGGCACTGCAGGTCTGTGTGCTGCCTTCTGCCCACCTCCCCTCATCCACAGCCAAGAGGTTCTGTGTCAGCTCTGTCTTCCTGCGTCAGACTCTGCCTGCCCTTCTCATGCCAGTAAACTGTCTGTCTTTCCCCTTCCCTGTCTATTCCTGCAAGATTGCCCTTCTGGGTATTAATATTGGACTCATGACCAGTGGAGCCAAGGGTTTAATGTAATTTTATTAATTCAATATCCAATCTAATTAAAATTGGTCTTTTACATTCTTCTCCTGGGCATCCTAACTAACAGGACAGTTGCATGATTACTTAAAATACAAAGGAACTGAGCAAGAGATGTGAGATTTCCATATTATTGTTCTAGCACATAATTCTTGGCCATTTTCCTTTCAAATATGAATGGCTCTTCTGTTAGCCTACAGAGACTAGAAAGATCTCCCCTGGTTTTCCTAATCTGACAGACATCCATGAATTGAGCAAAATAGACTAAAAAATAAAGGTTTTTTATGAGTAGGTTCTTGACCGTTAAATCTCTCTTCTTAGATGTTACTAACTTGCATTTGTATTTCCCAGAGTTGAGTGAAACTTCTCAGTTTTAGCTAAAGAATACCTTCTTGTAAACCATCCTGTCTTCCTCTGTGGAACCATCTCTTCTTGGTCATGTGTCCTAATGAGCAGTTGCCTCCGCTGTCCTAAGGCTGGGCCAAATTCCTAATTGAATTTGTCTGGCTTCAGTTTTCAGCCACTGGATGCTGTTGTTGCCTTTCTCTGCAAGCTGAGAGAAGTGATAACTACCTAGTATTTACTTCCTGGGGAAGCACTTGTACACTCTAATTAAGTCACCTCTCGCTATTCTTGTTGACAAGCTAAACAGGTGGAACTCTCCAACAAAGCATTTTGTTCTTGTAATTTTTGTGGTTCTCTACCCTCCTTGATTTTTCATCAGCTTTTTCAGGATGAGGATTACCTACCATACCAGTTGTCTATACAATTTGTAAATATTGTCTTCTGCTTACTTTATTCCTGTCAAGCCTGTACTTGTGTCAAGAAGTCAAGGATATAGTAGGCTTGCTTGTTTGTTTGCTGCAGGATTGCACAGGGAGCTCACTTTTGGTTGAAGGTAGGTCCCATCTGAGAAACTTGACTGTGGCTTAGCACTTTGCAGCAAATATGAGCTCCTCCAACTTCAGTGCCAACTACCCCTTACCCTGTGTTTCAGACCTACCTTTTACTGTGCTGTTCCCATCTCACCTATGTTCTGCTGGATGTAGCTCCAACTCCACTCTCAGGTACATCCATCTAGAGCTACAGAATTTTATGTTAGAAAAAACTGAGACAGGTGACAGACTAGGACATATGTTTGAGATATAGAGGGAAGAGCTAACTAAAAAAAACCCCAAACATATTAATGGGAACTGCTGAATTAGCCAGTTTTTAAACCACTTAGTACGCACTTTTCTGACATGGTATACTGCTAACTTTTCATCAGGTTTTACGCAGCACAAAATTAACCACCTTGTAATTGTCTAGGTGTGTTACATCTCCACGTTTACCTGTGAAAACCTGTAATTGAAAGTGGTGAAGTAAGATTTCTTTGGCAGGTCTCAGAAAGCACACTACAACTGACAGTCAATGCCTACCATTAATTCTTGGAGTGCTCTCACCCCCTGTTGTCTCTACAAGTATGTTTTTTTCCACACTTCTTGTCACTGCTAGGATATATTTATCTCAGTCAAGTCACTTCAACTTTTTATATCCTAGTAGAGCAGAAATGTTCTACCAGTCTCCTGGAATTTCCCCAGTACGTTCAAAATCAAGGTCAGTGAGAAAGAAGGATCCTCAGCCAACTATTCACGGGCATCTAAACATGTCAGGTTAGTAGTGCTCATCCTACAAGTTCTGCTCAGTTCCCAATAATCAAAACCCAAATTGATCTAATTGATATGAACTATATGAGTCCTATTTTTTCCCAGATGCAAAATAAAAATATTATGATATTCTGAATTATAATATTAATACTTTCACCATACAGTTCTGAACCATCTGAACATCGTGAGATGTTTGGCTTTTTGTGTACTTACGTGTTGACCTCAGCCTCACAGCTGACATGGAATTCTCAACAGGAACTGCCTGACCTGTAGAGGCAATGGTAAGAAGAGAAATACTTGCACACCTCGCTTTTCCACGCAGGGGAGCCTGAGGCCAAGAGAATCTGCTCTCTCAGAGGTGGAACAAGGCTAATGACAGAATAAGCCACTAAGCCATGTTTGTGCACCACCCCTCTTTTGATGATTGTCAGTAATTTCAGTTGATAATAACCTGCTCACAAGCTAATACAGTTTTTATAAAGGCTGATGACTTGCACCACTCTATCTGACCAGGATAAATGTTTTTCCTTGGGGTAGGTGTAGTCAGGGCAGGCGGTTGTTAAGGAAAGATGGAAACTCCTGTTATACTTTTAGTTTTCTCCTGTTCTCAGTTTTCTCAATTTCTACAGACTCAAGAGCTGTGCTGAGATTGTATTCCTTGGTCATCAGGGATGCTTGCTGCCACCCGGATCACCATCAGTTTAAAATCATAACAGACAAATGGGGAAATTAGAATGGAAGTGAAATGAAAACAAAATCAAAGCCAGGAATCTCATTAGAATCTGCTTCCTGTGACTTCTGTGATGATAGGTTTCATTTAAAAAGAGAATTTAATCTAGAATATGTTTTGTACTAGTTCTTTTAATATATTTACTTCTGGCATCAGAAAAACTTCAGGGGATAGCGGGTCTATTTTTTCTGCATTACAAGGCTTGTAGCAAAGTCAGAGTGTAAGAAGCAGGTAATGCTAAAATTACACCTTGTTTATATATTTAGTGAAAATTTATCCTGCAGAAGGCTTTGCTGACTGATAAGGGAGCGTGTGGACTCATTTGACAGATTAGACCAGGGCTGAATACCCCAGTAAGGCTGCTCCAAGCAGCCACTGAATAAGCTGCAATGTGGTGCCATCATAAAACTGACAGGGTGGCTTTGCACCAGCTGTAGCTGTGCTCTAAATTTAGCATTTGGTGGCTCTAAAAACATAGTACTTTATAGTTGCTTGTCAAAATCCCCAACTGCGTTAAAATACCACGTTCTGTACATCGTGCATCTTACCTGATGTGTTAGGCCTAACTTCTTCAGTGGCACAAGCTTTATTTTGATTCTGTTACTTTTGTTTCATCCTGTCATTCAGGAATCTCTAAAGGAAACCAAATTACACTGCTCCTATTTCTGACTGTGATAACTGCTGTACATTAAGGAGTTTTATTAACACTGGTGCTTCCTGAATCGTTGACTTCCTAATGTGTGAGCCCCATGAAGGATTTAGCACCAGCATCATGCTGTTTTTAGCATCGAAGATAGGACATTTAACAGTGAACAAGTACAATGTCGAGCAGAAAGCGAGAGGTGCCAGTACCAGGGATATCAAGTTCCTACAAGTTTTGGAAGTACTGACACTTGGCTAAAGGAAAAGAGTGAATTATTACTTCACTAGCAGACAAACTTCTTGTGTGAGCTTCACAGTCACTGTGCTGTCTGGCCTGCCCCTATGCACCAGCCTGCACATCCCAGCCAGTAAGTGTCAGATGTGAACCAGTGTGATGGCAGGCAGGGAGGGAGATTTAGGGTGTGCAGAAGAAACACGCTCTGATGGGGCCATGTAGGGAGGAAAACGCTGCAGTTATTTTGGTGGTAACATGGGGCCATGGGGTCTTCCCTAGTTCCAGCACTTTGTGCAGCAGTGTTTGTATATACCTACATTTAACAGCTGAGGTATTGAAAATAATAAACTGAACCATGACGTGAAGTGTTGCCTCATCAGTTCTGGGCCCCTCACCACAAGAAGGATGTTGAGACTCAAGCAAGTCCAGAGAAGAGCAATGAAGCTGGTGAAGGGGCTGGAGAACAGGCCTTATGAGGAACGGCTGAGAGAGCTGGGGTTGTTTAGCCTGGAGAAGAGGAGGCTGAGGGGAGACCTCATTGCTCTCTACAACTACCCGAAGGGAGGTTGTGGAGAGGAGGGAGCTGACCTCTTCTCCCAAGTGACAGTGGACAGAACCAGAGGGAACAGCCTCAAGCTCTGTCAGGGGAGGTTTAGGCTGAACATCAGGAAAAAATTTTTCATAGAAAGATTCATGGGGCACTGGAACGGGCTGCCCAGGGAGGTGGTTGATTCACCTTCCCTGGAGGTGTTTAAGGCACGGGTTGATGAGACACTGAGGGTCATGGTTTAGTGTTTGATAGGAATGGTTGGACTCAATGATCCAGTGGGTCTCTTCCAACCTAGTGATTCTGTGATCAATACCAGTTTTGTGTGCTGTCCAAGATCTCACCTGTTTTTTGTAATCAGAAAGTAATAGCCTTCTATGGCTTGACTGCATCCCAGTAGAGTAGGCACAGTAGAGTCTTTCCCTTCCTTTCTCCTATAATAGTGGAATCAGTTTAATACATGCTGCAACAGATGACTTATTTACACTTATTCAAAACACAAATTCAGTTTGCTATGTAGAGTAACTGCTAAAAACAAAATTAAAAAAAAAATCCTAAGTCAAGACGTTATATATTGAACTTGTGGTTCTGAAATTTGATTCACTATTCAGCAGCCAAAATACATAACAGTCACCTCTGTGATGGGAATCCATTTTCCTATTATGGGTTTTATGAAGTAGTAAACGTTACGGTACTTGGCTAATTCAATGCAGCCATCCGTCACTTTCCATTTTGCTCTGCACAGCCCATATAACACTCAAAGCACACTGTGTAAAAAGAAAGGAAAATGCCAACTAAATAAAAGTCTTCTTTTCAGTGTTTCACTTTTTTGTGCTTGCAGCCTTCAATCTGGTCACAGTTTATATCGCTGAGTTTTAAATGGAGATTATCTTGACGAAAGCCTTTTTAAGTCTAAGAGATTCAATTTTGCATTGAAATACCAGATGTCATCTTGAGTTTTAATATATTCTTTTATTCTAATTACTGGCAGGCAAACTGATCTGAAGTTACATTTTTTTTCCACTCTTTAAAAAACTGTCAGTAGATGCCTGACAGCTTCATTTGTATCTGGTAAATAAAGGGGCCAAATTTGATATCCAAATGGTCCTGGAAATCTTTACATTTTCTTTTCTAAGTTTTTGCTTTATACTCATATCACTCCTATTTTTAAAACATTCTTTTCTCTGTTCTGTAGGAAGAGAACTGTCTGCAGTTATTGGCTTGATGGGGATGTTGAGTGGATGGGATGTTCACGCTACCGATTGTAAGTAAATTTACTTCATTTGTCACATAAGGAGCCTCCCTATAAGCAAGATAGAATTAAACAACTTGCTGGCAGCTGAGCTAAGCACTGAGCATCTCACATGAATACCTACCAAAAGGTATACAGATTGGGAAAAGCAGAATTATACCTCTCCATTCATTCAGAATTGCTGTGTTCCCAAGTCCTTGCTGCTATAAAAAGTAGGTTATTGTTAGGATTCTGAAGTGGATTTTGGTGCTTTACATACCTCAAGTTATGCCATATTTATAGTTTTTTGTGGATGTACACACCTGCTGGTACTGTTGAGACCTATGTGATTTGTAATGAGGTGGTTGAGTCACCATCCCTGGAAGTAATTAAAAGATGGGTAGATGATGTTCTTGAGGACATGGTTCAGTGGCAGATAGAAATGGTTAGACTTGATGATCTAAAGAGGTCTTCTCCAGCCTGGTGATTCTATAATTCTAGGATCTACCCCTCAGAATACCCTTTGTGTGAAAAAGATTAGTAGTGAATTGTGAAAGAATTCAGCAAAGGAATATTGCTAAATTCCGTTTTGACTGTGGAGGTGGTGGAAAGCAGTGCTAAGAAAGACAAAGTCATTTCAGGACAGTCTAGCACTGTATGGTGTAAGTGTAAGAAGTCGTTTAAACACATAAGAGATTCAAGGATATTATAAAATACTTCCCTGAGTCAGGACTGATATCTGGTCATTTAAATGAAGTTCAGAATTCTGTAAGCTTAGCCAAGATGCAAAACTGAAGTCAAAACCCATTTTGATAAAAGATCTACAGCCTAGGCAGCCTTCCAGAGGGCAGATACTCTCAAATGTCAGTGTAGTTAAGAGATGCAAAATATTTCCTGGATGCACCAGCACTGTATCTGGGTTAGCCAACTCAGGGAAAGGTTTGGCTTATTTTTGAGCACCTGGGGACAGAATTACTTTATCTGTAGAGCAGCTAAAGCCAAATACAAATGTATTCTTGTATCTTTTATAAAATCTACAGGCTTGAACCAGAATGGCAGCTATGGAAATTGTTACAAATGCAGCTTGGTGTGCTGAGTTCAGTGTAGTTGCATTTAGATAATCTCAGAAGTAGCAGGGTAGCTATCTGCTACTGTGACATGAAAATGTTTGAGGGGAGCATAAATTCTGGCTCAGCTTTTCCCTTTGGCCACAGGATAATGTATTTCCATACATTCTGGTCTGTTCTACCCGACTGGAGTATTTTTTTCCTTTCAATAGGTTTTTACTCCTTCAACTTCAAAGTCATGTGCTTCAAAGTATATGCTTATGTAGTCTACTTAGTCTATGTTTGCTTTACTAATAGCTGCTGGGTACTGATAGTGCCATGACTGTAATAATTTTGATCTCACGACTGGGGCGTGATGTTGAAATAGACATACTGAATGACTGGGTGTTTGCTATTACTTCATTGTCTTTTCTGGGGAAAGTTATCTTTGTCATATCAACTCTCTTACATTCCATTTGAGTTCTACTACTGAGATCTGTCTAAGTAGATCATATTTTCAAACCCTCTGCAACAACTGATGGAGGCAGAAAAGAGAAGGTAGTTTCAAAAATCTTTGCTGGCCTGAAGGACTTAATTCCCAACTATGAGGCAGTTTGCTAACTCATCTCATTCAAATATGCGAAAGGGTGAGTAAGCAATAAAACATTTCAAGTCAATCCATCTGGCAGTAGGTAAAATAGCTCTAATGAACAGCATGTTTACAGAGCACATTTCCTACTCAGTCTAGTCATTTGCAGGATTTGGGCCACAGATGTCACAGGTTGTCTGAGGAGCATTAGATGCAAGGAGATGAATGCATGTGAAAGGGGAGTTTGAGGGTAATTTATGATGATGGATGTTTGCTGTTTTTATGTGCACTTCATTAGCTAAGTCAGTCTGGTTAGTGCTCCTGGGATTTCTCTGCTTTCCTTACTGCTTGCTGATGGCCATTTACTCTGAGTTCATAGGTGAGTGAACACAAACATATGTTTTTGGATACATGATTTGCTTTATGATGACTAAGGAATGCAAGAAGCATCTGTTATGGAGCTGTTAGAAGCTGCTGTGTCCTTCAGTACAGAAACTGGGAAGAATACATTGTGGTATTTCCCTTTTCTGCAGGCAGAGGAAAGACACAATCTGTTAAGTTTCTGTTTAAAATATGACAATTCTTTTTCTGACTTGAGATGCTCTAGGATCTAACAAGATCCTAAATTGACTCCCAGAATGAGAGGTTTCTTATCTGCCGCCAATGCTACTAGCATAATGTCTTGGTATTATGAATCTTTGGATTGTCTTTAGTGGGAATGCTTGTGTGCATAAATAATAGCAGGATTTGGCCTTGTGTATGTAAAATTATTAGGCAAATCAGTAGCAGCAAGACCAATGGCGTAGCTGTCTGAAAAACAAGAGCATGTAGTGCTCTTTAATGACCCTGAATGCAACTGCTAAATTCATTGCAGGTTAAAAGTTATACCAGTTGTAGCAGCATACTATTTCACAAGGATGAGCCAAATCTTTTGCTTTGTGAATGAAGAATAACACTAACATTTTAGAGTTATGTTGAAATTCTTTGTGCCAGTACACGTGGAAGCATTCCTGCGGGCAGGAACTGGAACGGTTACTTGACGACACCATGTACCTTCCAAATTTCTAGGAACAAAGAACACCTTAAATAAATATATTTTTTGTATATGTATTTTTTCTTTTCTGAATGACAGTTTCCAGGAAATAGTGACAAGGATGGTTCTGGGTACAGGATTCACTTAGGTTGCTTAACGCATCTTGAAAAGCACAGATAGAGCTGAAAATGTTACAGTAACGTCCAATACTGCAAATGATAAAATAAAACCCCTTAATAAATTCAATTTGCTATTATCATCAAGGTATCTCTTCTAGTGAGACCAGATGACCGGTATGCATCAGCAGTAACAGAGGCTGTATGTCCACCACATGAACATCTTGGTGGTAAAACTGCTTTAAAGATGTGGTCCCTCTTCCTTCCCAACTCTGGGGTTGTTTAGCCTGGAGAAGAGGAGGCTGAGAGGAGACCTCATTACTCTCTACAACTACCTGAAGAGAGGTTGTAGAGAGGAGGGAGCTGGGCTCTTCTCCCAAGTGACAGGGGACAGGACAAGAGGGAATGGCCTCAAGCTCTCCCAGGGGAGATTTAGGCTGAAGATTAGGAGGAGGTTTTTCACGCAGAGTGTCATTGGGCATTGGAACAGGCTGCCCAGGGAGGTGGTTGATTCCCCTTCCCTGGAGGTGTTTAAGACATGGGTGGATGAGGTCTTGAGGGACTTGGTTTAGTGTTAGATAGGAATGGTTGGACTAGAAGATCCGATGGGTCCCTTCCAACCTGGTTGTTCTGTGATTCTGTGATTCTACTGCACCCTACATGCTTTTTCCTCCAGTTATGCTGCAGGTATTACAGCAGTCGAACACATTCAGCATAACTGTGAGCTGACAAGGATAGGCACAATAGTAACAACTTATTATGCTGCTAATGGAAGTGCTTACAGTGGAAATACTGGTCCTTGGAACCAATATTCACTATCCTGGTATAATTGTCTCATAATATCCTTATTGTCACCATATTTTTTAAAATTAGGATAGCTGCGATGATAGCTGCTCATACTCTTAACCAAGTTAACTGAGCCAATAAACTTGTGATGTGCAGAAAAGGCCTCAGGACCTTCTTTCCATGCTTCTTTTGAAACATCTCCCTTCTTTCTAAGGTGTTATGATTCTCACACTGCAGTATTTGGCATCTCCTCAGATCAAGGTGAAATATGAGTAAGGCAGCAGCCCTGTTTGGTCCACTACAAGCCAAGCACTCCAGTGTCTATAGCCCTGCTAAAGCCAGGTCTCTTTGTATCTACCCAGTCAAATTTGGTGATATCACTCTGTTTTGGGCTAAAATCTGCTCAGGAATATCATCCATTTCTCTGGCTATTAATGCTGTATGCATGAACAAAGATGTGAATCTCTCCTGTGTTGCCCATCCTCAGATTTGCACTTCCCACAGTGACAGGAGATCTTAAAAATTTCTGCAGAATGGACTGAGCCCAGAACCTGCCCTCTCATTCAGAGTTAGTACCACATTTGACAACACCCTAACTCATGTGAGAAATGCTGAGGTCTTTCCGTAACAGAGAGCATCACAATTTTCCTGCTTTAAAACCTACTATTGAATCTGTCTTAGCTGATTTCAAAAAGCTGAGTTCAAATAATGCTTATAATATATCTGAATGTAGGCTGATCTGGAATTCAATAATTTATGTCAGTGTAGTTTCTATATACTTGTAAGAACCACAAGCACAGATCGTTCTTCTACATTTGATATGCAGAAAATAATTAGGATGATTGCTCACATTTAATTCTGTATTTGTGCGTATTATTTTATTTTTATTATGGGCCTTATAAGCAGACAGCTACTCCCTTTCTTCTATGGACCATCTCATAGCTTTAAACTGACTGCTTCTGGAGGAGAGAGACAGGATGTGACACATGTACATAATCCAAGATTGATAAGGGTATGTTTTCACTCATTGTAATGTCTAAGAAGGAGGGAAGATTGATGGTTCAATCACTCATTAATAAAGACTTACTGTATTCCCATTTACGAAAGCATTAGTCAAATTCTAAAACATTATTAAAAGGCTATTATTAAAGTCTGATTTAGCACTTTCCCTCATATGACAGTGTAGAAAAACCTCTATCAGTAAAGACAGTTATAATTAGTCTGAAAACCACCCCAAAATTACGGATCTTTTTCCCTTTTTCAAAAAAAATATAGGGAAATATCTTTTCTGCCAGGAAAGAGTCAGGACTTAAATATATGCTTACATTAGTTTAGCAGGTTGTTAAACCTCAGTGGTGCTAAAGGACTAATACATCATTCCCGGCAAGAGAAGATCAAGTTAGGTTATGTTGTTTTTAATTTGCTGTGGACAGAGGTCTCCGACTTACACTGACTCAATTAAAACATTAATGACAGAGTCCACTGTGAACGACATGGCACAGCAGGGTATGAGCCTTGAATCTCAGAGCAGCTCTGTCCACAGCCTTTTCTCCTGGAGTAGCTGGTGCTCAATGATGGGCTAGTCCATGCTCCCATGGAGCAGCTGTGCACACCCATCACTGAGGGAAGACAATATTGATGCCAGCTTCCGCAGGCTACCAGGCTGTATCTGGTGTGAGAGCAGCCTGGACACTCCTGTGGTGCAATTGACAGTGAGCTGCTGTTTGAGGGTACACAATACCATGGAAAAGAATGTCACCACACCGGCCCAGTCTCAATGTGCATGCAGGGGAAAGGAAGCAACAACAGAATCATGTTAAGGCTTGTCTTCTGTTACAACTATTATTCTTGTAAATTCTTTGAGAACCTCTCAAGCTTTCTCTCCTGAAGCAATGTTTAGTTAGATTTGAGCAGATTCACACCAATTTCTTGCCTTGATTCCTCTGCCAAATGGGATTGATTTGTCAGTTTGTTTTGTCTGTCCATGTTCTACAATAACACGTCAACCTCTCATCCCCAAGAGGCTTATAGGAGTTTTCTGGCAGTGAAAGAGTTGCATTTTTCCACTGTTTGGCTGTGAAAATTATTGTTCTCTGTCTTGAGTTGACTGATTAGGTGAAGCGCAGATATAGACATCCCCGTTATTTTTTTAAAAAAAACACCTCTTTCTTCAGTTGATTGGGTGGAGAGAAGCTTTTGTTCCCATAGCAACATTTTGCATTCAAGCCTGCAGAAATGAGGCTGGCTGGAGGCATTTCAAACATGCTGCATTTGAAGACTTGTGCTCTACAGTGTGCTTTCTCTTTTGCATCTGACACAGTTATTTCATAAACACCAGTGAAACAAAAAGAAAAAGCTTTGCCATCCCCATATATGAAACTTGAGCCTGCTAATATTAGTAGAAAAGAGGAGGCTGAGAGGAGACCTCATTACTCTCTACAACTACCTGAAGAGAGGTTGTAGAGAGGAGGGAGCTGGGCTCTTCTCCCAAGTGACAGGGGACAGGACAAGAGGGAATGGCCTCAAGCTCCGCCAGCGGAGATTTAGGCTAGAGATTAGGAGGAAGTTTTTCACACAGAGGTGTCATTGGGCATTGGAATAGACTGCTCAGGGATGTGGTTGATTCACCTTCCCTGGAGGTGTTTAAGGCACAGGTGGATGAGATCCTGAGGGACATGGTTTAGTGTTTGATAGGAATGGTTGGACTCGATGATCCGATGGGTCTCTTCCAACCTGGTTGTTCTATGAATTGCTCTTGTAAAATGTGCACAGTGGAGCACCTGACCACAGCACTGTCAGTTGTCTAAACAGACACCACAACTTCAAATAAAAATCAGTCCAAAGTTCAGGGGTCACTTTTGTAAGAGTTCTTCTCCTACCTCCAGCAGAGACAACACTGAGTATGGTGTCTAGAGGGAACTGGCTAATAGGCTGAGGAACAGTAAAATCCATGCAGGAGATACTTCTCTCAGATGTGAGGCAGTGGTAGGGGAGGAGCTGTTGAATTCTTGCAGAAGTGGCAGCTAGGTTGATGGAAAAGATGTTTTTCCCAATACAAAAAGCTGCTGAAGTAAGACTCCACTGGAAAAGGAACAGAGAACAAAACCAATTTAGGTTCTGGCTTTTGCACTTCACACTGTAAAGGTTGGTCATGTGGAAGCAGGGGTAATTTTTGTGGCTAAAGTAGAAGAAATTGAACTTCAGTGACAGAGGGACAGGATAAGGAGTGTATTTCACAGAATCACAGAACAACCAGGTTGGAAGGGACCCATCGGATCATTGAGTCCAACCATTCCTATCAAACACTAAACCAAGTCCCTCAATACCTCATCCACCCGTGTCTTAAACACCTCCAGGGAAGGTGAATCAACCACCTCCCTGGGCAGCCTATTCCAATGCCCAATGACCCTTTGCGTGAAAAACCTCCTCCTAATCTCCAGCCTAAATCTCCCCTGGCGGAGCTTGAGGCCATTCCCTCTCGTCCTGTCCCCTGTCACTTGGGAGAAGAGGCCAGCTCCCTCCTCTCCACAACCACCTTTCAGGTACTTGTAGAGAGTAATGAGGTCTCCTCTCAGCCTCCTCTTCTCCAGGCTAAACAACCCCAGCTCTCTCAGCCGCTCCTCATAGGGCCTGTTATCCAGCCCCTTCACCAGCCTCGTTGCTTTTCTCTGGACTTGCTCCAGAGCCTCAACATCCTTCTTGTGCTGAGGGGACTTTCATTTCAGGACTTCTGGTTCATTTGTGTAATACTGGGAAAGAAGGACAGAGTAGAGGAAATCAGAATAGTCTTTTTGGGAGATGATATCAACTGGCCCTTCATCTTTGGCTTCCATCTATCTCTGTTTCACCGCACATACTCCCTCACTCTGCACCACTCTAGTTCAGGCAGAACTGGAAGATTCCAATATATTTATCCAGGATTCTACTTGGGGAGGTACACAGCTCTGCAGTGCAGAACATGTATCAGAAGTGCAGTGGTTTGGTGCAGAAAAAAAAAAATGGCACGTCACCCAGGAGAATAGAACTGCAAACAAAATACGTGTATAGAGTCAATGTAAGAGTATTTTAGGAATCATGTATTATGTTAATTGACAGTGATTCTTTAATATGAAATTGAGTCACCTTTTCCCCATGTTTGCCTTTGGACTCTGATAAGCAAATTAACAATATTAAGAATAAAAAAAATGCTGATGTTATTGGTAAATACCTTAGTGGGAACAAGTTCAGAGAGCAATGTTGAACTGCAGCACCATTCAGCTGGTAACACAAAACTGTAAAGTGGCTCCAATATAAGAAAGCAGTACACCTTTGGCTAAAGTTTTTTTTGAGATAAGAAATGCAGGCAGATGGATTTCAGAATTTTTGTGGAAGTAAGACACTCTATATCAAAAAATATGAGGGAAAGCCAGAGGAAATATGAGGCAGGCATGGTCACATGGAATGCCAGTTTCTCTCCGATCATCCAAGGCTCCTCTGAGCTGACCAGCATCGGGTGGAGTTCCCATCTATCGTATTCTGATTAAATAGCATTATTGCATGTGAGTAAAGCTCTTTGAAGACCAGAAAACCAACACAGTTTTGTCAAAATGAGCTTGAAAATAATTGCACAATACTTCTCCTCTTGGAGAGGAAGTAAGATTGTGTACAGGGAAGCTGCACAGGGGTCTGTTTCTGGAGATCATGGATCAATCCCACCAAGTCGTGCATTGCTTCATACCCCGGCTTCCCTTGAAGATTCCTGGCATTGCACAAGTATGGTAAGTGGGCTAAAACTGTAGGAGAAAAGGGGCACACAGGGCAATGTAAGAGTGAGAACATGGAGAGAACTTACAGCACCAGAAGGGTAGGAGAAACGGTGTGCACCAAGAGCCATGTAGAGTCACAACAGCTGATAAAGATCACAAAAAAACCCCAAATAATGATGGGGTGGAAGAGTGGAAACACAAGCAGTCCTGATGCCCTGAAATGATATTATGTCAGACAAGACAAGTCAGAAAACTTAATTATTTGCTGCTGATTGGCCAGTTGGTATTGGAGATCTATCAAAAATTCCTGCCCACCACATTTCTCTGAGTCTCGATTCCTAATTTTTCACCTACCTTTAAATTCTGTTTAAAAAAATAAAAGGATGGACTCGAATTTTATAGCTCCAGAAAAAAATGTAGGGGTCAATAGTAAAAGGAGGCAGCAGTATTCCTGCTGTTGTGAGAAAACAAGTGAAAAACATGCACGGAGGTGTTTTATCTAAGACAGCTTTTGAAAGGTGTGGGCATCAGGATCTATTGCTGGGACAAACGGCTCAGCCCTGCCTTCTGAGAAGAAAAAAACTCTGGCCTCGAGTGGCAGAGCTAGATTTCCAGCAGCCTGTTATTAGAGATCCTGAGGAAAACCACTTTCAGCTGCTGACGTCCAATAGGTTTTGTGTTATCAGAAAGGAAAGATTGCTATGAATCTTGTTCCAAGGTCTTGGACTCACCTAAAGCATAAAATGTCAAGGTACCAAGAACTGAGATATGGGGTAATCTAGGAACCCCATGCTTGTAATTTAAGCTTTGAAACACCTGAATCTTAAGGCTCCAACTTTCCTTTAACTATGTCTCTTCTTGAGTGTAACTACAGAGGAATATGCCTACAGTCCAGGATTATTGCTAATATTCTAATTCCTTTTAATTATCCCATTTCACTTACAGGCAAACTACTGATTGTATAAAGGTTACACAATCAGCCGTCGCACAAGAAGGGTATGTATTTCAGTGAGAAATGTCTGAAAGAAAGAAAAAACGCTTGAGAGTCTGTCATGACCAGCGGCGACATCAGATCTGTTAAGAGGGATGAGTCCCATAGCATTTTGTGCTTAGCAGTGGACAAGAAGAGTCAATGACTGTAGCAGTTAGTATTCTTGGAAATGCCACCGATTTCTGTGAAATGTGACTGTGGAAACATCATATCATACTTGTAATACAGAAATTTTGAGAAAAGGAAAGAGTCTTAATTTTTCAGAAGCATGACTGAAGCTTGTATCATCAGACCTGAGAGAGGAAAAGTAACCAACAGCCAGCAGAGTGAGACAAATTAACATGCTAATAGGAGCCCAGCAAAGCTGAGCCCAATAGTCATCATTGGACCATGTAACAACCACTGGGTAACTGCAACCAAGGTAAAAAACCACTAATCATGCAGGTTTCAGTCAAGTGCCCCCTCTCCATTTTAGCACGTTCATGAAACATTGCACTGAGTAATGCCTTACACCACAAGATCAAAGGCAGCAGCACCTGACTCAGTCTGCACAGCATTGCAAATGTGATGGCTGAGATTTGGAATAGGCTGAGATTTGGAATAGGCTGCCCAGGGAGGTGGTTGATTCCCCTTCCCTGGAGGTGTTTAAGGCACGGGTAGATGAGGTCCTGTGGGACATGGTTTAGTGTTTGATAGGAATGGTTGGACTCGATGATCCGATGAGTCCCTTCCAACCAGGTTGTTCTATGATTTGGTGGCCAAGGGCCGTGGGGTTGCTCCATGCTCCACAACATAAGGTTATGAACTCCATATTAACATGCCAGCTAATATTCAGCCACTGCAGCTAAATTGCTCCTTGTCAACTAGTTCCCAGTGTACCTGTGATGACAGTTTGCTCTAATTTCTTTGTTTGCTCTTTACTTACTAACTGGCTTTCTTGAAATTAATTCACCACGGGTCACTATATGCTAACAGGACCGAAACTGCATGAAGTGTTACCTGAGGACACAGGGAAAACGTGAAATAACAGGTTGCCCTGAGATCATAGAACAATCATAGAATCATAGAACAACCAGGTTGGAAGAGACCCATCAGATCATTGAGTCCAACCATTCCTATCAAACACTAAACCATGTCCCTCAAGACCTCATCCACCCATGCCTTAAACACCTCCAGCGAAGGTGAATCAACCACCTCCCTGAGCAGCCTATTCCAATGCCCAATGACCCTCTGTGTGAAAAACTTCCTCCTAATCTCCAGCCTAAATCTCCCCTGGCGGAGCTTGAGGTCATTCCCTCTTGTCCTGTCCCCTGTCACTTGGGAGAAGAGCCCAGCTCCCTCCTCTCTACAACCTCTCTTCAGGTAGTTGTAGAGAGTAATGAGGTCTCCTCTCAGCCTCCTCTTCTCTAGGCTAAATAAGCTAGATAAGCCACATCTTTTAAAATCTGAAACATGTGGTCCTGTCCTCCTGAGACAGGGGACAACCTGCCGCTCCGTTGTCTGTATTGGGACGCTGGGCACACAGGCTCAGCCAGGGGATGCGTGTGAGCTGAAGTAACACAACAAGTGACAATTCACCTCCACACACCAGGCAGGTGCAACCCCGAGTTGTTGCATTTACCATTAATACAGAAAGTACTTTATAATTAGCACTAAATACCTTTTGAGATAGGATTCTATTTTAACTTGAGAACAGCTTGTAGCTCTGACAGCGCACTGTAGCTTGCGGGAAGAGTAAAATGCTCCCGTAACAGGTGTAATTTGCTTCGGGTGAGACTTGCTTCGTTAGCTGGAGCGCTATGACCGTGCACAGAGCATTGGAGCCCGGGACCAGCGTGGTCCGAGTGTCTCCCCACGGCCAGGATCCCGGCGGGGTGATGAAGCCGCCCTGCCTGGCATCTCGCCAGGGGCTGAGGGGAAGCAACCTGACCCAGAGCAGCAGGCGGCGAGCGGCTGCCGCGGGAAGGGAGCCGCGCACTCTGCTTTCCACGGGTCGCGCTGGGCGCCCAGGCGGCGTGACCGGGAGCGGCGGCTCCTCCGGGCGGCGGGAGGGGAGGGGGGCCGGGCGGCGGGGGCGGGTGGGCCCGGCCCCCCTCGCCGCTCCGCTTCGTGGCGGGCGGCAGCCGTCGCGACGCCGCTCAGTGTGGGCAGGCGGGCGACGCGCACGGAGGGGCCGCGGGCTCCGGGCTCCTCTCCGTGCCCTCCGTGACGGGCGGGGAGAGCGCGCCGCCGCGGCGGGGAGCCCCGGCGCTGCCTGCCCGGCATGCTGCGGAAGGTAAGGACCCCGCCGCTGCCCCGCCGGCCGCGCGCACCGGGGGCCACCGCGGAGCCCCGGGGGCCGCGACCGGGGCAGGGGCAGCGGAGCGTGTGCCGGGGCTCCGCCAGGGGGCGCCGCCACCGGCTCCGGGGTTGCGGCGGCTCCGGTCAGCGCTGCCGGAGCGGGAGCCGAGCGGGTGCTGGGCGCTGTCCGTGGTGCTGGGGGACTGGCTCCGGGTGCCGCCCGCGGTGCGGGACACGCGTCGGGCGCTGTCCATGGTGCTGGGAGAGCTCCAGGCGCTGCCCGCGGTGCGGAGCAGCGGGAGGGCACGGACGGGCAAACTTTGCTGCCCCCGGCGGGCGGGTTTCCCAGCGGGGCTGGTTTGGAGCTGAAGTTGCCATGGATGCCTGTGGCTGGCAGCGCAGGGTGCAGGGTCTCCCCACAGGCCGCCGGTGCTGGTGGGGAAGGCTCAGGCAGCCGGCACAGGGTGAGTGCCGAGTGCACAAGGCTGCTGTTGGGAGCGAACACCGCTCTGTGCACCAACCGAGCTGGGGGACCAGCAGTCCATGGCTCGCCTGCCTGCCTGCTGCTGTTGTTCCTGGCACGGCAGCAGCCGGTTCCTTCGCTGTAGAAGCTCGGGCAGGGAGAGATTTGCGTGAATGGAACAGCACTTCATTTGTACCCTGGCAGCAGCAGTGTTTATTGTGTGTGAAGGCAAATGCAAGACTCTCATCACTGCTGAAGGTGCTGCTAAAAGCAGACCTGAAGGTCTGAGCCAAAGGGAGGGTGGCTATAGAGCAGCAGCAGACCATGCTTTGGAGCAGCAGCCAAAAACTATTAAAGTCAGTAGGAATCCTTTCCCTGTACCTTCAAGCTCCTATTACAGTTCTCAGTACTCTCTCCAAAAGTCAAGCTTTCCTCCTTGTTGGACCTGGGCTCCTTCCCATCACTGCTGGAAAATGGGCTGTAACAGAAAAGTGCCAGCCTAGAAGGAGTGTTGTCAAAAGAATGAATCACGTAACTGTTCAGGATTCTTGTCCTGATACTGTTCCTGTCTTGTTCTTGTTTTGTGTTATCTTCCCGAATTTTGTTGTTGCAGTTTTAGGCCCACTAGTGTAAGCTTGCAGTAGCTAAGACAACTGAAGTAGCAAGATATCCCTCAAAATTTGTGATAAAAAGAAATCACTAGCCTTGCTGTGTGGTGAGGTGGTTACAGATTGGGCTCTGTGCTTCTGAGCTGCTGATCTGGACTCCAGTGTCTGCACTTGGTTTGCCAGAGCCTGAGCGATACAGAACAAACAAGGTGATTTAGGATTTCCCTTTGTTTTGGAGAGGAACTCTCCTCTTAACCAGGCTCCTGGAGCCCAGCATCGCAAATCTCTTTTTACTAATATCCCCAAAGGAGTATTTTGTACCGTTAGTGGTAATTATTATGTAGCTATTGTACAGTTTGGACAGACTGGGTAAGAGAAAGATGATTAATTCTGTTCTTGCATTGGGAATAATGTGGAACAAATGCTTCATTTGAATTTCACCTTCTTCCACTACACATCACACTCCTTTGCTTACTAGGACATGGAGTGCAGATATGGTCAAGATTTGAAATTGAAGGTTCATTAGAGGTCAATACAACCCTGGGGATTGTGGATACAGTTTATCTGAGTCTTGTTTCTTTTTCATGTCTCATTCTGCCACTGCACAAGGTCTAAATCCGAGTTTGAGGGTTACTCTATGCTGGCAACTTATTCTGTCCTACATGATCATGAGCCATCCATTGCAGACTGACCTCTGTGAATTATTGGCCATAAGAACTAGAGTGGTACCAAGAGAAGTTAAACAAGGCTAATTTTAGCTTAGAAATGATAAAAATGTTAATCCCTAATTACTAGGCAACATTTCAGGGCTAATTAAGGCTGCATGAAGAACAGTCTGAGAAAGGGACAAAGATTTAGGAAAAAGTACCAAGAAATAAAAACCCGCACAATTGCAGCCCTCACTTTGGATCATGAATGCCTAAATCCTACTTAAGGCATCCCACTGGAGAACCTTCCTCATTGAGTTCATGGACCAGGTCCTGACCAGGTCCTTGGCACGTCTTGGGAAAGCAGCAGTCATGTGGGTAACAAACAGCTACAGTTAATTTCATGCCCTGACTCCCTAAGCTGGAGTGTGAAATCTCAGTGTTGATTGCTTTGTCTCTTCTTTATTCTCTGCTGTTCCGGAGGAGTTTCTACCATTTGTGCCTTAGCATTCCCTTTTTGCTTTTGGTATTTGTCAGGAAAGAAACATAAAATAAGGAGAAACTCCTGGTTTTCTCTTGTTCCACCTATTATGTGATTTTATGTACAACAAGAAGGAGCTTAACATTTGGGACCTCTCTGACTTTGCTGTCTGTAAATGCAGTTGATGTTTCATTGATTGCTTCAAAAATAAATTAGGCTGAAGATGACTTGGCCACTGAGATAGAAAACTGAAGGGCTTGCACAAGGTTTAGTATGTGTCAGCAGCTCAGTGTTAAATCCACACTTTCCATTTGTATCAAGTTTTCCAATGCCGTTTGCACTCATAAAGGAGCAATAAGTGGAAGAGTTGTTTTGGATGCCTCAGAAGCATGGTAAAAAACCTCAGTTTTGTTGCCAGAGACACGTGAAATAATGACCTTGCTGGGTTTGGGGATTTTGGGTTTTTTTGGGACTTTTTTTTTTTTTGTGTACTGTATTTCAACTCTAACATGGAGAAGATGATGAATGGAACCAGTGAAATGTTAGTGTCTGGTTGGAACTGCTGCTGAGTTGTGTCTGAGGAGTGGACTTCCACTAAACTGATCCCTTGACTTCTCATGTGAGCTGATCCCTCTGAGGTGCCTGTCTGCTCCTGGTGTGCTAGTCACCAAAACATAATGAACTCCCTGCTCCTGGTGTGCTAGTCACCAAAACATAATGAACTCCCTGCTCCTGGTGTGCTAGTCACCAAAACATAATGAACTCCCTAGAGGCAGTGGTGACCTGAAGTTAGCAGCAGCACCCAGATGCTGGCAGTCTTGTGGCTTCATGAGTGACACGGTGATGCTCTGTGCAGCCTCCTCTGCACTTCTGCTCACCAGTGCAGAGGCACATCTTGGGCAGACAATCCTCTCTCTGTTCCTCATGTTCGTGCTATAGTCTATGGAGGAAAGCAGAGCAGCTTGGGTCTGGCACTGCATGCATCAGAGCTGTGAGAGAGACTGCCACAGGGGAGGATGGGCAGTAGTAAGACACAGTTAACTAGCTGCTTTCAGGGCTCTCTGCTGAACCTGAAGCCTAGCTCAGCAGCTCTTACTAAATGTTCCTTCTAGGGAGCAGCTTAGACCTCTCTGCCTGCTGTTTAGACCGCTCTGCCTGCCACTCACCCCCTTCTTCTGCCCCCTCTAACTATGTATGTCCAACCTGTTCTTCACAAATGGAAACCTTTCTAGAATCCTCTGAATACTAGTGAGACCAAGGTTTCCTAATTATCCTAATGCCTTGTTTGAGATGCTTTATGGGAGTTTCATCCTTCCAGAGTTCGTGTTCCCCTTTCTCATCTCTATACACTCTCTTTTCTGATTTGAGAAACACGATGGCTATATGTACAGAGTTTCCTGGCCACCACTGCTTTTCCTCCCTCTTCAAGATGTTCAAAATAGTTAAAGATGACAAAAGCATTTTCAAGTCCTTTCTTGCCTGCACAAATACATGTTTCTAAAGAACACTGTTGTGTAGTACGTAGGTGCTACAGCTGGATGTAAATCTAATGTCAGCTGAGGCTGATTCCATTCCAGGTGAAAGATCTGATTCTTTTTTTTCCATACCCGGCCCAGTTTTCACTTGGCTTCTTATTAGTAAAAAAATACTAATGCATATATAAGCAGGACAAAGATCCCTGATTTTTTTTTTTAACATACCCCCCCCCCCCCAACCTCTCCACTTCCTGGCCATTGAGATGAAATAGATTTGCATTCCAGTTAATAGAGACAAGCTGTCTATTAGACTTTGCAGGAAGGTGGTAACAGAGTTAAAAGAGGAGAGACTAAATTTCCAGGCTACAGATGGAAAGCTGATTCTCCAAAGCTCAGCATTCTTGTCTCTTTGGACTTGCTTCTCTCAGCTTCTCTTGCCAGATGACCTACCTGTCTTAATTGACTGTATTAGGATCTAACTTATTCAGCTTCAACAGTCTTGCACCAAATCACTGAAGTACATATTAGATATAAATTCTCACTTGTATTTGCTCTTATTATCTTTTTTAATATCAGCTCTGTGTATCTCGTTCATTTTGCTAGGGAAAACAGACTCGCATATCAAATCCTGCAGGAGTTATTTCTTCAGACAGAATGTGCCCACACTTGGAAATGGATGGAAATCAACAAGAAATATGTTTTCAGGGACAACAGAAAGAAGAAATTAGTATAGGAAGAACATACTGAAAATCAGGCTGGGCTAAAGAAAGTATCTAATAAATTAAATTGTGTGCCACTTCTGTTTTTATTGTATATCGTTTAATGTTCTTAGATATTTTCTAGCTCTAATTCTTAATAAATAATAATAAACTCTTGTAGCTAAAAATAGAGAGGGAAAAGGAACAGCCTCGCTTGGTAATGCTTTGTTTGATTCATAAGGTAGTTAAGAGGGACATATATGCCTTGACAGGTGCAGAGCAGTGCTGCATCTTGCTATAAGTTTTATTCACCAGATGTCTGAATGGAATGAAAGGGTTATTTTTTTAACCAAGTTGACATTGTCTGGTCTTTAAAACTTTTTGTGTGAAGCTGCACATACTGGGACAATTTGGGCTAATGGGAGTGGTGGCACCATAGCTCTGCTGGGGAGATAAAAGTGTCTTTTTGGTATTTTTAGTTGCTCAGAGATTGTCTTCAAATAGTATATAGCGCTGACCGTCAAAGACTATAACTCTGCATTGTGGTAACAATGTGATTTTTCTTATTCAGCTATTTTAGATGCTCTAGTATTTTGGCTACCCTCAGGGAATATAAAATGTGTTGCCAGTTAAATCCATGACAACAGATAACTTATTTAAGCATTAGATGTAGCTGAGCTAACATACAGGCAGTTTAACTGAGTAAGACACAGGCCACACTGAATAAATCCTTGCTCCACACACAGCAGAGTAGGGGTTTAAATAGGAGTCTCTGGCCTTTGGGAGAAATGGGGCAGAGAGACAGTGGGAAACTTTTCTACAGCTTGTGCGTGACCTGACTAAGACAGGGATGGAGATTAGTGGAATTTCAGTGAATTCAGTGCCTAGAGGTCTTTAAGTACCTAAAAGATCACATGATGTGCAAGTGAGGATTTTGATGGTACATCAGCATCGGCGCTGAAGGACTAAAGGTAAGGGGACTTACTACCTTCACCTCAAGCACTCCTTTACCATCATTACTTTCTGCAGTTTTTTATTTTCTGTGACTCAGTGGATTAGCAGTCTCTGCCAACAGTGTCTATGATGCAAATATGGACCACAACAATGGCAAAATTTCCCAATACTTGAAAAGGCTTGAAACAGTAGCAATGGAATGAGGAGGACCAAGGCAATGAAGCTGAGGCTTCAGGTTCAGTGGTGGTATGTGCTGTGGCAGGCAATAGGTGATGGAAGGGCAATTCATACTGCTCTGTGACACAAACTGGGATGTTTAAAAGGTAGACTGGTATTTCTGAGGTTTTGGAGGTCTTAAGCTGGAAAGGTCTTGAGGTATAAATAAATTTTAGTGGGCTCTCTCAAATGTATCCACTTTCTATTTGAAATCTCTATCTTCAAAGTGTTTTTCTTAAGATTATAGAGTAAAATTCTTTGGAGTTGGACAATGAGGAGCCAAAATCTAATGGAAAGGCAATGAGATTTAGGTAGCAAAGTCCCTGGGTTTGCTTTTGAAAATGGGACTGAACTGGCTAATGTTTTTTCAACTGCCTTTCTTACTGGTTGCATTTTTATCTGCCACTTCTGTTGGTAAGCAGAGAGAAGAAGAAGGTCTAAGTGGCACAGGGAGGAAGAATTAAGGAGTGACTGATTGCTCACTGTCTCACTCAAAGCCTCAGATGAAACAGTCAGGCCACACGTTCAGAGCAGAAAGATGTGCTAGTCGCTTATCTGTGCCATTCCTTGCCATTGGGCATTGTGAAGGGTGTGAGTTTCTATGGGTTCAAAAAACAAGTAGGCAAATTCTGGAAGGCTCATGAGGCTTCAAAGGCTCCTGAGTACAAAATTAACATCACTGGCTCAGAAAAACATTGGCTTGCAGAGCCCCAGCAGCTGGAAAGTGTTCTGGTGAGCAATATTACACCATTATTCTGATGAGTTTTCCCAAGGCATCTACAACTGGCCACTGTTTCAGCCAAGGTACAGGCATGGATTTAATGCGAGTCAATATGCTCCTTACAGTCCAGAACCACAAAACCAAGCTTTGTTTTCTCATGAGGTTGCTTCTGAGATATTGAGCCTATTAGAGTAATTGATTGAGCAGGTCAGCCAAGAAATACCATATGAGTCTATGTCATCACAGAGAATGTGCACCAGGCTGAGGCAGTGGGAAACAAATGGAGGAAAACTAGGATTTCTTAAGCATGTTGTTTTCACCAAACTGAAAACAGAAGGATTGTTTAAAAGTAATTTCTTGTGTTTGTGACTCCTATAGAGGAACAGTAGGTCAGAGTGGTAGTTGCACTTCTCTCAACAGGTTGCTTGCGCCAGGACCAACCTTCCTCTGTCTTTCACGTTCTGAACTGGGGACAAAGCAGATTTTAGCACTAAAGGTTTCATATATTCCCCACTGGTGGAATGTTGTTCTGGTAAGAAGACAATAAAATCTTAACTTTCAAAAATATATATGTGGAAAAAAGAGGCAGGGATGCTCCTCTTCCAGATAATTCACCTGAGATTGAGAAAAACTGGGCAGCTGCTGGACCAACTAGATCATTTGATATTAGATTCAGCATGGTTTGATGAGGACTGAAGTATCCTAATCCAGCTAACTGATGTGGCATCTTGAATGCTTTGTGGTGGGACTTCTAGGACAAGTATCCAAAATATTTCAGACCAGCAGATTGTGGTGAGCTATTAACCACGGTAAATGCACCATTTTCTGAGACCTCAGCAAGGATTTGCAAACAGCACCAAACATTCAATGTGCCTCCTCCTTGCTACCTGAGGAATGATTTCCATCTTCAGAGGACAGATGTCACCAACCTGTCCTTGGTATGATGGTGCCTCCCCCTAAACAGGTCTTGTGGCTCAGCAGCTTGGGCTTTGGGCTTGGTTAACAAGTCTGCTGTTTTCACTGGCTGTTAACCCTCTATGGAAATTTTTAAGCAAATTTGATCATTTTCTGCTATGGTCTGTGAAAAACCCTTTTCTCTCATTGAGGAGTAAGTAAGACTTCTCAAAATCTTTGATAATCTCCAGCTGAAAAGTGAAATGTGGATAGGACTCACCTCTTCTGCCCTATTACAACATCTTTGCATGCCCTGACAGTTCCCATGTGGCTTCAGGATCTATAAAATGAGGACACTGGCTCTTTGGTCACCGATTTCCTGCTTCTGAATGATTGATCTTAAACTATTATATTTAATGTAGTGGAGCCTGACCTTGAATGTCAGAAACCATTATGAAAGGGAAGTGCTTCACTGGCTCTTTTTTTTTTTTATTTTTGTCAAAACCATTTTTTAAATAAGGCTTTGATAAAAAACCAAACACAAACCCAACAAAAATATGTCTCTGAAAATATTAATTTTTCCCTTAAAAACTAACCTTTAGTTGAAGAAACTGACTTAAAGCTCTTTATTCTCAATGGGAAGTAAAAATCTTTTTTTTTCTTTTTCTTTTCTTTTTTTTTTTTTGTAGATGAGTTAATATTTACAACTGCGTTTTTCTATTTTTTTTTTTAAATTTTGTTAATCTTGGACATTTGGTAGCACGTAATTATTTATACCAGTAACTGAATCTGCAAATCTCTCATTAGTTCTTCATCTTTATCAGATGCTTTAAAAACTCTTTTATCACCTTCTCTTTGTCTTCTTGCCTTTTTCAGCTTATTTCTGGGCAGATGAATAAACACAGTTTTTAATGCACTTCAATTATCTTCCTTTTTGTCAAGATGTATTTTGAGGTAACACAATTAATTAAAACTCCATTAACTGTTTGAAAAGGACGTATTCCCTAATGGCAAGTCTCTGTTACTGGCCTACTTCAGTTAATGAGTGCAAATAGATGTATGATACATCTTGACTTGCTCAGAAATAAAGGGATTTTTGTTCTTTTTCTTGGTTTTTTTTTTTTTTTGTGTTTTTATTTTTATAATGTGTTTTTTTTTTTATAACCTTCTTCACTTCCCCCTTCTTTCCTTCCCCTTTTCCTGCTTCCCTTCTCCCTCTCCCTCTCCTTTCTCTTTCCTTTTCTCTTTCCATTTTCCCTTCCCTCTTCCCTTTTTCCTTTCCATTTTCCCTTCCCTCTTCCCTTTACTTCTTCTCTTCCTCAACCCTTCCTTCTTTCTTTTCCCTTCTCTTCCTTTCTCCTTTCTGTTTTGGTTTATATTGTTGAAAGTAGGGATGGTTGTACAGACCTGGGATGTCATCTCAGCGAACAAATTCCCTCTGACCTTTAATAAGAAAGAATTCAGACAGCTTTTCTAAGCCTTTTGCTGTTTGCATCCCCTTGCTGCAAAGGCACAACTCTGCTCAGCATCTCAGCTGAGAAACTGTGTCCAGCCTCAGAGACTTTTTTCCTTCTGTTGTCAGACCAAACTCTTCTCTTCTCCTGCCATTCCCTTTCCACTGGAGCAGTCAGTTGCTGAACATGTTTGTTAGGGCTGTAGGAAAGCTCAAGTAGACTGAGTTGTTTGTCCTAACTGCTTTGTAACACAAAGAAAACTTTGCAGAGAGGCTGCTTTCACCCCTGCTGCCCAGTCAACTACCGGTCTGGGCAAATTGGGCTTTTGTGGCTTGCAGAGCACCTGCACAGGAAGGCAGCTGAGTATAGAGACTACCTCGATGAGGGGAGAAAGCAGGATAAAAGTTCTGCAGAGTGGTGAGTGTTATATTACATGAATAAAGTTCGATTTTTTCTTATTATTGGGGAGAAGCATAATCAGAGAGAATGAGGCTGTGATGCTGAGTGCCGTCATTGCAGAAACTACGTGGAAAGTGTGTAGAATAAAATGTCCTCTCTTTTAGGTGATAATAGAAGCCACAGTTCCTTGACAGCTATTTATCGCCTCTCTTTTTTGTATGTAATCCAAAGGGGTTTTTGCCTAAGAGAGTTTTTAAACTGAGCCCAACAACAGGTAACTTCTTTTAACTGCTCTTTAAATCCTAAAAATTGGGATTGTAGCTTTAGCAAGGATGAATGTTTATCTACATACCTAATACTCTAGTAATTCACTCACACTGGCTGAAAAATGACAGCTTTACATCTGGACTGATGCATCTGTTCCAGAGGTCGGAGTGAAGAGCCAAGACTTTTGTACTTGGCACCTCTGCTGCCAGACTTCATAGAAAGAAAAATAATTCAGGAAAAAGATTAAGTTACTTTTATTCCATACATCTCTTACAGAAATAAGATGATGGTGAAGAATAAAGACATTTTGAATCACTGATAATGGATAGTAATCTAATGTAAATCCTCAGGCAGGTTAAATTCATGTATTCTCGGCATGGTGCCCAGAATAGGGGAGGGAAGACGGATGGGAAGGGATGAATCAGCTCTCATATTTTGTAAGATCCTGCCTTCTAGTTCAATATTGTCTTGTTTTCCTTGCCTGAATATTTTCCTGACAGGTGGTGACAGAATGTTTTCATTAAAGAAAGGCGGATACTTTCTAGCATCACAGAAATCATTTAAAGTCTCCAGTGGCAAACTAGTATTCAGACTTAAAAGTAGCTGGGTTCTCTTCACTGGTTCTTTAAGGCTTTGAAATTCCTGATAACAGCCTAACATCCTTTTTTTTTTTTTCTTGATGGGCACCATTATCCAGCAACTCAGGGATGGGAGGACATGGACTAGATTGCTTACTGCTTGCCCCTGAGAACAGCTGCCTGCAGCAGGCTTGGTCAGCCACAGTGAGGCTGAGCATTTTCTTTACACAGCTCTCATACAGCAGTTGTGCTGACCTCCAGCTGGAATTAGAGCAGTACCAGCACACATCCCAATGTACTTTAGCACTACTTGATGTTGCACTGCAGATCACCTATGATATTCTTCTGCTAAAGCCTCAGAGGTTAGGATATGGTTTTAAAACTACTGTCAAGAGAGGGTGAGCTGGTGCTTTGACAAGTTAGGCATAGGAGCTCTCCTGTAACCATCCCCCTGTAAGAATAATACATGTTATTAGCACTTGCAAAGGCTGCCTGTGCCTCCTTTGTGAGCAGTTGGTGGAGTCTGGGTAGATCCTGATGCTCAGGGAGCAAATGCCTGAAGTTTGACTCTTGAGCATCCAGGTGGAGTAGCTGTGCCTCACCTCGTACATCTTTGAGGGCTGGTGGCTCAAGTGTTTTAGAACCTATGCTACTTGCCCTAGTTTCCCAGTTGTGGTGAATTTAAATGACAATGTGGATCATTGTCAGGCTGCAGCACCATGGGAATGGAGGAGAACATGAGCATCTGTATCTGAGCAGAGTGGACACTTGACCAGATAGCCACTATTGCCAGCTTTGAAGGCTGGGGCTGTGTGTGGACCAGATCTCCATGTACAGAGCAGGAAAGGAGAGGGGAAGAGGAGTTGCCTGATGAACTGTCATCATGAGTCTTGGTAAAGCCAAACATGCTGAAGGCAGTTGATAATTCCTGGTTCTGGTGTGCTGAACTGGCACCTCTAGAATAGCCTGCATCTAACAAGTACCCAGGTGTTCAATCTGGGTTTGTTGTTCTCTACGGGAGCTAAATTTGGGAGGAATATAATTTAGAAATTAAAGACACAAATCATCAAATCAGAGGGAAGCATGGCACTGAATCAAATGAGGAAAAAGTAATACTTTCCCCAAGCTAAGTAACAATCAGTTCATTTGTTCCTTGCTTCTGGAGCCCATTTTGATTTCATAAGCACATTTCTTCCCTTAGCTCTGCTGCTGTAAGGATTTTTTAAGTACATGTGTGTCCTCAAATTTTTTGCTGTGCCTGGGTTAACTTTACTCATCTCAACGTTTGACTCAATCCCCTAGACCTATAACAGTGAGCAGCTTTGGTTGTTCCTCAGGGCTTGTTCTGGCAAACAGCTTTAGACATGCTAATACAGGGTGGTGGAAGGGGAGAGATACTCATGCTAAGCACGCATGAAAAACCTTCTCATCTTCGCAGTGCTTGTAAGCATTAACAAATCCTCATGACAACATTATGAAATGACATAGATATATGTTATCACTATATTAGATGAGGAAGCAGGAGATTAAATTTTCTCATGTAAGGTTCACCAAAGAAGCCAAGGGAAACCCAGTAGTTTTAAATTACTGTCTATTCCAAGACAACTAGAATTTGTCTTTTTAAGTCACTGTGTACACTTATGTAGGCACATGCATCAGCGCTCACCTGAATAAAGAAACGTTCCTAAGCTAGCAACTGGGAAAACAGTACAGCTTTGAAATAGCTGAATGATTCTGCAGGGAAGAGCTGCCAGGGTTTTATGTCTACTATTGAGGTTACTAAGTTTTTTTTTTTTTTCCAGTAGGGTTTAAGATTGGAGCTTGTTTAGCAGTTTCAGACTTTCCTCATGTGATTTCTCCTTCCCAATACATCAGTTTGAAATGGAGCAGAGGGGAAGGGACAGCACCTGCAGAATACATGATGAGAGGTAATTGGGTCTCCTGGAAGCAGATGAGAGGAAAGAGAGCAGCTGAAGGAGGTGGCTGGGGGCTGAGGATGCCTGACAAGGCTGTGGCTGAGAGACTCCAGCTAGGGGAGGGAGTGTTGCTGGGACCTTCAGGGACTGTTCTGCTAGTTTTGCTGGAGCATTCTTGGCTGGATGCTGTAGGTCCTATGCTTTGTCTGCTCCTAGTGCCTGTTGTTACCCTTTTGTAGCCAAAGCCTTTTCTGCATAGTTCCACCCTTGCTGTATCCACCTCCTCCCATCTGTATTTGTTCTCTGCTCCTAGCAGCTCCTTGGCAACCTGCCTTATGAGATATAACATGCAGCCTTACTTAGAGAAGTGACCTCCTCTGTATTGCAGGCTACTTCTGCTTCATTGGGCTTAATCCTGCAAAAAGATAAACTCAGCTTAAACTAGGCACCCTGAGCTGAGACTGCCTTCCCACAGGCGGGTTTATGGTGATAGTACATAAACTGCTACAGGGTAGAAATCAGTATAATGAATAAAATTTTTCAAGAGAAGTCTGTAAGCTAATTCTAGCTGTATAAAATCACTTTTTCTGTGGGAAGAATCTTCTACCACAAATAAAAAGCTAGGGAAAAAAATGAAAGCTTATTTCAGTATTATTGATTTCAAAACACTCATGTATTTCCTTTACAGGTAGCACTAATGTTTTCTGATCAGTGGTCACCGAACATCGTTCAAACCTTTTTATATATATAGCATAAATCTAGAGATACACTGGGATTAATATCTTGTAAGACAAATAATTAGGTATAGAGAAGAAGTAGGACACAGATAATTATGTTTTTGATCAAATTAAGTTTCTACATACTGAAATATCCATGAAACAACCCTTCTGAGGCATTTTAAAAGGCATAATTCTCACCAGCTGATTCTAATCCCTGTTGCAACTCACGTACTCTGAGCATGACAGCCTGACACTGTGACTTTTTCTCAGAAAGGCTCACAATAATGTTGCTTTAGGAGCTGTGAAGGCCATTGTTTTTCTGTACCTTGGGTTGCTCTATGATAACATCTTTATTTTCTGTCCTTCTTCAAGGAACATCCTCCCACAAACGCTGCTTCCTATCTTTAATTGCACCACTATCCTCTAAGGGTCCATCCACCACTGCCATCTCCTTTCAGGCTGCCTTGTCCTGCCCTGGAAGGCTCTGCAGCTCTGGCTTGCCTTGGCCCTGGTCACTGTCTCTTGCTATGTGAACTTTGTGTACCTGTTCCTGGTTCCCTCATGGCTACTCCGTTGTCCCCTTCTCCACCGCTTGGCATAGCTTCATCTTTTCTTCAGTCATTGGGCTGTGGTGGACACCAGATATTTTCCTTCTCCTCTCCTTTCTAAATCCCGCTTCTTTTCTGAAAGCCACCTCAGAGCCAGCACCTTTGCATGGAATTGCCCTGTTACTAGGACTTTGTGTACAGGTCTCTCTCAGCTATCTTACACTATTAGGAAATGGAATCCTGTGATGCTTTGACACTTGTGAACCTCCATACACTTTCCATGGGCTCTTCGCAAGAAGACAGGCTGACTGAATAGCAAAGTGTTCTGTTCTCCCCTAGACTTTGATTCTCTGTCTTGAAGGTTTTGTTTCCTCTTTTAAGAACTCAGGACAGATACTGGTAATGGTGCTTAGTGAGTTTCATGCCTTGGTACTGTCCTATACTTCTGCATATGAGATAAACACTTGGGAATTAATTAATTCTGAGGACTCTGTAGAGTCCGACACCAGTATATAAAAAAGAGGTATGTGAAATCATAGGCTGAATTTGTTCTGTTTAAGTATCCCACATTAGCAACAGGCTAAGAATTAGTTATCTGCATGTCACATTTTTGTAGTACTAGTTTAAACTAATTAAGCTGTGTATGATTTACCCTCTGGACTTTCACTCCTACTAAAAACAACTGGTGATGAGCGCCAGTGTAGGTTAGACATGAGTAAAATGCTGTTCAGCTAAACAGCTTGAATAACATAACAAATGGTGCCATTTTGCATGCCTATTCAGAGCACAGAAAATCAATCTGCTTCCAGAGCTGGAGCCCTGCCACTTCATTTGTAGCACTTTCAGACTTAAAGCCCAGTTTACCTTACAGTTAGCATAGTCACACTGTCCACTCATAAGCATATAAACTGCAGAAATTATGTTTGGGAATTGTGTTGTGGAAAAACAAATGAGTCTGTTTAATGAGGTACAAACCCTGTTTTGCATGAAATGTATAAACCTCAATTTTCCATACAACTCAAGGGACGAAGGAGTATTATGATAATCATGCTTTCAGAAAATGGCAGGAATATTCACTATGATAAGCATTAAGTATCACAACCTCATATGGTATAACACAAAGCTTGGATAATTGAAGTGCTTCTGTACTTGATTCTAGGAGTGTAATAGTATTTAATGTATGGACTCCAGTTAGGTAACTGCTATTAGTATCCAATTTAGAAAGGTTCATAAGAGCCAGGTAGGTCCAAATGCTTCTTACTGCCTCTGGTAGTCTTCAGCTAGGAAGTACTGGGGACAGAAAAGGAAAGTTTGATAGCCTACTTCTCAAAGGAAGCCAATGCGTTGTTGTCACACGGTTAGTGTATTTGCTGACTAAAAAAAGTATTAGTGGGTTTAATTTTCTCTGAATGTTGTATCTTAAAGGGAAACATTCTCATTTCTTTTATGATTTGGAGCTCAGAGTGCTTTGGAATATTTTCTTGCTCATTTAGAGTAAATCCCACTTCATGTGAATAAATTACTGCTCCTATGGTGATATTTGAAATACAGACAATCTTGGATACTCTGAAAGGGGGTGTGAGGAAGGCTAAAACTCATCATGTGAGTCTTATTGAAAGAATCTTATTAACTCTGCATGCTGATGTTTGCAAGTTCCTCCATCCTCCTGCCTCCCACTGTCGCTGTCTTTTGGTTTTTAAATGTGTGAAGGTTTTATTTCAGAGAACTCCATCAGAAGAACTCTTCATCTTACCTTACCAGAAGAGTAGGGATCAACTCAAAATCACCTGAGTTGCTGCACACTGCAGTGAGCTGTATTTATATTCTTGGTACGAGTAAATATATTCTCATGCTTGAAATACCAGTAAGTTTATAGTAAGTAAGGACATCCTAGTGTTTATATGGGTGGACTGTTTTGGTGACTCTCCAGCTGATTTACTTGACTGCTTTGCATTCTACCAGACTGTGTGTAAGTGTGTCTTCTTCTCCACTGGCACAACAAGCAAATGAGTCTGAACAGATGCATGTACGAATGGATGTTATTTGTTGAGACGCAGCACTGGCAGTTGCATGTTTGTAAGTTATTCTGTAGCTGACACTGCTTTGTTATTCCACTGTGCTTGAAAAGGATTCTGTGGCTCATTCATTGTCTCACTGTATTTTTGAACACTCTAATCCATTGGCTAAAAGGATGCCAGTGCAAGGTCACTACCGGGAATGTAATTATAGATTGAAAGTACCTGTAAGAAAGAAAATGTCTAAAGTTAAGCTCAGGTAGTTCTGCTCTTTGCCCCTAATGTGTTCTTCTTCATAGCGAGTGGTAGCTGGAGGTGGGCAAACCACACTTTGTGACAGAGACTGCAAAAATAGCAGTTGTTCAGAACCTTGCATGTTCATAGTAAAGGGCTGCCTGAAAGCTGAGGGGTTCTTTGCAGTGCAGGAGAGCAGCTGGATGCAGAAGATGAAGGGGGACCTGAACTCATTGCCTTGCCCTTTTTGAGTTGCATTCCTACATGACAACCCCACAGAAGTTTCTTCAGTTGGTGATCGTTTATCTTCTGACCCATTTTTTTCCCCTGTGCTATGAATAACTGGCACTGTACACCGACAGAGAACCAGTATCTCATTCTCTGCATGTGCACAGGATATTTGGCAGGTACGAGCTGTACAGTAGAGTATTCAGGAAGATTTTTTAAGAAACACAGTCTTGCAGTCTTCTGTCCCGGAACGTCACAATCTCCTGCCTTCCTTGGCTTTAAGTCCCTCTTGCTAATCATATAAAATGATGCCTGCTCTATTGTGCTGTGTTACAACATCAAATCAGTAGTCACAGGGAGCATCTGTAGTTCACTTTTCCATAACCACCATTTATTCCCTATGACTGATCTTGCTGTTTCCGTGTTTGTTATAAGTATCTTTGTGGCACAGAAAAGGAGCAAAATCTTTATGATATTACGTGCCAGTGGACAGCTGGTTGTACAAAGTGAGGGTGTGTTACACATGCAAACATACATTTTGAAGCAGGAGGTGCAGTGCTTGAACAAAGGTATTTGAGATATTTTATTTTTCAGGACAAAACGTAGCACTCTAAGAGTAAATAATGTGTGTGTGAGAGTATATATGCCAATGATGTTAACCCTCACAATGTCACTGAGATTTCTGTAGGATTACTTTATTCACTTGATATCAGTGGGAACTCTTTGTGTGCTTGTAGAGTACAGAAAATGTCAGGGGAAATATTCGGAGGTAATGTTTCAAAGCAGTGCCACCTTATGGTTCATTTCAGAATGGAATCGTGTGGCCTCCCACTCATGCAAAACATCGCGTGTACCTTGCTGGGCTCTCTGACTTTCTTTAATGGTCACTTTCTGTGCTTCCTGATGGCATCAGTTAGTGACGAACTATACCTATCACTATTGGGACTGACTGCAGTGCAACAGCCTGCTTCTCAAAGAATAGCCATTCCCTCTGTACTCTTATCCATACCATTGCTCACATGAAAAAAAAACCCTGCCCCAGATCTCTCTCTCCCAGATGGCTTGCAGAGGTGCACATGCGATTTCTGTCTGGGGCTCCCATTTCTGCTGAGATGTTGTGCTCCATCCCAATGTCACAATCTGTAATTTCAGTAGCTGCAGCTTCTATTCATCATACCTACCCCTATGGTTCTGTCGTTCACGATGAGGTAAATGATTGCTGACTGGCCAAAAGCAGAAGGAAAGGCTTTCAGCTTCTGCTTTGCTGTTGCTCACAATCCCTAAGCAGCATGGCTTTCATGGGTCTGGAAGTGACCCTGTATCCAGGGAAGATGATTTCAGAAAAATCCTTGCAAAAGAAACTTGTCTTTTTGATCTCTTCCTGCTCCTGTTCCAGCTTCTGGCAGGAATAGCTGCTGCCTGGATGCCAAAACTTTGTCAGAGCTGCTAGATCATGTGGCTGCACTGAATTCCCTGAGAAGTCAATTACATATTGAGGTATGCTCATGTGTTAATTACAGCTACTGATGCAGCTCAGAGACTTCTTTTGTCTGCAGTAGCCATAACAGTTTACAAATAATTCTGCTTAGCTTGTGAGAGAAGAATCACTGACTTACAGAAGAAAAATCCAGGGGATACTTTAATTAAATCCTAGGTTTTAAGAGTAGCAATTTCTTCCTACAGTTGCAATGCTTAAATCCCAGAAGCAGAATTAAGGAAGATGGGATTCTTTGCTATCCCACTGAATATAGAGGAAATCCATTTCTTGGGGAAATAGCTGTTCGAACTGGAATGAAAATTGGCACAGGAATGGGACTAATGTTAAGCCACTACTGCACTGCTCCTTAGAGCAGTTTGTACAACCATCACCAGTGCTATCCTCAGGATTGACTCTCCACCAGTTGCAATGGGGGTAAAATAAGATAGGAGCCATTAGCTACACTTTGACTCTTTCTATTATTTATATACAGCCCTTTCCTTTTTCTTTATGTGCATAGAAACTACAGAACAGCTTTACTGAATATTGTGTAGAGATGACCAGCCCAGCACGAGTGCTCAATTGCCTCAGATTCCAGTATCACTCCTATTTTTGTGGGAAAGAGTAAAGCTCAGTAATGAAAATCTGATCATTGATATTGGCTTAAATATACCTGCTGCTATAAGTTTAGCTTGTTTGCAAGGGTGTATATGTTAAATCTCGCGGCTACAGTGAATACTGCTGAAACTCAGTTTCCTGTGGTCCTGAACCTTTTCATTCATAGAGTTTTAAAAATTAAATGGTATGATTATTTTCTGTTCTCACCTAGAAAGGTGAGATCCTATAGCATTCCCATCTTTTCTCATAGAGCCTTTCTTTACTAAATATGCTCACAATTACAAGCAGGATGCCTCTTTTGACTGATTTGGCCACAAAATCAAAACTTTGACCTCCCCTCTCTCTGGTGTTACAAAACGCACAGAGAGGTGTGGGAAGAGAAGTTGCCAGAGAAGACCAAGGCAGAAAAGTTGTTGTGTACCTCAGCCTTCTCCTTGTCTGTTGTCACCAGTTTGTCACTCACGTCAAGCAGGACGGGGGGTCTTTCTCTGACCTTCATTTTCTGGCTGATATACCTGTAGAAGCCCTTCTTATTGCTCATTGCATCTCTTATAAAGTTCAGGTGCATCTTTGCCTTCCTAATGCCATCTGTACGCAACCAGGCAGTGTTCCTATACTCTTCCCAGGACACCTGACCCTGCTTCAGCTGCCTGTGCATTTCCTTCTTGGCCTTTAAATTTGGCCTGCGTGTCTTGACTCATCCACGCCAGTCTCTCACCTTCCTTTCGTCACTACTTACACCTGGGGACTGAGAGCTCTTGTGCTCTATGGAAAGCATCCTTAATGATCTAACAGCTTTGTTCTGCTCCCCTGTCCCAGAGGGAAGTTTCCCAGGAGGTCTTATTGACTAACTCCATGAACAGCTGGGACTTTGATTTCCTAACATTAAGGGTTCTGACTTCACTCTTTACCTAAACCTTATCCTTCACGACTGTGAGATCCACCAGTGCGTGATGCCTGCATTCCAGGCTGCCTCATTCTTGATGTCACTGGTTAGCTCAATTGCATGAGCTGTCTGGGTACAGCTGTCTGTTCTCTGGCTTAAGTTATCCTTTATTCATTTCAGGAGTCTCCTGGAATACCTACAGCTCGCTGTGCTGCTTTTCCAGCAGATGTCACTGTGGTTGAAGTTCCCTAGCAGGACAAGACTGTGAGTGTGATGCCTCCTGTAGCAGGAGGAAGAAGGCTCTGCCAATAGGCTCCTCTTGATCAGGCAGCCTGTAGCAGACATCAAATACAAGGTTCCCTGATTGGTCTCTGGTTCTCGTGAGCTTTCAGCCTGCAAGTGGCTATCCCCTAGGGAAAGCTATCCACACTCTACCCATTTTTTAATGCAGAGGGCAATGCCTCCACCTTTCTTTCCTCACCTGTCCCCTCTGAGCAGCATATAGCCATTGATAGCCACATCCCAGTCACGGGATTCGTCCCACCAAGTCTCAGTGATTCATCCTAAGTGGGAGAACTCACTGACAGGAAACTTACTGTGTTCCTCTGTGCCCTCTATATAATTTTACAGTAAGCATCATCTGTTCATTGGTTGTATTCTCATTCTGATACATGATGTATTTAGGGGCGTCATATAAACTGTTGTTTCTGGGGTATTAAGTAACTTGGTGTTCGAGCAGCTTCTGTTAAACAATTTCAGTCCAGATTCGGGTAAGTTGTAGGCACATACAAAAATTCTGTATGGTGACCATGCGTAGCTGGCTGAGACAACTTGGTATGCTGATTGCAAGGACTGGATGTCAGAGCTCCCTGCTCACCAGTCTTCTCCTTGATTTAAGTGGGAACCTCGCTGAAGCCATATAGGACCCTGTGACACACAGGTGTATAATACTGATCATGTTCAGTAGCATGTATATGTTTGCATTTACGGACCCTCTCTCTGCATTATTAAATGAACCGATGGGATTTACTCCACCCTTTTTAATTTAGGAGTCTAATTTTTAGGAATAATGTATATTCGCATTAGAAGTGTGGTACTAATGGAGTAAATGCTATAACTTTGTTTTAAAGTTTCATTTGACTTGTTAGCATTTTAAGTGTGTAATTTTTTTGTTATTGTATGTATTTTTGAGACAGCACTTACTGGTTTGAGGGTTTTTTTTATTAACACGGTTTATGGAGACAGAAGTACTTGTAACTTTAACATTATGTTGTTGATTTTGAGAGACAAAGAAACAAGTTTTTCAAAGATTCTGCCCAGTTCTTTAGTGCTAGGTTTTCCAGTATAATTGAAAACATACAGAAAGGATTCAGGATTACATGAGTCAAGAAAGTGGGGTTTGGTTTGCTTCTGAAAACAGTTTCTGAGGATGTACAACCTCCCAAGTTCAAGAGGACTCATATTTGTAGCGAGACTCATGTTGGCAAAGCATTGCTGTTGAGTGTTCTTCCACAAAGAGCTTTTGCTTGTTTCCCTCTATCTTTCCTCTCTCTCCCTACTTTTCTTACCTCAGAAAGAGTAGTCTTTTGTCACTGTTGTTTTTTTAAACATCTAACTATAGTTTCAGATATGAAGAGGTGACACACTAGTTTTCCAACCCTCTCATGGGTATTCATGGCCAGATTTAAAGATGTGCTGATCTTTACTTGCCTATAACTGTATCCACAGGTTTATAGCATCTCTAATTGTCAGCCTTGGAAGTTTGCTCACAATTGCACACAAGACCTCACTGCTGCGTGTGTAGCTGAATACTGCTTTCTCTACAGCTTTGTGCAAGATGAGGAGACTGAAAAACATGCCGTGTCTTGCTAGTGTTTTTATACATCTGTCAGAGCACTGTAATCTGTGATGCCTGAACTGTGATCTTCTAATTGCTTCACCAGTAAATACTCATGGCTTATTTTTATGCAGTTTACTTTCTAATGCATTTGAAACCTTTGTCTTCTTTTAACAGATGATTAGGATTTGGAAAATGTTATCTGTGTCTTAAAAAGAATCAGGCTGTTTTTCTGACCCTTTTTATCTCAAAAGATGCAGAGAGGTACAAGGAGTAGTGCAAATTGATTAAATATGCAACACAGAGAATGATGCACTGCACGTACTTCTTTTGTGAGAGCATTTTGTTTCAGAGTTAAACCTCTTGGTGTATCACTTGGAAAACCACTATAGATGCTACAAGCTAGATGGAAAAAGTAGATCTGCTAAAGGGTATTAGGTAATAAATGTTATGTAGGACTTTATGCTTGCATGGATCCTGCCGCAGGATCAATATGTTATGTCAGTGTGATGTGGGTGAGAAGCTCAGCTTGTGATGTGGAAGTGGCAGGCTTAGGGTCTAAATTGCAATATAATACTTTATCTTCCAGTTTGTTTTTCTGAGCTCTACAGAATGCTCTCTTGGGTTTCCTCTTTCTTAGAGGCCCTGCCATACTCAGCAGGAGTGTGTTAGAATGGAGAGCTTTGGGAAGCTGAGCTCTCAGCCTCCTGCTTTGTTGCATCCTTTCAATGCAGTTCTGCAAGAGAAAAAGAATTATTTATGAGAGAGATCATAGTAGGAGCTAGGCTCCTTGCAAGAGACAGATTAGCCCCATCTGCTTGAAGACACCAAGACAGACTTGTCCTGTAACCTAAATTCCTTGTATACAAAATGACATAAGACTTTGAATCTGCCAATACAATCAGTCCTGTTTATTCTTGTGCATTCAGTTTTCTGAGGTTGAAGTTTTGTAGAGATGTTGCACTCTGAATCCAAAGCTTACAGACAGCCATGAGGTATTCTGACTTCAGTTGGCTCTGGGTCTGTTCACACATCCTGACTTCAGAGGACCAAATGATTATATGGAGCTTTGAAACAGGTAAATCAGCGGGATCTCATTACAAGGTACAATATACAAGTCTTTCTGCTTCAATTATTCTGGAAGTTATGGCTTCCCTTTAGATTAAGGGATATGACTTTAATAGAACTTTCTGCTTTATGTTCACGTAATGTGCACACTTAGAATTGCAGTAAGACCTTGATTACTCAACAAGCCACAGAATTCAAATGGAGACATTTTTTCTCCCATCTCTAACGTGTTTTTGGATTAACTCCTTATCAAGGGACAAGAGCTTGTGGTGTTCTTATGGGCAGGTGTCTCATGGACTTTTAGAAGACTGGTTCACTGCATCCACTTTTCTGCAAACACTGCGGCTGGCAGTGATACAGATCTGCATAGGGTTTAACTTGCTTAAAGGGCAAAATAAAGTTCAAATCTGCATTTAGGCTGCCAGAAGAGACTAGTGCCTTCAACTGGCCAGGGCAGTGTGTAACTTCATCTACCATAACCATCTCCTTTTCAGAAGAGCTGGAGCATGAGTGAGCTGTAACTGTGTATAGCTTTGGCCTTGACACTGTATGATTGCAAATATTTCTTTTATTTTTGCTCAAAGACTTATTCCGTAGCACAGAATAAAACAGAGATTCTTATGGGGAAATGCAGTCCTGTTTTCTGGATTTAGCAGTGGATTTTATTGTATTGTTATGGTAATTTTAACTCTAATCCATTCAGATCCATATCAAGACTTACAATACCAAGATTGTATGACTAAGAAATTCAGATCCACCTCCTTACTAGCAGCAAATGCAGTGAGGTTTGAGCCTGGTTCTATGTTTTCCCAGTGTTTAGTGAAAGTTTAGGCTCTGGTTTTATCTGATAGTCGGGCTTCACTTACTGAAGACCCTACCTAGGCTCTGCCACAGCTGAACCTGCATCGCTCATCTATGGAGGAAGCTGAAGCTCTGTGGGACATTGTGCTCATGCCCACCAGCCCTAGATGCACAGCACCATGTACTCACCATGTGTGCTGATTGACTCCAGAACCTTCTATGCCATACGGCTTATCCCTTCAATGTGGGGCTCTCCTGCCAAAGTGCACATGCCAAATGTTTCTGATCGGCTCCTCTAGTCTCATGCCCCACCAGCCCCCAAGGCTAGGAGGAAGGCACCCAGGGGAACACAAGCTGCCCAGGGCAGTGGGAGGAAGCTAGTGTGAACTGCTTTTGGGAGGCATTTGTTAAACCTTAGCTTGCGTGTAGTCTCACCAGCCACAAGCCCACATTTTGTTCTATGATTCTATATTCACATTTTGATTCTATATGATTCTATATTCACATTTTGTTCTATGATTCTATGATTCTAAGCCTTCTTCTTCAAAAGAAATAGGTTCTCCAGGCCTTGTCTATAGACCCTGAGGAGGGTCTGGTGCTCTGGAGTCACAACAGCTCCATTCCATAGAGCAGTCTGGTAAAGAAGGCACAGGGCTTGCCATGGGTCTTTTCTGAACATTACTGCTCTGTGACTTCCAGGGGGGTCATCACAGTTTTCTGTGCATCATTTGCTCCACCTTCCCTGCCAAAAGGAATGACATTTAATGGACTCTGCAGCATGTTTTGACACCTGGAAGCATTAAACAATCTGCAGAAATGAAAGAAGACCTCTTTACACTCAGACAAAATGGAAAGCCTAACTAGTCCTTTGAGTTTCACTTTACTGATGCAAAATTGCAGGATCGAAAGTATGACAAAACACGTCTGCCAAGATCATCCAGTTCAAAGATTTATCTTACTGTGAACAGTATGTATCTTGTGGAAGATTTGTTGATTAGGGTTGTTTCTGAACCAGTCTCTTCAAGTTTTGCATCTAATCTCACTGTAAGAGCGTAGGGTTAAATAATTCTTTACACCTGCTCATGGAGTTCAGAACAGGCAGCTTCACAGATGCTCTTTGATCTGATTTCAAGGTCGGCCACAATGCAAACACCATTGGGTTTTTCCTATGTCTGCTGAAGTGTTATACCAGTTTTTTTAGCTACTGTTGCTTCGTTAGAACAAAACAACAACAAAACCTTCAGATCTAAAATTCCTTTGTGGGAAAATGTTCAAAGCCTACTAAGTTATCAAATAAATCAGCACCTAGCAACAAATTGCTCAGGATATGTATGGATGTGATGTGATTCAGTAATAAACAGCTAGGCAAGATGCACATTGCCAAATGTTTATTCCTATGCTACAGGACAGCTGGGCCAGCTTGGGATCTGTGCCTTTTGATTTTTATTTGTTTGTTTGTTTGAGTCATAGGTGGGCAGTAATTTCAATTTCAACCTATTATTTTCTATAGCTAATGAGGTTTCTGCATGATTTGGAAAAAGGAGGATCCTGCCAAATAAACTTTTTTTTCATAGAAACATAGAATCACGAGGTTGGAAAAGACCGTTTGGATAATTGAGTCCAACCATTCCTATCTGCCCCTAAACCATGTCCCTGAGCATCTTGCCTACCTGTCTTTTAAATACCTCCAGGGATGGTGACACAACCACCTCCCTGGGCAGCTTGTTCCAATGCCCAATGACCCTTTCTATGAAAAATTTATTTCTGATATCTAGTCTGAACTACCTCAGCACAGCTTGAGGCCATTCCTTCTTGTCCTGTCCCCTGTCACTTGGGAGAAGAGGACAGCTCCCTCCTCTCCACAACGTCTTTTCAGGTATTTGTAGAGAGCAATAAGGTCTCCCCTCAGCCTACTTTACTCAAGGCTAAACAGCCCCAGTTCCCTCAGCTGCTCCTTGTAAGACTTGTTCTCCAGACCCTTTACCAGCTTTGTCACCCCTCTCTGGACTCACTTCAGAGCCTCAACATTCTTCTTGTAGTGAGGGGCCCAGAATTGAACACAGTATTTGAGGAGCGGTCTCACCAGTGCTGAGTACAGAGGGAGAATCACCTCCCTGGACCTACTGGTCACACTGTTTCTTATACAAGCCAGGATGCCATTGGCCTTGTTGGCCACCTGGGCACACTGCTGGCTCATGTTCAGTTGGCTGTCAACCAACACCCCCAGGTCCTTCTCCTCCACGCACCTTTCTAACCAGTCTTCTCCTAGTCTGTAGCTCTGCATAGGGTTGTTGTACCCCAAGTGCAGGACCCGGCATTTGGCCGTGTTAAACCTCATCCCATTGGTCTCAGCCCAGCAGTCCAGCCTGTCCAGATCCCTTTGCAGAGCCTCCTTACCCTCCAGCAGATCCACACTTCCACACAGCTTAGTGTCATCTGCAAATTTACTAAGGATGCACTCAATGCCTTCATCCAGGTCATTGATGAAGACATTGAACAGGGCTGGACCCAGCACTGAGCCCTGGGGATCACGACTTGTGACCAGCCCCTATCTGGAATTAACTCCATTTAGAACCACTCTCTGGGCCCGGCCAGCCAACCAGTTTTCCACCCAGGAGAATGTGTGCCTGTCCAGGCCAGAGGCTGACAGTTTCCTAAGCAGAATACTGTGAGAAACTGTGTCAAAGGCTTTACTGAAGTCCAAGAAGACCACATCCACAGCCTTTCCCTCATTCAGTAAGCAGGTCACCTTGTCATAGAAGGTGATCAGGTTAGTTTGGCAGGACCTTGTCACGGTCCACTTGTAAGCGGACTCGTGATGGTTCGTTTCATTTCTGATTTCAGAGTTGCAAAATAATAACTCAAAGAGAGAGAGAGAGAGAGAGAGAGAGTCAAGGGAGTCAAATTTCGATCTCGACAGGCAATTTATTAATAATGTCCATAAAACGACTTATGATAGAAAAAGAGAGAGAGAGCAAGGAAAGAGTTATGAAGGAGAGAGAAGGAGATGAGGTTCATAGCTACCGCCACGGGTCCACAGGTGTCCAGAGTCTCTGGGAGTCCCGGTGCAGAAAGGTGTTCCGTTGTTTCGGTCTTTCTTGAAGGTGGTCCCACGGTGGAGGGGGTCTTCTGTCTTGATCTTCCTGTTGCCCCCCTCATTTCAGCTGTTGTGGAGCTGTCTTTTATGCCAGTCTATGCACCTGTAACCTGCCTTTCCCATGGGAATGTGGTAGTCTCCACCTAGCAGGCCCCACATGCCAAGAGAGGAGTGTCTGTGAGTCTCCTCCCCTTGTGCACGCACTCCTTCTGGTGGCGGTGGTCGATCTGGGGTCTCCCGATGAAGGCCAGTAGTCATCATCACCTTGTGCGCATGCTCTGCTGGCTGTGGGCCTGTGGTCATTAATCTTCCTGTCTTTTCCTCCTTGCTTCATGGATCTTTCACAATGGTCAGGAGCAAGGAGGCTTGAAGACAGGTACAAAACATTTTCGAGATGAGGGAGCAGGTACAGGTAGTTAGGTACAAAGCATTCGTTCTGTACCAGTTCTGGTTGAGTTTCTGAGACCGGTTTTCTGAGAGCTGTGTTTCTGTTTTATACAGTCAAGTTCAGAGGCCTAAAGAGGCCTAAAAACGAGGAGAAAAGTTGAGACAGAAATCGATCCTTTGACCGACTCTTACAGACCTGCCTTTTTTGTGCAGTGGTATCAGCAAGTCACAAGTAGAATTGACTGGTTCAATGATACAGTGCCTGGTTGAGTCCTGCTGGTTAACCACGAGCTGGCTCAAAAGCAAAGAGTTGATTGATCTTCTTGTTTACCATAAATAGTCAAGTATTTAAGATCTTGGGAAGGTGAAGAGGTAGAAGGAGCCTAGGAAGAAATGGAAGATTACTCCATGTTCTGTTTGGCTGAAGGCTTTTAGTGTGAGCAGCAGCCGTGACCAGTATGCCCAGGAGAAGTGATTGCTGGCTTTGGTTCAGGAGGTGGATCTGGCAGCTGGGAGGGCACCACAAGCTGAGCTGAGCCTTGCCCCAGACTTCTTCCATGACCTTCAAGGCACTCACAGAGTTTCACAGGACCTCTTTCTCTGCAGCAGGAGAAGGAACATCCTTCATCCTTGGAGGAGGGCTGGGAGGCTGCACCCATTAGTGTTGGGAAAACCCTATGAAGTGCAAGTCAAAATACCATTTCTTGTCTTGCACTTTAGTATAATTCACAGCAAATACTTCCTTCTGAAAAGGACAACAGTTTATTTAAAGATGCGGTTTGTACTCATGTTCCTAGCATGATTTTTAAAGGATTTGCTTGTTCCTGTTGCAATATTTCTATGAGTAATTTAGTGAATGAGAAAGCGGAAGCTCTGAGAGTGGCTGTATAAAAATTGCCACCAAAGGCACAAAATAAATTGGAAGGCAGAGAGTCCATGCTATTCTTTGCTAGCATCTTGTGTTCTAATAAACTCAAGAGTTGCTGCAACTATGGCAGGTAAAAATCAAACCATAAGTGTGACATTTGCCTGGTTTCTTTCTGAAATGGTAACTGCGTAATTGAAGCATTTTATTCCTCTGTACTAATGACCTAAGTAGCCCTTTTTAATAGTAAGCGGATTAACTTCTGTTGGTGTGTTCATCTTGGGTTGGTTTATTGGCTTTGTTATATGAAAATATCTAGAAGCAAAGGCTAAAAACCCCGAAGATACAGCTCTGTATTAAATACACACAAAAAGTAAGAATATAAAGTTGCAGTATCTCCCTCAGCATGTTTTTTTTATATACTTGATGAAATATTATTGGTATTTACAAATGCAGGAACTGATTTTACAAGACAGGCAACATTATCAGTCCACATAACAGGGCCAAAACCAAACATAAGTTCGAAGGAAAAAGAATGGAAGGGATAATGTGCAGTGGACTGGCATCCTTCTTCATAAGACCTGGGGTGGACATCAACTCAAGTAATTCTGCTAAGAGTTGGTGCTGCCTTTGGTTTTCTGGTGTCACTTTACCTTAGTTTAATGCCTTCAGGTTAGTAAAATTTTTAGGTTACCCAGAGAAGTCATGGTTTCCCCTTCCCTGGAGGTCTTCAAGGCCAGGTTGGATGAAGCTTTTTGCAACCTGGTCTAGTGGGAGGTGTCCCTGGTCTCTTCCAACTCAAATCATTCATGATTCTATGATTTAAAGATATAAACATGCTTTATTTTTTTTAATGTGGAACATATTTTCTCCCAAGAGAAAAAGCAGATTCAATGGCACTATCATGTACTGTAAATATGAGATATTAGTAAGATTTTATTTCTTCTGAAAAAACAAGGTATCATTGCTTTTTTTGAAAATCACCATGTTCTTTTTAAGTAAAATTAAAACTTTTAAGCAATGATGAATGATTTTGTGGAACTTGCAGATATTTTGAATTTTTAATTTTGCTAGGATTTTGGAAAATACTTCGACTTTGTAACATACCCTATTAATCTTCTGAGGGTGGAAAGAACAGTGTGAATCCTTTTTTCACTTATCAGTGCAATCAAATGCTATGGGAGTGATAATTTTTTTATTACCTTGTTCCAACAGCAAACACAGAAGCACAGGAACATGCTTTTCTTGTCAGAGACAAGAAAAAGGGGATTCTGTGACAAGTAAAATCTCTCAGAGTCCTCCAGGATCAGAGCACAGGGGTGAACTTCTTGGGAATCATCCCTGGGTTTCTGAAGAACCTTTGTTTGACAACCTTATACAAAGGCCACTCAGGAAAATAAAGGTGCATAACATCCATGAGTTAAGTGTGTTATCTGTCCGTTGTTTGTTTATTTCCAGCTCTTCACATTGTGTTAGTGGTTTCATTTCCTTTTGGTAAGAACTTTGCTCAGATGCTACTGTTTCTGCCATGCAAGTGACATTTCAATCAATGAAACCCACTTTTAAATGAGCATCCAAAATGGCATTTCATCTTCAAAGGAGAAGCGTAGTGGAGATTTGAATGCCTGCTTTGGTCTTCCATCAGTGCTTCAAATGCAGCTCTGAGAGTTCTGAGCATGCTTGTCTCCTTCATCCTGCAGAAATCAAGGAAACAAGAATTTCTATGGAAAAAATCTCATATCAAAGTGTTCCCAGTTGCTATAGTGTTGTGTTATTACCACCTTGTATCCACACGTGAGTATTCATAAATAGCTTTTGCTGTACCGTGATGCTTAGCACAGCTGAGCACACTGTAGTTGCAACACTGAAATGGGAGAGGAGAAGGAAAGTGTAAACCATGTTACCTTATCTGATATGCAACATGCATTCTTCTTAGAGTCAAGACATCTACTTTCCACTGGAATTATGTCCTTGTATTACTTTCCAGCCTGATCCTCTGCTTGGCATTCATTTGGCTGTCCTCTGGCAGTCAAAACAAGAACATATTTCTTCTGTTATTTTTGTGTCTGAGGTTTTTTTCTTCTTCAGGATAGCACATGAACAGACACAAACTTCCTGAAAGTACTTTTGGAATCAAACACACTTAAAACAGTGACTCAGACACATAGCTTTTTCTTGTATTCATAGAGACCTTTCCCTTTAACACGTGGTCCTATGGCTTCAGGGGTAATGATTGCAGAATTGGATTCAGGTTTGAATTCATTGCAGGTTCATCATGGGATTATTAACAGCTGCCTCTGCTGGTTGAAAATCGTGTCACAGAATTTCAGGATTCAACCATAAAGTTGAAGATTTTCTCTGCTACTACTCCTTGAGGGAGATAGCCTTGGCTGGGAGAAAGGTGAGACTGGAACAACAGTGTAGGTGTGTGTATATTTACCTGAACTCTTCAGTGGCTTCCTCTGAAGAAGTGCAAAGCAGAACTAAAACTGTACTTGTTCCTCTGGGAAGAGCTGAGGGTAAATTTGATACCTAATCTTTACTGAGAGAGGTGTTAGGGAATATAAGTTCTCTAGAAGCTGTTTTTTTGTGTGTTCTGATTTCAGGTTAGAACAAATTTCTGTCTGGCCCACAGACAAGAAAAAGAACTTGTCTGTAGTAGATGATACAATATGCAGTCCTTGACTGAAATGAATATCTGGGGTCTGTTTGGGAAGATACAGAAATCAATAACTGTAAGACAAGCCCTAGTATTCATGCTTGGTAGTTCTAGACTGTATTTTTCCGCTTGCATAACAGTGGGAAGTAAAATCTAGTCCTGAGCTTTAATGTGTTTAGTCTGTGAAATTTCTCAGAGTTCGATCTTCAGATATTTATGATCCAATGAGAATTAAACCTTAGCAGAAGGTTTATGAAGCATGAACATACACGTAAGCAAATGCACGCACTTTGTTATGCATATCTGCACATCCTGCATTAAAATTTTGATTTCCTATTTGGAAAAAAAATAATTGGCTCAGAATTACACAACTGAATTTTGTTACTTGGAGTTACTAGGGCAGCATATGTGGTTTGTAGAGTAGCCACAACGGTGAAGTTTGTATGAAAAAACTTTTAACTCGTTAAATGATGAGGTGTATAAAGTGGTTCTGTTGTTTCAGTGGTCTCCTGGGACTACATACTGAAGGACCTTGCTGAAAGGGAGCTGCAACTGCTCCACGGTATGGTAACGGTTCAAGAAAGCGTTCTTGAATGTTATTTACAGTCTGTCAGCATACCAGCTATGTCAGAGGTCATATACAGCTCTGAAAGAGGGGGCACGTTTTGCTGTGCAGAGACCTGCGTAGAGTGGGATTTGAGGGGGCTAATAACATACTGTTCTATTTTCACTAGTGTTTGTATACTTTTTGCACAGAGAGAGAACATGTAATCCTTTGTGGTGATCTCTCTCCCTTTGGAAATGCATAGGTTTTGTGACATACTGTGTAAAAGATGCTGTGTGTACAGTACATGGAACTGTTACAGAAGATAAGCTGTTCTGGGGAAAGAAACCAGACTTGGGAGCACTAGAAATACTAATACCACTTTGAGCTAAATTACTGATACGCACTTCATAGCAGACAAAAATTGTACTGGAGTAATTTCCTAGCATTGAAACGTGTATCTGAGAATGCCTGCTATTATAATTCCACCTTTATGATTTGAGTGAATAAGATCCAATAAATGTTATGTTTCATTCTCAGTTTCTGTATCCAGACTTCAGTTCCAATTTGCATAAGCCATATACTGTGGAGTATTTTTCTGTTTCCTCTCTTGACTATTCTGTATATTTTCTTGCATACAGTAGCACTTTGAAAAATTTGTCTTCTTGAGGCATGTTGATTGTGGAGATATATTCCCCAGATTTAGTCTCCCACCGTTATTTGTCTTTGTAAATAAATCCAGCAAGCCTAAGCCAGAATATTTTATCTTATACTAAGGATCATGATAGCCAAGTGAACTTGGCAAAACATACAGAACCTGTTTGTTCTGTGCTTGGTGGTACTTGTGCTGTTGTAGTGTTCTAGAGTACCTGCCTTTGGTTAACAAGTCAAAATATCATAAAAATGCATTTAGCCCATGTTGTACTTCTGAATGCTTTGATCTAGCAATGTATGGAGACCTTGGAAAGCTGGGAGTCCAAATCAGAGAATGTCTTGAGTTACTGTACAGGTGGATAAAATTATTTAGAAGTTGGTACCACTTCATTTGCTAATCTCCTGTCACTCTCATGGCTTGTGAACTGCGTTCTACTAATCCTTGGTAATGCAAGGTAACGGGTTTAATAACAACCAATTCAGAAGTTTTAATTTGAATTTTAGTTTCTGTATTCGCATCAAAATTGTGTTAACTCTAATGTAGAGCATTAAGATGTTGCTTTGTTAGCTATGTAAAAAAAACTTTTGATTATCTTGTGCTTTAAAAGTAGGCTTAATTAAATCATTGCTAACCAAGAAAACAAATTAGAAGTTATTTCTCTAAAATACTTAATTTGCAGTGTTAATTTGAAAAACCCTGGGAGATGGTGGGGATAGGTTCTGTGATGGGTGCTTAATTTGATGCTTCTGGTGCATGCAGTGCTCTAATCCTAATGATTTTCAAATGATGGAAGAAATGAGTTGTGTTTGTCTGCTGTCGCCCTAGAATCTTGCTTGAATAAATCAAATGCTGCAGTCAGTTCAGGAGTCTTATGGAAAATGACAGCATGTAATCTCATCCCAGTGAATCTTTGTGCTCCCAGCAGTTTATTACTGTGTTTCTTCTGATACTTGTAGATTTTGCACTTTTGTGTTTTGTAGCCTTTCAGACCAAGCTTCTCATACCTATATCACCTATGCAGATGCAGAGTGGTGTCTGAGTAATTTCTTGCAGTTGGAGTCACATAATGGTTCTTGCAGATGGTGAAAAGATCCAAAAGGAAGGGAGAGTCTCTAATCATATAGCTACTACATGTGCCTTGAGAGTGAGAACACTTCAGGGAATGGGGAGGAGAGCTGGGCAGCCCTCCTTCTTGTGCCCTGTGGAGCAAATATTAAACCTGTAGCCATAAAAAGATATTGTGACTGTGCATTATCCTGCAAAACCACATTGGAAAGTGATTTCTTTTGCTCTTGTTAGGTTTGTAAAGTTTACTGATGTCCCTTCTAGTTTTTGATTCATCCCTCATTTATCTTTAGAGTGATCCTCCAAATACAAAATGAATTAATTTTGTGTAGCTGATCAGAAGCTTACTTATGTGTATTCAACATGTGGATTTATGACAAAGTTTGAACCCCTTTCCTTTGGCCCCATAGCAAATAGAAGGAGAAAGGGCTTGAGTTTGTCCTCCAGCCCAAGTGTGCATCAGTAAGGACTGGATGATGCGGATGACTTTGTAAGCACTGTCCATTCTCAAGGCTAAAATAGTTCTGCTTTCCTTATCAGGCTACAGTATCTGAAGTAAACAAAAAAGGGCTTGTGAGCCAGCAGATATCTTGTATGACATGTATTCATACAGAAATTGCTGTGGCCTCTGAGTTACCTTTGCTTATGTAAGGGAGGAGATGGCAGAGCAGGAGGAGGGAGGCGTGCGTGCAGCCCTGTGGCGCAGTGTGGGCAGAGTGTGCTCTATCTGACTCCAGCACGGGGCATGGGAGCTCGGGCACACGCGTGAAGCTGAGCTGGTGGCAGTGGTTGGGCTTCAGGGCAAGTGAGTAGCCAGATGTCTTTCTTAGGATAGTGGTGGAGCTTTTCCTTGCCACAACCCTGCCCTTGTTCTGGGAGTGCAGCCAGCCCTACTGCTGGGCTCTGATGAAGAGTAGGGGCACGCTACTGTGGAGATCTTGCCCATGGTAAAAGAACCTCATGTTTTACAGAAAACAGTAAATAAAAAAAACTGCTTTGTGAGGCAGTGCAGGTGGCCTTAGCTTCCTGCAGGCACCGGCGTTGAAATGATGATGGGTTATGCTATCTGGTCAGAGATAAGTTTATCTTCTCCAGACGTTTCCATAACATTCCCTTAGGCTGAGGAGCTAAGATTCTGAACCAGCACTCGCTTGTCTTCTCTTAAGTTATAGCATTTCCCAAGCATTTATTGAGCTGGAAACCTGGGTATCTGCAGTGTCACAGAGTAGGAAAACATCAAGGCTATTTGATGAATCTCTTACGTTTTTGACATACTGGGGGAGTACAACAAGCAAGCATGGGCCCCTGTGGATTCCCAGGCTGCTTCTAAGACATCTGTTGCTTTTGATTTGTGTATGTTTGGTTGATATTAATTAACACAAAAAGAAAATAAATACTTTTATATTTCTTGTGCTCCTTTTGGTGCTAAAGTTGCCTGTGAACACATCTGGACTTTCAGGGGCTGTCAAAAGTAGGAATTTCTTCAACTAGGAGTGACTATCTCCCCCTGCCAGCTTTTTTTTTGTCTCTGTAAGTGCACCACTTTTGCTGCTTCTTTTGTTTCTCATCTGAGTGGTTTTTTTTCTTCTTCTTGTCACTTTACAGTAGAAGTTGTAATGCTACTGAACCACTTCAGTGCCTCCCTATCCTTTCTATATCTCTCAAGTCATCTGGGATAGGGAGAAGAGCTTGAAGGTCATAGTATTATCTTTGCTTTGGCAAAATAAAGAGTGTAGGCAAGAAGGAAATTAGCTGTGATTTTAGTGGGTTATTATGAACTGAGGGCCTCAGTTCTAGTTTTGATGCTGGCTGTCCCACTAGTAACTTCCCAATGAATTTCCTTGGGAGACCAGTGCTATGGAATTGTTAAAGGAACTGGAATTTCTGTGGAACAAAATTTCTCATGCTGCTATATGGAAAACTTCATCTGACCACTCTGTGATACAGGATGAGTAAAGGGAATGGGAGCCCTGTGGAAGACAGAATATGGTCAGGGATCCTGAGCGGCAGCAAAGAACAGAAGGAGAAAAAGCCTGGACCAAATGCCACAATCCCAGTTGCTTTTCTTCTTATGTTTAATTAGCTGGGTTCTTCTTTGGCCACCCTGTGACAGACCATGCTTTCTGAGAAGTGTTATGCCCAGGCTGGATGCAATGTTATTGCTGAAGCATTAACATATACAGGTAAAACAAATGTTTATAGAATTCAAGCCAAAGTTTGTTTTAGGGTCATAATTTGTTTATCTGTCTGTTTTTGCAACAGCATGACAGGTGTATATTTGTTACCCTAACTGATTCATAGACCCATCCATTCTCAATGTTGCATTTGTGCAGCTGATAACCACTACTTCATCTCTTCATGCTGTGTTACTATCTTATTTTAAGGCCATTCCAAGTAAATTCTCAATTCTGTTTAGTTTCTAATTCTGGCCTCTCATGTACTTGCAGCCCCTTCCAGATGCTCTTTGTATATGGAAAATGTGTGTTTTCTGTTTCACTGAGTCAGGACCTGAGTGAATATCACACAGTATGACCTCCCTTTTTGGCCATAGAGCACTGAGAGACGCTTTCTATATTTGTATTATGATAAAAAAAATCCATATGTTAACTGAAGATACAGAGCATCTCCTATTTCTGCTGTGCCCAGAAAGGCCCTTTATCCTGTCACGGGAGGAAGAGTGGCATAGTCTGTCTCTGATAAATCTGCATCAGCTTTTCTGTGACACTTCACAGCCTTCTGGGTGCTTGCAAAGAGAGAGAGAGCGCTCTTATTTCCTCTCCTATTTCCTTGTTTCCCATGAATTGAAGTCCAGCAGGGCCAGGAAATTACTGATCAGACAGCCTATTTGTTGCTCTCAGAGAGACAGCAAATTTACCATTGAATGGAAGTTTCCAAACACAGTCCACTCTTTCTTTTTTTTTCTTCATGTAACCTATTTAATTTTTTTTTTACAGAAACACTCTTTTCTGTCAGAAGTATAGATAGGAATTTTCTGTCAAACTTACTTTGAGTAATCTCTACTGAATACTATGTCCTTTGTTTAGTGAATTACTATGGCAGTGAAAACTGTGACAGGCTAATTTCCAAAATAGTGGGGACTCAGAAAGCAGAATTCTGTATCTGATGTAATTGCATTGATCTAGCTGTAGTTATTACTGCTGCGAGATCTACATACATCAGCCCAAACTAATTCCAAAGAATGTGAAGCTTTTGAATGACAATTCATTTTGTCTTTGCAAAAAGTATAGAGTGTGCTTGGATAGCAATTTAGGTACAGCAGTTGAAGAAAGCAAGTTACGTGTATGAACGCAGGCAACAGGGAACAAGTAAATACAGTTTGAAATCGATGATTTACAGCATGAATTGGTGCAGTCACTTAACTTCCTGAAAAAAAAACATGTCGAACTTTCTAAAAGCGGAACAGCCTAGGAGAGATTCTTTGTCATCAATTTTGGCTATGATTGTGACTATTCAAAATGCTGAGACTAAAAAGACAGTATGAGTAGCCAACTAATTTAGATCACTATCCAAATTGTACTAAAATTAATGTGTGGACTGTGGCCTCATGAGAACTGAACAGAACTCTTATAGATAAAAGAATTCACTAAGCACAAGGCATTTAAAACTATTTTTCTTACTGTTTAAAAGTTATATTTACTTTAGAAGTTTCAAGCCTCTTTCTTAAAATAGTATCTGCAAAATAGTATCTGCCTGTGATGAACAATGAATGACTGTTCTGGATTACAACAGAGCAAGAGTTACCAAAACCATTGTCTGTTTCTATCTTTCATCTAAGTTTTCAGTTTAAAATCTCTTCCATATCTTAGTCATGCCAAATAAAACTTTTTCCTTCACTATATTTCATGTTAATACCTTGCACAGTTTTTTCTTGCAAGTTTTGAGAGATGGATCATAAAACTGATCAGTCAGGTAGGTTAGACAGGACCTCTGGATGCCTCTATTCCCACCTTCTACTCTAAGCAGGCCTGGTGTGAGTAGGTGTCCTGGGTATGTCACTGTTGAGTTTCAAGTGTCTCTGAGGATGAAGACTCCATGTCTTCCCTGGGCAGCCTGTCCCATGGTCTGGCCAAAACAGAGCTCTGTTAACCAGATGGCATCCAAACCAGAGGTGTGTTTGTCCTTGTGTTGGTAGAAAGCCTGTTTGCATGCAGGCGGGAAGGAAAGCATTAGTGCCGACAGTCCTCTAGCAAACACAAAGTCTGCCATGGTGCTGGCCTCCATACCGGATAAGCTGGGGAAATAAATTTGAGGGGATCAGAAAAACCAAGAGTAACAGTAAAACCTAGGCATAAAATTGAAGGCAACTACTTCATGCAAACCCAAGCCAGCAGACTCCAGGGCTTGCCTGTTGCAACATGTAGCCTCCTCATTTCTTGAGATTGGGTACCATTTTACCAAGGTTGGATGCAGGTAGCTGCCTCCTCCTCTCTCTGTTAAGGTCTGGCGGTAATGTTGCCTTTAACACTTGGAGAGATGGAGGCTGTTTTTCTTGTTTTATTTTTCCTTCTAAAGCCTTTTGGATATGCGTCAGTAAACCATGTGCATCATGCTATGGGAAATCTTGCAATAAAGTTATTGTATTTAATATTCAATTATTTCCCCTTGGCAAGCATTGTTGGAAGATTAAATATAATATTAGCTAAATGGGTTGCTTATGCTACTAGCAGCATACACTCATGGGGACACTCACTACACTGCTGATTTTAGTATGATTTCTTGGGATGATTACAGTCAGTTCTCACCTTTAAATACCACTTCTAATTTCTCCAGCTCTAGGAATATAAGAATTTTGAGACTTGTAAACCAGAAGACAAAAGCCTTAAAAATATATAATCTAACACCTCCTTGTTGTTTTCTGAAAACAAGGCCTTCAATCTCAGGGATGCTCTCACTGTTCTAAAATGCTGAATTTCTGTTCTGACTAGAGTAGCCTTGTTCTGTAGCCTTATACTGTCTAGAGTTGCTAAAACCAACCTCAGTTTGGATCTTGGAACTCAGATGTCGATACCACTAATTAACTTCTATCATGTTAAAATGGGAAGAGTATTAAAATAAGTTTTCATTCTGTGTCCTTGTTTTGACTAATTGGATTGTTTGGATTTCATTAGGCTATTTATTTATAGTAAGAATATGAGTGGTGGAAGTAATTTCTGGCTGCATGGTTTGAAGTCCAAATGTTAATTTTTGCTAGTGTTTAAATTAAATGAAAGCATCATTTTGTTCAGTTTTTCAGTATCCAAAATAAATTGATTAAACAAGTGCAATTAAGACAGTAAGCTTAATCTCTCCTTTTTATTGTGCAAGTTGACTGTGCCAGGATTAGCCTGCAGTCTTTGTCACTTGCTTATAAATATCGTACATTACATTTTAATCACTTAATAAAATTAAATAATCACTTAATAAAATTAAACTTTCTGAATTAAAGAAAAATAGTTCAATTATTTTTAGAATAACAGTCCAGATAATCATAGCATGGAGGTAACAGCCATATTTTGGTAAGATACATCTGCAGAACATGTCTTAATGGAGACAGTGTTTCATCTCACTGTTGTCTCAATTTCATGTATGTAATTGGGTTCAATGTTTAAGCCAGGGGTTATGCATGATACAGGGTCCTTGGACTGCAAAGGTTAACTCTTAATTAAGAGTAATGCTTTAAGGAATTAAAACATCCTATCATGAACACACACACACACACACACACACACACATGTGCACCAATCCTCTTGACTTCCACCTCAAGACAACCCCACCCGACCCCTAAACAATGCCCCCAGTAAAAATAAATGCTTCCTGATAGTAAAAATAATTAGAAGCAATCCCTCCCTTCTAGCAGAGATCTTTATTACAGACCACACACATTCCTCCTGCACCAGAACTCTATTAATGAACAACTTATTTCTTTTTTTTTTTTTAAATGCCTAGAAAGACCTTAGTCTTGGAACTCTTGCCTCTTTCTCCTGACTCTGTTTTTTTTTGCTCTTTTCTCTCTTGCTCCCTTCCATCTATAGAAGAATAGCATTGTGATTTATTTTTTTTATTTTCTTGTTTACCACCTTTGGAGTTCAGCTCAAGAAATACCCCATTTGTGTTGATTTTTTTTTTTTAACCCAGCAAACTATGTGCAAAGCTTGGGATCAGTGAGTTAGTTTGTTCTCTTGGGTCATCCTGCCATGGTTGGGTAGCAGTGGAGCCCTTCTAAACTCTAAATGGTTCCACCTCTAGAACCTTTGTATGGTCCCCATGACAGTAGCATTTGAGAAATGTTCTTCGGTTGCACAGCAGCCTGGGACTGAGGTAAGAACAGAATATCGGGTCCTGGAGCCTCATTTTGGTTTTGCATCTCTTATTTCCACACTAGCAGCCATGGAAGTATCCAGCTCATGCCTGGAATTTTTCTTGTCCCTGGAATTTTCTGCTGGTCCAAGTCCAAAGTATATTTTTAGGGCTGGCTTGAAGCCAAGGCGTGCTAAAACTGAGTAAATATTCCTGGGTGATTAGTGACTGAGGGAGGAGAATTGATCTTATGATTCTGGTTTGCTAGATGCATGGAAAAAATTATGACATCTTAGAAGTAAAAACTGGTTTATAAGTTCGGATGAACTTTTTGAGGGTCATTTGTTATTGATGCCTTCAGGAACTAGATGGACATGTAGATGGAATCCCCACCTAAATAAACCAAAGCACACTGTGGTGCTATCACCAAAGGTCTAAGCTTTAGTATTAACTGGCAGTTTGGTGTCAAGTGCTCAAGTGAGAGAATGCTCTGCAATGTTAACATGCTTTGCACCCAAGTAGGTAGCATGATGGTGGGCAATAAATGCTACACTTGCTTTGTTATGTGTCCATCACTGTAGAGTCAATATCTGATTAAGATACCTGACAGGAAACAGGGCAGAGAACTTATTTACAGGGGACATAAAAATATTTCTAAAAATGGAAATTTCATTCAGTAGGAAATGGGCTGAAACTACTAGTGAGCTAAGTGCTACTGGGATGTTTTAGCTGCCCCTCAAATTTTCCTCTGTAAGGATTACAGTTCAGAAGTGGTTTGTGGCCAGAATGCCAAGCAGTGTCATAGAAAGCAGATCTGGTCACTTGCAAGTCTGCTAGTTTTGCAGCATGCAGAGAAAGGCATGGAAAGTAACAGTTATGAGCAGTGAAATCATATTCCTTTTTTATAACTGTAATAAAGCCAGAATAATGCTGGGTAATGGGAGGACTAAATGAATGCACTTAATGAATGTCTCTGTGTAGACTTAAAATAATTCAGCAGAAACAGAAGAGTCCTGAGGCAGATCAAACTGGCTGGTAAATATAATAATCTTGCTGAACTTCGTATCTATTAGTTCAAATCATGTCAGTCATTAACTATTTTTTCCTTTTTTTTCTTTTTGATGAAGCACTCACATATTTGATCTGTTCTTAATGAGGTGGCTCCATTTGGTTTCTCTGTGTAATTGCAATTCGTGCACATCTGCAAGAAGTGAGTTTTGACTTTTTCTTTGCATGTTTCTTGTTCCAGTAAATCAGTCACAGAGGAAAATGTGGCGATATCTGAGAGGAAGATGTAAGCAACCTGCCAGGCTACTTTAAGATCTGACATCTATCAAACTGGTCTAGTAAGAACAATACCATCTGGACATGGGAAAAACCCTTAAGATGTTTTTTGCATCAGATGGGGTTATTTACATGGTAGATGTGCAGTAATTGAGCCTGCCAGAAATCTAAGAACTGATCCATGTGCTTTTCTGCAGTGGGGGGTGTTAAAACTCCCTGGACTAGCAGCCCCCAGATATACTTTCATTAGGTCTATGTGAATTTCATCCCTCACTGAAATTAATTTCCTAGATAACAGGACTATTTGAAAAAAAAAAACAAACAAACAAAAAACCTCATTCAAATTATTATTTTCAATTCCCTGGAATGAATCTGTCCCGAAAGCTTTTCAGTGTCAACAGCTGAAATGCACTGCTTTATCCAACTGAAACACTAGTTAGTGTTCAAGGTCTGTTCTTCAGTCATCTACAAAATTCAGCCATTTAAACTAAAACAGTTCTTGAAGTCTAAATACTGAAAATTCTTTTCATGGCCATTATCCAAACTTGTCCTTAGGTTAAAACCTCTTGGTTTTGTTACAAATAAGCCTTTGAGATAATTTCATTCCATCATTTACCTATCGGAAACTAAGCTGACCTTCTAGTTGGTATGGCAAAAGCAGGCAAGTGTCAAGTTTAACCAAGTAACTTATGAGGCATGGATAGCAATCACCTCCAGGGGAGGGTGCCTGGGCTTTGGGGTGCAACTGAAACAATGTGCCAGCTCTTGGCCAGCATGAGTTACCCTATCAAGTCCATTACTGTCTTCAGTGCTTGTTACTAATTTTAAGCTCTAAATCAATATTTTACCCTTGTACATCTAGTGGGACTGTTTTTTTGTAGGAGTTCTCTTTCCATGTCAGGAAGAAACTATTTGATTTTTTGCTTCTGATTTGAAGAAAGATGATACTGCATCCTACCATTCAGCTGCATGTTCCTGATACCTTCAAGAACTGTCTTGGCATTGGGGAGTTATAAGTGACGTCCTCAGTGCTCTATTAAGCTGAACTCTTTTCAGGAGCTAATCCAACACAAATCAAAATATGATGAAAGTGAAGTTGAAAGGAAAAAGGGCTTAAAAGCCAACCTGTCATGTAATCACCCTGTGAACCTTTCCCTCCTAACTTGGGCTCATTATCCCACCTGAGGAAGCTTAAAATTGGACTGAGTGCAGATGTTATCAAATAAATCTCCATATTCTGTATGCAGAGCTCTGTGCTGCCTCCTGTCTCTGCTCCATTTTTAGCTTTGGACTAATACAGTGCTCTCACAAAACCTTCTGTCAGCAGAAAGGATCAAGAGTAGGTGGGACCATTAAAGCTGTTATCCAACTCCTTTTGAATGTTAGACTAATAAAAATAAAAGCCAGTCTTTTTTTTTTTTTTTTTGTAATGTGTACTTGATATTTTCCATTTTACATTGGAAAAGGAGTGGTCTAATAGCTTACTTTCACTAAACAGTGTAAGATCCAGATGCTGAAAATCAAAGGCAAAAACTCCTAGTAAATTCAGAAGGGGCAGGCTTTTCAATTCCTCTTGTGGTCACACAGAAGTTGTTTCTTCTGGCTCTCTGCAGGGCAGCCTGGACATCTCCCCCTCCTGTCTGCCAGTACAGCAGCTTTTGTAGGATGAGGGTAATGAGGAACACATGCTCACTCCTCCATCTCCTCCCAGTGCATGGCTTCCCCAACAGAATCCTCTGAAACTACCTGGATCATGGTGCAAGGAAAGAAGGGGCAGATGGGGACAAACTCAAAACTAGTGGTCTCTTTGTAGGCTCCAGTGGATGAGAATCAGCTAAATACAGGAGTGTGGGAAGGGCAGAAAACCTCAGGTTCAAGCACAGCATATTTTTTTTCCCAGCAGAGAGGCATCATGTGTTGCATGATGTGATGGATATTCCCTCATGTGACCAGGGAACAGATGCAGCACTTAAGCAACATCTGTGGGTTGTGTAGTGAGATGGAGGAGAAGGAACAGTGTCACCACCTGAAAGACCCTTAGCAATAATATTAGGCTACCGGCCCTCTCCTGCTCCCTGTCCCCTTGGGTTGGGTTTGCCTGCTCAAGGAGACCACATATCATGCTCATGAGCCGTGTGTGGATGTGGCTGCACAGCATGGCAGAGGAGTGTCTGTGCATGGTATAACCCAGAGATGACTGGAGGTGGGTGAGAACAGGGAGCCAGCGTGTGCCCTGTACTTGGTGCAGCTGGAAGCAAGTGTTGTACCCTCAAGATATAACCTGCAGTACCAAAACCAGTTGCAATTGGGTGTGGAAAGGTTATGCATAGTGTGCTTCTTGGATGCAGCTAATGCAGAGAGTGAGAATGTGAATAATAAAACATCTAGAGTGTTTTGGCAAAAAACCCAAACCCCACACCACTATAAACCAGAAAAAAAAGGCAAGCTGATCATTATAGTCCTTCAGAGAATCTTGCTCTGCAGTGCAGAAACAATGAAGATTGCTTTATTCATGTGTCAAGAAATCCATTAAAAAAAATTATTTGGTTTATTCTTTTGTTCTTGTTTATAGTAACCAGAGAATAACACATGGGCCATTCTCCTCCTAGAAGAGTTTAGGGCATCTGTAAGCATTCATATCTGTTAAACTTTAAACCTGATTGCTTGTGACTGCATAGGAGGAGGAGCAAAAGGGTTTGTCTGTCCCTCAGTGGCCTTAGAAATCTTGTGATGACAATTTAAAGCAGTTTACATCTTTTTATAGATATAAGTGAAGTATATAAAGGGGGAAAAAAACCATAACTGGAAAAAGAGCAAACCCAGGTTCTCCTTGTAGTTTCTGCTTCTTTTGTATTTCTACAGGGTCTCCTATTAAAATTAAACCTGGAAAGGTTCCCCACGTATCTGTGCTTTGGAAGAACAGCCATCAGAAAATTTATAGGCTCCTGCATGTTCTGTCTATCCTGCACAAGATCCTGGACAAACAGATTGTTGTCAGGAGACCTGCCATCTGGGCTCAATGCAGGGCAGGACATGCTCCCACTGTGCATTCACAGAGGAGGAGAAGTTTGGTTTTGAGGAAGACTCTCAGGCTATATTTAGCAGACAGGCCACTGCTGGGTTGTACTTCCATAAAAAGGAACAGCCATGTAGCCTGACTTCAGTCCCATTCGGGTCAATGCTGCTTAGTTCACACTTTCCTTTCTCTCCAGAAAGAGAGATGCTTCTTCAGATGCTATGTCCAGTCAAAAACCATCTGCCTCTCCAAGTTAACGGTACCTGCTTAACCCTCTTCATCTTGCTGGGAAATGATCCATCTGAATTGCTCGGAGAGCGGGATTGGCTTCCTGAGTAAAACTTACCCATATTTAGGTATTGCTTTCATCTGCATTTTCAACCAGCACTAGGTGGTCTGTTATAGTCATGATATATGGGTAAAGATGTTCTCCAGATTCTCAAATGCTTTTTTAGTTTGGCTGTCTTCTGCCCCCTTACAAAGGTATTATTCTGTGCCTCCATGACAACAAAGCTGTATTGTGTATGTGCTAAACAAGTAGTAGTCAGCCTTCAGAGGTGAACGGTAACATAGAATGGATTGTGTTTGTATCATGACTATCAAGAATTTGGCAGTAATAACTACCAGTGATTAATTAGGTGACATGAGCTGTGTGTGATAATGCCAGTATTTACTGGAGTTGTTTTGCTTTTGATGTTCATGCAAGATGAGAAAATAGGTCAACCAGCATTTCTGTAGTCCTTGTTTGCAACACTTACTGGTAAACATAGTCCTTTGGCTTCATGTACTTCACAATTTTCTTTCCCTTTGGAAGAACAAAACCACTTTCATTTATAATGCTCCAAATATTTGTTGCATTCCTTACTCATCTCTTGTTTTGCAAGAGGTAGTTTTGAGCATTCGTTTTTCAAGTTAGCAGTTGACTCAGTTTATGAATCTATTATCATATGGTTTTGAAACACTGCCCAGGACTCCATTTTCACTGCTGCTGGCTTGAATGACCTCATCCAGCATGCAGTGGTATGAATAAGCAACAAATTTATCAAAGATTCTGGTCTGTCTTATCCAGTACTAACTCTTAAAGCTGATTAATGCAAAGTGACAATTCTCACTGATTTTAAATGTAATATGGTTTTTCCTTTCAGACATGATAGCCAAGATACTCCATGCCATATGTGTGTTCTTGTTGTTTCCACTATAAGAGAAGACATTGTGAGATTTCTTCAGAACAAGGACCTATTTCTGGATGTAATGACTCTTTAGATTCTGAATGGTTGGACTCGATGATCTGGTGGGTCTCTTCCAACCTGGTGATTCTATGATTCTATGAATACAAATTGACAACTGTTGTGGTTTAGCCCCAGCTGCCAAATAAGTACCACATGGCCACTCACTCACTACTCCTTCCCCAGTGGGATGGGGAGAATCGGAAAGAAAAAGGTAGACCTTGTGGGTTGGGATAAAGTCAGTTTCATAAAAGAGCAAAGGAAGAGAATAATAACTAATAATTTACAAAATGAGTAATCACAATGCAGTTGCTCACGACCTGGAAACTGATGCCCAACCCCATCCCTAGCAGCAGTCCCCGACCCCCTGGACACCTTCCCCAGTTTATATCTAATTTTCAAGGCCCAGGATAATGTTCTGGGTGGTGGTATGGGGAATGGGATGTTTTCAGCCATCTAGTAGTTGCTTCCACCATTGTGAGCACATGGTACCTGCCTTGGTAGGTTTGTGGGAGTGTGATATAATCAGCCTGTGAGGCCTCACCTGGCTTACTTTAGCTATTACACTCAAATACCAGAGAGGCTTTAACCACTTGGCCTGTTTGATTGCAGTGCACGTTTCACATTCATGGATAACCTGTGTGAAGGTGTCCATGGTAAAATCTACTCCTTCATCACTAGTCCATCCATATGTTGCATCTCTTCCTTGACGGCCTGAGGTGTCATGGGTCCAGTGAGCTGTAAATAATTCACCGTTAGGTGGCCACTCCAAAGATCTGCCAATCTAACTCAGTGAGGTAAGAAAAACTTAAATGGATGTAGGTCAACCATAGTGCAAATGATAACCAGGCATGGGATTTATTTCATCTACAAACTCCTGAGGTCAATGTTTGCTCCTAAAGCTCAGAAATCATCATCTCTTCACTGCACGAATTCTTGGGTGACTTTTTTGTCTCAGATGGTGCAGGAGATCAGAGGTATGTATTGTGTTCTTTGCTGGCCTAAAATACCTGTGGCTTCTGTGAAGTGGGAAACTGCAAAAAGTGGAGCAGTTGTTTGTCGAAAAAGCTTATAGACTGCATCAGAACTCTTTGACTCAAACTCTTGTTTTGTCCTGTTGTGTTAATTAGGTGCTACTTTGAGTTCGACAGAGGACACAGTGTTAATCAGACCCTTGTTTTGTTGTTATTTCTTTGAAGAGTTAACATGATACCAAATCCTGCAACACAATTATCTCCATTATTAATGTTTTTCAGTTCTGAAGTATTTTTGCTCTGGTAAGAAAATACCCAAGAAAAAGAAAGGAGCCCACTATCAGATAAGCAAAAAGTTTAAGCAGGGCTTTTGCTGCAGTTTTTTGTACTGACTTGGATGTTGGCTGCCTGGGGTGAGTGTAGGGAAAAACCTCAGTGACTGTATCCTAGCTGGTGGTGTCTGTCTTTCCAAGGCAGAGAATTAGATGAGATCATCTGGAATTACTGTTGAAGTACAGGACAAAATGTAGATAAGGGAGATGACTGAAATGATGAAGTTTCTGCCTCTGACACCCACTTGCATACATGTAACCCTCTTCTGGAAAATTAAAAACATAACGCAAAGTGTCAGCCACTCTGGTCTTAGAAATTTAGACCAGTCCTGAGCTGTAAAAACCCACTGCTTTCCTCTTGCTTTCTGGTTACAGGTTCCATGCAGTTTGGCATGACTTGACTAACTAGTTCTAGCACTTACTAAACTGGAGGCAGAAAAAGAGATATTCGTAAGAGGAGAAATATAGATGAAAGAATGGCATCCTCTTTTTGCGAGGGGAGGTTTTAGTTGATTTTGTTAATAATATGTTTTTGTTTCATGACACTGGCAAAACTCCATGGTTTTCATTAGTGGAAAGAACAGAAACAAAAAAATATGGTTCACTTTTAATCCTTCCAGACCATCCATCCTCATGGTGAACCTTCTGTGTCTTCTAGACAAACAACTTCCAGAAAGTAGTGGTAACTTGATGTACTTGAAATTTACCAGTTTGAACACTTTCATATCATCTGTCATACTTCATTCTACATCTCCTATTTCCAGAGTATTCCTGGGGCTTCGGGGTTTGATGGCGATTTTTTTTGTTTGGTTTGTTTATTTCTTTTTTTTTTTTCCCTCCCATGGTGGTCCATGGGGTAGATCCAAAACCTTGAAGAAATGTGACTGGTTCTTTTACTTTAAAATACCAAATTATTTGAAGTGATTTATTTCCTGTTTTCTTCCTCAGTTTTATGACTGTTGCTTTTATAGATGTGTCTCTGTGTAGTGGCCTGATTTAGAGTTCATTGCTTTAGAAGACAGACCTCTGCCTCAGACCCTTAGTTTCATGCACAGCTGAGCTGAAATTGTGCATGTTTAGTAAAGACAAACAATAATAATGTAAGTTCTCTGAGGAAAAGAAATTACTTTTTTTTCAAAAATGGGATATTGCAGCGTGTTTGCATTATTGCTGGAATGTTAAAGTGGTTTGGTTAGTTTCCTTTTCATATAGTTTCTAGACCAGATTCCATACCATGTTCCTTTTGCTTTTGCAAACTGATAGATTTTTAGATACCTTGAAACAAAGTTACTGAATGTGACAGTTTTGCTGCGAGTTAAAAAATGAGGACATTTTATCTTTCTGCGGCTAATGCATTAATTCGCATTGCCAAGCCTGTATATAAATGTCCAAAAACCTTTAGGGTAAAAAGGGCAAAAGCTTTGCAGCACCTGGCTTCTAGGAATGTGCTTGGATTTATGACAAAATGTATGAATGGTTGCAACAGATCTATAAAATCTGTTGAGAAATTCTATAGCTAGTTTTTCATTGTCTAAACAAAAAAAAAATGCATGACCCTTCCCTGTATTCCTGTATTTCCTTCTTCAGGCAGTGTAAGCTCTTTGTAGCACTGATGGGAGAAGGAGGGTAAGCACTTCCAAACCAAGTACCCTGTGTTCCTCCTGATGGGAGGAATAGTTGCTGCTGTCATCATTGCTAGTTTTAATACAAATATCCTATTTTAAAGAGCATCAAGAGAATCAGGCTTAAGGCTATGACTCTGCAAACAGAACCAGTTGGAGTATATATTCTGTTCGGTGTGTGTGTTGTGCTGAAAACAATGGAATCTTCCCCTAGACTGAAAGTGTCGCAGTGTTATAATTAACAATGCTTAACAGTTATTGGCTTATTACTTTAAAAGTCATACCTTTTACTAAGGGGGTTGTGAATTCACAAACACGCTGTTCAGCTTTGCGTTTCCACTAAAGAGACTGTACAGGCTTCTCTGCATCTTTTCACTAATCGTAACGAAAGAAATAAGAAATTAGACAAGCAAATTGGACTTCAGTGATTAATGGCTTGTTTTAGGATCCTCCTCACTGCCCCAGGCAAGTGAAATAGATAATGAGGGCTGCCTGAGATTCCCTTGCTTGTGCCAGGGGCAAACTCTAGAGCACCAAGAGGCAAGTTAATTTTGGAGCTCAAGCAGAATTGTGACACTAATCTGAAAAAGGAAATTCCCTTCCTGGCTCTGCCACAAACTTCTGGTGCTGTCTGCAACAAGTTGCTTCTCTCTTTCGGAAGAACCATGGAAATACTGATTTCCCAACACCTTCCCATGTTTCTTCCCAGAAATCTTCGCTTCTCAAGAGTTTCCATCATGAATAAAAAGGGCAGTGATTCTGGCTAAATTGGTGGGCTCGTATGTAGATCTCACTATATTAATTTCTTATTGCATAGATGATTTTGAACAGCTTGGAAATTACTATGCTGCTTTGAGTAAATCCTCGTTTGATAGAGGAATGTTACTTTTCTCTCTGATACTTTTCAATTCAGTTTTTGTTTTCCATTGTGGTCACAGATTGGTAACTCTTTACAGTTATAATATGAAGTAAGGGAATGTTTGATAAGCTAGTCTCTGCCATGACTGTAACCGGATTCCTCTCCAACAAACTGGACAGCATGTGATTTTTAATTTTTTTTATTTAACTACAAGATAAGAAGTGGAATGAAATCAGAGGAAATTGTACCATATGGTGTTCATTTTCTATAAATTGCATTTCTTACTCCACCAGCTGTGAGTCCTCTTGTGTGCCTAGGAGATGATTTCTGCAAGCAGTTCAGGATGAAATGTGTGGGCAGGGTATGGCCCAAGCGTTGTGCCTCTCTTTCAATGTGGGCTCTGGCATCTAAGGGAAAAATCATGGTATCTGTTTTCTTCCTGTCATTTCAGCAACATCACCATTACATTCACAGCTCTCATTTCATCCTACTAAGGCATAGGAAGAATTTCTGTGTCAGGATATGAGCTAGAGTATGAGCATAAAACCAGAAGTAATGGAATCCCTTTCTCTTTCATCATCTCTCCACACCAGCTGAGCCCAAGGAGCTGTCTGTGTGCTTGGAGCATCCTGCTGGAGGTGATGGCAGCCAAGTAGTTGGTGGAGTGGCAGCTAGTCATGTGGAGACCCACATGATGAACCCTGAGGATGAGGGAGCTGAAAAGCAACTGAACTTTCTTGCACGTTTTCCATCTTCTGTTGATATTAGGCAGGGTTCTTTATTAGCTACTGGCTTTCTTGTGCTAGGGTGAATTTTCAAACCACACTGGGGCTGGGAGGAGTCATGCTGAGATAAACCGAAGACAATCATTAACATCAAGAAGATCCAAAATTTCTTAGGACCAAAGCCCATTTTACCATATGCTGCAGAACTCATCCTTGTACTCCAGTTGAGCCAGACTTTCACAGCTCAAGCCCATCTTATCTTAAGGAGTTTGGAAACTTGGAACGGTTTGGGCGGTATTTAGTTATCTGTGATTGAACATGTAAAGCAGTTAGGGAAGTAAAGCTAAACAAAGCTCTTATTTCATTGCAGAGATTTGTGAACTGTTATCAATTTTGTCACTGCTCTTGGAGGGAGGAGAATAGTTCAGTGCCACATAGTCTTCAGCATCAATTTCTCCTCCTGCTCTGCAGGAAGTTTTGACATTTCAGTGTTTTTCAAATATATTTTCATCCAAAATAAACTGAAATATCAGATTTCAAATGCTGGTAAATCACTTGTCTTAAAAGGAAGGGGAGAGTTCAGATCAGATTGATAAAAAAGTAATTTTGGTTTGACCTCCTCTTTTGTTTTCATAACCTCATAGTGAAAGATTTTGAAATGTAGAGTTATTTCCCATTTTTGTATGTGCCAAAACAGCATAGGTTGCGCATTCAATTTTTTTCTCAGATCAAATTTCCACTAATGAAGTGTTTTCTGAACACCTTAAGAAATGGAAAAGTGTCAACACGAAAAATCCTCAGGAAATTCTCAAGTAGGTTTCCAGTAAATGACGTCCTGCTTTGTATTGCCAGCCTTAGGAATGTAAAAAAGGCTGAGAGTTTGTTTTACATGTGGTCCTTATATAACTTAATGCTGAGTGCTTTAGAAGCAGTGAACTCTGCCTTATATTTAGGGAGGGAACACACTGAAAGAGCAGGAAGCCCGATTTTCAGGGAGGACTAACCTAAGGTTACAGAGAAAGTCCATTCCTCATCTAAAAATAGGATTCCGGTCCCTCAATGCCCAAGTCCGTCTTTGGTAAAGAAGCAGAAGGGATCTTCACTCCAATTGGAGTAAACGCTTCCAGAAAACTTTCACTTTCAAAACTTTCAGTGCCAAAAATAATGATGTAGCAGTTTCTTTTTAATCATGCTTATTAAATGCAGATGCTGTGTTCTGCACTAGCCAAGAAACAGATTCCACAGCTGTATCATCATGCGAGTAATTTCTTAAGAGAATTACCACACTAAATTCATGCAAATAAATTCACATAGGTGCAAGAATGTTTCCAGGACATTGCTCTGAAGGAAAATGGCTCTGGCCACATGTACAGGATGTAAAGGTCTTCTTTTGTAACAAAGAAGTCTTTAGTTGAAGCATGACTTTCATTGTTATCTTCTGGTTTTGTTCTCAACATATGCCTTTGTGCTCAATGATGGAACAAAAAAAATTTCATGAGCAGAATTCAAATATTCTGTTTTAAACTCATACAATGGAGAAAAAAAAAGACCTATTAAGTATAATGCAGAAAGGACTATTAGCGATATTTCAGTAGGTGCAGGAAGGAAGATAAAATTAGCATTTATTCATTATTTATCTGCTTTTTAATATTTATGACTAGATGTAATTATAATCTATTTCCTTTTCTTTTCTGGTATTTTGGGGCAAATAGCTAAATTGCTGATGTCAAGTCCTTAAACTTGAAACTGATCAAATCTTCAGCCTTCTTAAAGTTTCTGAGCCTTCAGATGTACCAAGACCTCATTTCACATTTTCTTCTTGGAGATTTAACCTTGGCATTGTTATTTTTCCTACTGGTAAGCAATATGTTTATCTGATGACACCAATCCAGACACTGGGTCCTTTAGCATCAATGTAGATCCCATAATAAAATTCTGAGAGCTGGAATAGTGCATTGGAAAGCTTGTGTTCCTATGGTAGTAACTTTTCAACCCTTTACATCTCTGAGTAGAGATAATAATGCTGAATATTTGACTTGGGCTGAATTTTTGTCTAGAATTTGAAGGGGGGAAAAAGGGGTTCTACCATTTTGAGAACGTGATTAAGGAAAATAGTTTGGTCTCATCTGCTGGCTGGTCTTTGAGAGCAGGCTAGCAGGTTGTAAGGACTACATCTCTTGTGAGGAAAAAGAGCAAAAGATTTTTGTAATGCACAACACAAGGATTTTTTATTCTTGCAAGGGATACAGGATATGGCACGTGACTCTATGATTTGCCTCTTGTCTTACTGATTTGGGGAAGGGACTTGGCTACCAGATTTGCCTTTAGACTCCCCTCTTCTCCAAAATACAAATTCTGAAACACAGATAACCATTCCATCTCTTACTCTCTGCTGGCCTATGGTTTACGAAAGTCCCCAAGGTACTGCAGATGGGCTCATCTTCCCCTGAGGGCAGTCAGGAACAAGATTGCTCTTGCTCCTGAGCTGTGCATGCGATGTGGTGCCTTATGCTGGGGAGGACAAGGACATCTCCTTTATTTTTGTGCAGGCAGTCAGCCCTAGACCACAAGGTTTGGCCCCAGAAGGCACATGTTTGGAACTCTTAGCTCTGGGAAAAGCTTAAGTGGGAAGTCTTGAAAGAGCTTAAGTCATAGGTCACAAACACCAAGGCTGTCAACCTTAGGGCATAAGGCTTCAGACAGCCAGAGCTTTTTCTCTCCTTAGAAAATTTGTGTAGAAGAACTGAGCAATCTAGCAAGAAACCGTATCAATTAGAGTTGCACTTTGAATGTATTAAGTGCTATAAAAGTGTGAACTTCCGTACAAAATGGAACAAAAATTGGTTGATATTATGGCACTGGTATTTCTATGTGTCATTTTCACTCCTGTAAAATTGTACCCTGTAATTTTCTAATGCATTTAAGATAACTTTTGAAAAAATTAAGGAGTCTGGGAGTCTGCTGATTCCGCACTACTGTCTTTGTAGAAGTACAGGGGTTGAGAGTTGATGTTATAAAACATGAAAAACACAGTTGAAATGTTAGATAGATAACAATGGCAAAAACCATTTTCTTCATTCAGATGAATGAGCCGATCATTTTGATTAATCATTCTCCTCTTGTGGTATACACTGACCAAGTTCCCTGCAGGGCCAATCAGAAGTCCAGGATATGTTCTGCAGTCCTGGGAAGCATACCTAGGTGTGAGCATGTGGCTTTCCAATGCAGCCTTTATCTTGCTGTTCCTGAGAGCAAGGATGGAAGTAAGAAGTGTGAGCAGCCAGAAAATAAGTCTGTGCTAAGATGCATTTCTTCCTGGCAAGCCAGTGTGTTCATGTTCCCCCAGCACAGTGAAGTTGCACTGGCTTCAGCAAAGATAAGATATTGTGATTAGCTAGTGTGTCCTGCATTGTCCCTCAATTAACAGGGCAGGAATGCAGCCAAGCATTGTGGAGCTTCTTTGTTTCAGGGCTTGATTTCTCACTTCTTTCTTACCAAGCCTTTGATTTTCCTCCTGCTCTGAGAGGGCTGACACTTCTTTTGTGTTTCTATAGCACCCTCTTTCCCTAGTCTCCTAGTAAAGGCATCTTGCCATTCTCCCATCTTTGCCAATACTAGAGCCTCTCCACTTCTTTCCCCCTCCTCCCTTGCAAGTTGTCTGCCTGCCCATGGTACTTCTAGCTCTCTTCACGTCAACTCCTGAGCAAAGACTGCTAATGGGCAGTTTTAAACCTTTCCTCTGTGCATGCTGCATTTTGTGTCTATAGCTTGAACCAGTGGATGGTGATACAGCTGTGTTCAAATCTCAGGGGGCAGGATGACCTGTCCTTGCTGGAGGTCTGGTGGTAGTTAATGAGCAGCGCTGGGATGCTGCTCCTAGCTGTGGCAGGTGAAGCTGGGGAAGAAGTTGTAATGCGAGTTATTAATTGTGCATTTGCTTTAGCCTGTCTGATCCTGTAACTGAAGGTCTATTGTTATCTTGAACCCTGGAGATTAAGGAGTAAAGATATTTGTAGGTACTTTGTCACTGGTGTTTGTATCAAGAGCTATTAAAAATAATGAGATACTGCATCTTTACTAGAGATGTAAGAGGTTCTCCTTGCATCTCAGTATGAGGCTGACCTGAGCTGATCTTTACAACATACCACAGTGTTTTTTTCTTTATAAGGACATCTTGTTCTGGCTTATTTCAGAAATCTGCTCTTAGCTCTAAGGTCTGCAATCATTGGCCTGTAATTAGTACTGATATTACACTGCTATTACTGCACTGGTCTGAACTGCTGGCTGTTTTTAGGTATGGCCTTGTTCAGGTTTTTGTTTCGTAGCTTATTGCTCTCACCATGAATCAGCAGGCCACTAATTATAAAATAATGCTGTTTTTTAAAAACAATTAGTGCAGACTTATGCAGATACCAGCTAGCCAGTATTTACACAAGTGTATCTTTATATGAAGACTGTGGTCCAGTCCCACGCTGAGGATGGATTGCGGTCAATATTCTCTTCTGTCTCATCTGTGGGTCAAGTAGTTGAGTGGATTTACACTTAAACTGCAGAGAAATCAGATAGTTGGCATGCGCACAGGTTGTGTAGGTAACATTTACCATAGCTGAAATTGAACTGTTGATTAAGAAGCTAAATAATATTAACATCTTGTTGAGAAAAAGCCAGGTTTATTCTTTATGGAGGACTAATACAGGAAGCCAAATTTTATGAGAGCTTGGGTGAAAACTAGGACATGTACTGTGGCTGAACCCTACAGCTAATGTCTGAATTCTCCTAACTTGCATCTTCTCTTTGAACTATAAAATGTTAGCCCTCTGGTAGCTGTAGCATCCTTGTGTCCCAGTTAGTATTAATCATGCATTGTTCAGTTTTTGTAGGTAAGTGGCAGCTTTGTATTCTGGAAATCTTCTTTGAACGCTCCTAGGTTTTATTCACAAATAAAACTGCGTTCTCTTTCTTTCTCAGCTCTGTCATTAAAAAGAACTTGCTTTCCATTACACTTCTCAACTAAGACCAAGAGGTGCTAAATGTAAAAACCCACTGAGACTGGTGAAGAAAGAGCCCATGCAGCTGTTAAAGATACAGTCTTTAATTCTGCAGGAGAAACTTCTCAGACTTTAATAACCCAGAGAGCAGGCAACTCTACTTAAAGGTGCAGGCTGAATGAGGGGTAATTAAAGCTAAATTAGAAACAGGCAGGTTCCACCTGTGATTTTAGAATCTTAGAAAATACTTAACTTAGAAAGGAAGGCATCAGTGCACAGAACCAGAAAAATCAAACTTAAGAAGCTACTTTCAGTACAGTAGCATACTAAGCAAGTAATCACAAAGATTGAAATGGGGTCAGAAAACAAAATTAAATTCACCCTAAAATAAAGCTAGATCTTGAGAAAATTTTTCATAGAAAGAGAAATACTTAAAAGATGCAGCTTTGAAAAAAAATCACAGGAGTGAGAGCATGCAGTTAATCAGTTATGAAGTTGCATCTGATATGAATTATTCTTTATAATTTGATAGCATTCAGAAGTATCAACAACAACTAAGCCTTTAATTTTTTTCTGTAGGATCTGTCAGTTTTACCTGCACTGTCTGGCTAATTATTGCTTTAAATTTCAGGATTGTTATGAAGTTTGATACATTCATTGTTTAAAGAACTTTGATGTTCTAGGCTTAAAGATGTCATCAATATAAAAATAATCATAAGCTGAAATATTACTTCAGTAATATTTCTGGTTTCAGTTATTTGAAGAATCTCTCTACATGTGTCCCCATGCATGTTTGTGAAAATGTGCACATTTTCGTTTTGAGCTTTCAATAATTTGTTCACTGCTCTAATCTTTTACACCTTGCATCAGAAGGAAATGGAATGTTAAAAAACCTGGATTTCTGTAAAGTGTTATTTTAAGTCCTGCTTACATTTCAACTGAGCAAAATACATTCTGAGAGATGGCTGACCAAGGGTGAAACTGCTGCATGCCAAGAATAGACAGTGTGTGGCAAGCCGTGGGTCCAAGCCTGTGACCCCACCATCTAGAGGGTTGCCAGTTGCTTTCCCTGTAGAAGACACAAGTGTGTTCTGCAGGTGTAGAAAGGATGTTTCAGCCCTTGTGTAGAGGGTCTGTATCCAGCTGTTGGAAAAGAGAAGACCTCAGGACTGGGGTGGCTGAATGTTGTGATGTTCAGTCACAAAAACTGAAGGTGTTGTAAGTCATCTGGAGAAAATGGAGCCAGAGCACTCCTGAGCACCTCCTGCTACAGCAATCATGGTCTTATTTCTCTAGATGTGATCATTCTGTGGATGATCATGCTGAGGCATGAAATGCTAATGTGGTTGTTCATTAGAATGAAAAACTGCCTCAGTTTAATAAGAGACCGCAGCTGACAGAACAGGAATATTTCTCAGGCAGTTTTCTTCTCACTGATTATTGAGCAATGTACATTCCACAGGAAAGCAGAAGAGAAACCCTCCTAAAAAATTTCATTATTACATAAACTGAAGCATGGGGGCTTTTTAAATTTTTTTTTATAGGTCTGAAAATATTTGTTGTTCGTAGGTAGATAAATATAACTGTATTAACCCTGCAAGGAAATACTGCTGAAGGTGATCAACTCTTTAGTGTTTAATTTCTGAATGCATACATGTGAAAGTTCTAGGCCTCAATGAACTTTCTAAGTGATTAATAAAACTCCCTGTTTTGCCCCACTGCATAACATGCTTATTTTATATGAGCCGATTCTTGTAGCTTCTTTCTAAAGTTCTAGAAGCCATGTACCCCAGCTGGGCATCGGGGCATTCCTGTAACTTGAACTACCTCATCACCAACTTCAATAGCACCTGGTTAAGCCCTTCACTTCCTTGCATGTGCTAGTGTGGGATGACAGGAGGATCAGGAGGAGTTCTTGGGGACCATGAGTGCCTTGCCTCCTTCTTGCTGCCTTGTGTCCTCTACTGCAGCTCCTAGATTCCTGGGCTGGCTGGGAATCATTGTCAGGAGACTGCCATACACTTGACTCCTCAACCTCTCTTCTACTTCTCCCTATGCTAGAAGTTGCATAGGGCAGAAACCCCTCCTGCCCCATTCCTGCTGTAGCTATCTTAAGAAGTCAAAGTTATTTTATGCCACACCTTGCATTTTGAGTTTTTGGCTTTCTTGGCCACTGGACACCCACAAGACCTGTGTATGCGAAGAATGGGTCTCCTGGAATGTCCTGGAAGGAGGAAGGCTACTGACTTGGAATAATTGGACTCGATGATCTGATGGGTCTCTTCCAACCTGGTTATTCTATGATTCTATGATTCCTGTTGGGGTGTTCCAGGCTCCAGAATCAAATACTAGGTGCCGCCAATCAGTCTGCCTCTGTTTCCTGACAAAGTAGAGCTTGAAGATTAATATGGTGCAGGAAAAAACTCTAGCTGCTTCTGACTTGTTCAGTAGGGGTCTATCTGTCTAACTGCCAGGTTGTGATATGGTTGTAAGTCTAGTTGCATTGACTCATACTCTCTTTTCCTAATGATATACAGAGATCAATTACCCATATGCTGTTTCCAGTGCGTGTATCTGCTTTTATTGCAGTCTCTCCTGAGGGGCTGTTGACGTTCTGTGGAGTGTGAGAAATGGATGGGACTCTTGCAAGCGACCTCCCTACTAATCCGTGAAGAGATCCTGACAAGGGGAACTGTGAAATCATTTATATTCCCTTGCAGTTTTTTTGTGATATAGGTACATGTGAGATCTCTCTAAAGGGGTTTTAATTTCTTTTTTGATTTTTTTTTTTTTTGTTAAAAAGTGTGTCACTCATCTTCTTATTTGCTTATGGCTAATGTGCAGCTGAGAAAACTTTTTGGTGTCATGTCAAGACTGGAATAGAGAGGAGAGGAAGCTGATTCATTCTCAGTGCAGGTAAGGGCATGGGGAAAATATCCTGAATGTGCCTGCCCCCTTTACCCTGAGGCAGTGTTTGCCTCCATGGACCAATGAGGATCTCAGTTAGACCCTCAGATATGGTGAAGAATCAGCTTGTGCTCATCTATGGTACTTGTTTTATTCACGTTCATTTGCTACCACTCACTGTTACTTACTAGAGATGCTTGCAAGGAATCACACACTCTTAGTTGCTCCATCAAGGACTAAGCAATGAATGACTCCATTAAACAGAGCATTTTGCTTCAATCATATTGTGCTGCTTTGCTTTCTTACTGAAGGCTCTTGACTTCTCATTAAATTAATATACTGATGTTAACCCTATGTGGACTGGAATCTGCCTGATTGAGAGAGAAATCCTACCTCAGCTCGTATTGCTTACAGATGAAATGTAAATGTGCTCAAGCTCATTGGATTCATTTTTCAAGGGAACCATGTGGCTGGAACTGCTGGACCATTCACTCACAGCAACTAAAGCAGGACAGGCTGTGATGAGGCCCAGATACTGTGTTTATCAGTGTGGCTGCTCCTTATTCTTACAGAGCATCCATGTATCATCTGGCTTTAATAACATGCCGATTGCTAGATTAGAAGTGTGCTTCATTAACACTTGTTGCTTTTATTAGGTTTGTTTTGACTGGACACAGTGACACATTAGGAAATAAAAGGACTTTCTGTACAGAAACAGAGTTAACATTCTTTATCTTAGCTTAATTTGGCAGAAGCGCAATGATGCCACTGAACCTGGTTTTGCAATATCTTGGACTTTGAGCATTTATTCATTCCTAACTATATGAAACTTATTTACCTGAATATATTGAACAGGCCAGATCAATGGGCTGAGGCCAACGGGAAGAGGTTTAAGAAGGCTGAGTGCAGAGTTCTGCAGATGGTGCACAAGGTTATAGCGTCCCACTCCAGACTATGAGAAGAGTGGCTAGAAAACTGCCTGGCAGTGAAGGACCTGGGGGTGTTGGTTGACAACCAACTGAACATGAGCCAGCAGTGTGCCCAGGTAGCCAAGAAGGCCAATGGCATCTTGGCTTGTGTCAGAAACAGAGTGGCTAGCAGGTCCAGGGAAGTGATTCTGACCCCGTACTCTGAAGTGGCGAGACTGCACCTCGAATACTGTGTTCAGTTCTGGGCCCCTCATGACAAGAAAGACATTGAGGTCCTGGAGCCTGTCCAGCAATGAAGCTGGTGAAGGGATTGGAGAACAAGCGTTATGAGGAGGGGCTGAGGGAACTTGGGTTGGTTAGCCTAGAAAAGAGGAGGCTGAGGGGGGACCTTGTCACTGTCTACAACTACCTCCAAGAAGGTTGTGGAGAGGTCGATGTTGGTCTCTTCTCCCAAGTGATAGGTGATAGGACAAGAGGGAATGGCCTCAAGCTCTGACAGGGGAGGTTCAGATTGGACATCAGGAAAAATTTCTTCACTGAAAATGTAATCAAGCACTGGCACAGGCTACCCATGGAGGTGATTGAATCACCATCTCTGGTGGTATTTAAAAGATGGGTAGATGAAATGTTTAGGGATATAATTTAGTAGTGGACAGGTATGGTTGGGCTTGATGGTCTCAAAGTTCTTTTCCAACCTAGTGATTCTATCATCTATGATTCTCATTTATGCTGAACACATATTTTAAAATACTTAATTCTTCCCTAATTTATTTTTTCAGAGTCTTACCATGCCAGAATAAGAAACAATTCATTGGTAGTGTTGTGGCTTTGTCTTGTGATTCCACAGGCTTTCCAGTAAGCAGATAAGTTTTGCATTTGTACTTTGCCAGGACAACGCTCTTGTAAGAGGTGATGTGATGCTGATTTCTTAGGCTGGCTGATCTGTTTTGAAAGAGTTGAATTGCAATCTGAGGCATGCATGGTGTATCAATAAATAGCAGTGTTGCCGTCTGCAGATATTTCTATATTTCTGGGGGTTGGATTGCTTAGGTTTTTTTTTCCTGTTTCATTACTGATATTTAATGAGGGAAACAGAGTTCTTAAAGGCAGATAGGAGCTACCAGTTTGGATCACACTCGTAGTTCACCAACTGTAGTTGTAATCACAGCTAAGTGCATCAGGGGAAAGTATAGTAATATGCAGCATAGCATGTACTTCATAACTGGTCTCCACAAAAATTACCTGCTTAACCTCTTCTATCTGCTCCTCTTTTCCCCTCCAACTATGAAGATGTACTTTCTAAGATTATTTTCAAATTTTCTGTTTGTAAGTTGCTCTACTGTTCCTGGGCTGGTCTCATACAGAATTGTTTGAGACCACAAGTCCTACTTGTTCCCCTGTTCAAAGCCATTTCCTGACCCTTCGATTTAGGTCATGACAGCCTGTGTAGATTGGTGGCAGTTGATCCTCAGGGAACCATGACAGATACAGGATGTCTGAGAGATGTCTGTGAAAGGAGAGGAAATATCTCTAGGACAGAAATAAACCCTGTAAAAAAAGCTAGGAATAAACAGGTTTGGGAATTAATCTTGCATAGCAAGGAAACCGAGTATCAAATAGGGCTGGGTCGAAACTTCTTTGTGAGCTTTATGTTCTTGGAATTTTAATTCTGTCAGATGACAGGGGGTTGTATCTCAGGCTGAGTGGAAATACCTTTGCTGGCTATTTTGATGTGGGAAGTCCACCAGCTTCTAGTGAAGACTTTCTTGCCAGCTCACATTCGCCACTCCTTGCTGCATTGCTGGCTACCTGTGAGTCAGATGTTCAGAGCACAGTGTTGATATTTCGCATCACCCAAGCGAACCTAACAGGGTTTCAAGGTACTTGATGTCATCCAATCCATTCAACAGCTAAGTATAAAGGCTGTGAAATTCATTTCCTCCATCCATCAACAGGTGACAGCTACATGTTGAAACACATGCTGATACAGGAGGCATATCTACAAGAGGCAAGCCTGGCTGTGCTATGGAGGCTGTACACTTCAATTAATCCAGTTGAAAAAGAAAAGCAATTGAATTGGGTACTTTTGTACATTCTTGTAAGTAAAAAGAATTACATCAAAATGCCTCTTCCTTAAATGTCAGAGGTGTCAGTCAGCAACCCAAAGCAGCATCCTCGCTCACATCCTCAGTACTCAGGACAGTCAGTAGCTCCCCAAGGCTGGCTCTGAAAGCTGCTGCAGTCACCTCCTCCTGCACTTGTTCAGATCTGTTTGAGGCTTCTTCTGATACAAGCCATCTCTCCAGGCTTCTCATGCTAAACTGTCACTCACACACACATTTCTGACTAAAGCTGTTCTCTGCAGAGCTTCAGTGTTCAAGGTTCAACAGCCTTTAGCCCCTTCCTTTAGGTTTGGGAGGGGATAAGGGATGAATACATACATTTCTGTCAACAAACATCTGTCTCTAGCTAGCTGTTACTCAAGACAGCACTCTGTCTCCAGCTCCTTCCCATATATTTTTTAGATTTCTGTGAATGTTGAATTTTTTTTGTTTTATTTTAACCCTTTTAGGAGAATGACTAGCTTACTTGTTTTATAAATCCTTGACTTTATTAATTTCAGCCAAAATTTTTCAATTACTTCTGACCTGCAGGTTTTGATGGGTCAACTGAAACTGCACTCTTTGCAAATGAAGTGTTCATTAATATACTGACCCAGTCTTTTGACCCTATTTATAGCAAGTTGAAACCATGTATTTTACCTTGGTAAAATATGTTTCCTATGTTTGTTTTGTTTTTAATCAACTTTCACAAATTTTTATCCATTGATAAATTTAACCCAGCTCTCATCACTGTCATGAAGACACTGCTCTGGATTTACGTGACGTATGTGCATCTGTCAGTTTCAGTTTTATTGGAAAAGTTGAATATCGTCAGCTTAAATAGATTTGTCAAGTGGACATGCATTAGAAATTCAGGAGTACTTGCTGAAAAGGTTAAATGAACAGGGTAGCACTAAGTATTTTCCTTTCCTCGGGCTCTCCTCAGACTGAGTGGAAGAGATGGATGCTGTTTCCCAGAGAGCTGCATGTTATGGATGAAGCCATTTATAATTATTTTATAATAAGACTGTGGCTTGCAATGTCTTCAATAACTTTTTTATTCTCTGAATATGCAAGGAACAGTTTCCATCTTTGATAAAGGTATTTTCTACTGTCTAATTCAATGTTACTAAAACAAGGCATTACTATTGAAATGGCCTTAAATGAGGCAGTTTGTGTAAGGACAGGAGAGCAACAAAACCAGAACAATGTCCCTTTAATACGTTCCCCTAAACCATGCAGATAATTTAAAGATATTTCAAGGGCCTAGTTAGATTTGGTATCTTTTAATTAGAAGCTTAACACTGAGCTGTACTAATGCCCATTTAACTTGAACCATTACTAATATGCTTTCTAAATACACTTTTATGCAAGTTGTTACTTCCCAGTTGCTGGAGGCAAGGGGCTGCTGGGGAACCATACAAGCAGTTGCAGGAATGTCTGGGACTAATTGTCCCTTGGGGGTTGGTCTGGCCAATTGCACGGCTTTTGTCATATTCAGTGATTTATTTTCCATAGAACCAGAGTCAGAATATATGAAAGCATTCAAGTAGGTTTGTTTTTTAAAAGTATCATCTGTTGTTTGTTTTCAGCGAGTGCTGAGTCAAACGTATCTTTGGGCTGTTGCAAATAGAGTCCAGTTCTTGGCTTAGTTGAGCTTTGTGACTTGAGTGAATTGTTTCTGCCAAGACACTCCACAATATTCATTAATTTTTAGCTACATCAAAGTTTGAGGGCAGGACGTACAAATTCTTTGAGACAGCATTTAGATATATTGCATCCACTTTGCCAACTTCTGTACTTAGCAGCTGTGAGTCAGACCTTCCGAAGTAATGAGATTAAAAAACAGTGACTTTCTCTCTTTGCCATCTGTTTTATGTGTCGTCAGGTGACACTCTTGAAAGATTTTTAGCTTTCATTTGGAATCATAAATTTTACACTATTAAAAAAAATAGGAAAGTTGAGAATCTTACTTAGTTTTATCGTTCTGGGACTGGGAGCTTGAGAAATTCTAAATGTTGGGAAATTTTGATAAAATCAAGAGACCTCAGAGGGCTGCAGTGGGACTATAGAGCCTCCCTTTGATCCTGCATGTGAGCCTGCAGGAGACCTTGCATGCCGGTGATATCAAGGGATCATGTTTGTCAACAGATCAAGGCTTCCTGACCCAGGAATCCAGGAGAACACAAGTCGGGTGGCTGACAAATGAGTGACACTAGGGAAGCATACACCATGAGTATAGTCACCTTGGAAAGTTTGTGTGGAATCCCAGCACTGCTTGCCCATGTCCTCTATATTGACTAGATGTGTATGGAGGGGGAGGTGGTGATACTACTGCCTTTTGCGCTGTGCACAAACTGTCAAAAATTGATTGCTTGGCCCATGTGCAGCTGTACTGTAGAGACAGCTGGTCTTCACATACTGCTTCTGAGTTATATGACATGAGAACTTTTATTCTTGGTATAGGGAAGGTCACAGTTCGACCTAACCTTTGTCTGTGACTGTTACAGTCTTTATCTGCCCTTGAAGAAAATAGAAGAAAGTAGTATGTGAATTTCCTCTCTGGCAGCGAGTGTAGGGATTTACATGTTCTTCATAGAGAACTCTGCAACATTAGAAAAACAGTGTTTATGCGATAGAGCTCCTGATAACATTCCAAGCTGGTTTTCAACTGCTTGTCAAAGCATTCTGAGCTATGAGGGCACAAGTATAAATCCTAAAATTAGCAATAGTGGTTTGCGGTTTCTGGCCCCCACAAGATTTTGTAACTGTCACTAATAAGGAATTAAAATCAAAGGATGAACTTTGTGTAATTCTTACACAGTACCCAAATAGGAGAATGATTGGAGAGAATGTTAAGAGAAAAATTAGTCTTGCGTTTTACAGGAATATGGTAGGAAGTTGTTATTTTTCTGAATTTCCAAGTTTGCATTGCATTTGGAATTGATATTTCCTAACATGATTTAAATAAACTGTGAACGTGATTGTACTACTGTGATTTAAAAAATGAGATTATCTTATCCCAGGGAAGATTTATACATTGCCTGAATGACACTCATTTTGGAAGCTGCTTGTGTTCTGCTGAAATGTCATTTACAGCAAGGATGAAGAATGGCATGTATCAGAAACTCAGCAATGTAATTATGTGCAAGAAATCTTCTACAGCCTATAGTGCTACAGTTTAGATCCAGACTTTGAGGATCCAGACAGTATTACCTAGCCTGACTCGCTGCCGAATCTCTTCTCTGTAGTGTGCTCCCACTCTGTGGGAAATGCGAAGGCAGTGGCCAAAAGAGCATGTGTGTGATAAAACCATTTCCTTTCAGTATTTGTGTTACAGTCTCACTTCCTTTTTTTGGATGTGTACAAGTGAAAAGTGTCAGGTTTACATGCAGAACTCAAATATACTCTCTTAAATAGTTTAAGTAAGACTCAGTGACATGTATAAAAACACAAAACACCAGCAACCAATTGTCTGATAGTTTAGGCATTTTGGTTATGATGCTCTGTGTCCATCCATGTATAGTCCACAAGCTTTGTTCTGGAACTGGAGGAACTTTAGAAAAGACTGTTTGGAGCAAAATCTGTTGACTATACCGAAAGTTTGATTTCCCCACCCCCGATGATGCTTTCACTTCATATCAGCTTTTTTGCTTATGCGCTAAGTATATGCTGTTCCCACGACTCTGTCGGCACTCTGCATGCTAACAACCAGCTGCTGCGTGGTGCTGATGGAAACAGGTTGGCTAAAGGGAAGGATGTCAAGGAGTGGAGACACAAACCACACTGGGCATGCAAAAAGGGCCTGAGAGGAAGAGGTTGGTCATTGCCTTCTGCTTCTGTTCTGGCAGATGTATATGCTTAGATGTGCAAGGCATTGCCTTTTTTTTTTTTTTTTATTTTTTGAAACTACTAGCAGGGTACAGCAATGAGAACTTTAATATTACTGAGGAACTGAGAAGATCTGGACCTATGCCGAGATTTCAAGTAAGTATCATATTACTATATGCTCATAGGAATATTAAAGTGGTGAATTGTCTTGTACTTTTTACTGAACTCAGCATGACTCCTTGGAAAAGGTAATCTGACTTCAGAAGACCAAAGAAAATCAGAGGGGAAAATGGGACAATTGGGCAAAGCCTGAAGTAAGCCAGATTTTTCTCAAAAAGGGCGTGTCTTTAGGTTAAAGTGAGAAACGCGTACTAAAACTGCTTCAGGTAACTTTATTTTAGATCTTATAACTCGCATGGGTTATTTTGAAAGTGGCAAACAAAGTTATCTCTGTTCTTTTACCTCAGTCCAACTTAGTCACTGGTTACCAAGGCACATAAGAAAAATCGGACCAAATCTGAAAGACTGAGAATCTTAGAAATGTTCTATAATGGAGTATTTTTAGGTACGTCAAGGTTTCTTGAATGAACTAGCATTTTGCACTGACTAATGAACTAGCATTTTGCACTCCCTAATGAACTTGTTTTAAGTCAGGACTTTGACATTTTTGTGCTTTAATTAGCAAAATTTGTATTCTTTAAGTTTTAATCAAAATTAGGTATTGCCAATGTGTTTGTGTAACTTTTCTTTCTTAAAAAAATGGGATAATAATTAGCTATTTCTTCTTGTGTGTTTCATTTGCTCATGTGGAGTGTGAACCAGCCCTCCTTGAAGCTGATTATTTTGCTAGAATGGCAGGTGCCTGTCTATGGTCTTCATCAAATGAAGACGTGGGGAAAAACTGGAATACTATGCTCATGTGAAGGAGGACACTCTTCCTTTCTGTTTCCATACCTAACTTAAAGGATCCAGGCAGTTGGTAAGCTGGTGAGAACAGACATTTTACCAATGCAAATTCCACTTATGACTACACCTTATGCGTAAGTGTACCATGGCGATCTGAGCCAGATAGATGCTTTAGATATTCCTCGGAGCCTTCTTTCACAGGTGACATGGGGCAGCTCAGGTGGCAAGTCTTCCTCTTGTACCAGCAGCCCCAGGCACACGGCACAAAAGTAAGTGGAGATAGTGAGTGGGCCTGTGAGTCTGCGATCCCTGAGGAAATGACCTAGAAGAGGCTGAAGGCAAGTTTAGGTGCTGCTGAATCCCTGTGGCAGCCATTTGGCTTCTTCTGAACTGGATCAGATATGACTGGTTGAGATAATCCTTCAGCTGCCCACAGACTTACACAAGCATTCAACACCCTTTTCCGTGCCTGTTGAGATACAGGAAAACCCTTTGTTTATGTGGGAGTTCGGACATGCTACCAAGGACCCTTACGAGTGCACTGTTTGCAAAAAACAGTTTGGAAACCTGTGATAAGACTCCAGACTTCTAGAAATCAACTAAACTGTCTTAGTCTATTAATTTCTGCCTTTCCAAATCCCTGGGAGATTTTTTTTTTATCAGACAGAGTACAAAATATAGACTCAAAGACTTGCAGCTGAATTTTGTTGTTGACTCATTGCATGCCTAGTAGTAAACCATCTGCAAATAAGATAATTGTCTGTAATTTGGATTATGTTATCTGAAGACATCCATTTCCATTGCTAAAAATAAGCTTAATGCATATGAAACAAGAATATTGTGTAGAATAACCCACTGTAACTAACTATTGAAGAGCTCTTTACAGGTGTAGAGTGCTTGTTAGTGGCTAATTAGTGTTCTTCAACTGCATTTCCAGTCATTAGAACTCCACTGTCCCAAATGAAACCAAATCAAGCTTTTATTCTAACTCGTACATAGAGAATAATTTTTCTCAGGCATAACTGCATGTAACTTGCCATTTGCTCTCATCTAACCCACTTTTTAACTCTTGACAGCAAATTGAATTCAATCTCGTCTGTCTCAGTAGCTCAGTTGCTCCCAGGCTTCACCCTGAAAACCTTTGCACATAATTAATGCATTAAATCTCAGGGGTTTTTAACAGATCAACTGCCTCATCTTAAGCAGCTGAAGGGTGAAAGCCTTACTCTAAATGTAGAGGTTAGAAGTATCAGTATACGCCACACCCCGCAGGAAGATTTTTAGAAGAGGGATATGATGGATTGACTGCTCGGGCAGCAGCTCACTTGTTTCAGCTATCACAGAGCTACAGAGATCCTTTCTCCAAAGTAAGAATGTGCTTTGTTCATCTTCACCCCAAAATGGCATGTGCTTCATCTCTGAATATATCAAGGCACATTAAACTATGGTAATAGAAGATTTTCTTTCATCTTTGTTTCACCAACTGGAGACAAGTTCCTCATTCATTTACTCAGAACAAGTGTCGAAAGTAGCACAAAAGTACTGATCATTATCTGTAATTTCACTGTAATGTTTATTAGAATGTTCCACAAAAGTGATTTCCCTTATGAGGCAATTTCATGCCTTACTACTTGCTAATGCATCTTGCTGCTACCTTCAAACATACAATTTTAGAAGACGTTTCCACAAAAGCCTTTTCAGTTTCCAAATTTTAAAGTATTCAGTATACTCCAGTGTGAACATTATTAGGCTTTGGAAACTCTAGATCTATTATGTTTACTTTTAAATTTGATTTTCTAGAAATACTCAATTACTCATGGCATCAATCACTTACGTGATTGATGATACTTCTGCAGCCTGACGGAACCCAGTTACTTGTTTTGGCAAAAGTTCCCGTTTTGAGTGGTCACAGTGGAAGCACGTTATCCTGGAAGTAGTTTTCAGAATTTTCCTTTTTCCTTCTCCTTGCATGTACTTAGTTGTTTCAGCATTCATTATGCTGTGCTGAAATCCTGTCTTTACAAGCTCTATTTCTAATCCAGGTGAATGCCATATTCTCATTTGCACCCTTTCAGGTATTGCAGCCGAGCAAGAAAGCAGACGCTTGACCTAGAGCTCTTTGAAATAAAAAATAATCAACCTCTCTATTTACTCTTTTTGGGCTTTATATTGAGTTAACAGCACACTCCAGTCAGCTGCAAAAGCAGCACAGCCCTTCCCCCAACTTTCCCTGCCTCAAACCTAGCACAGAGCAGTTTGTCATTACTTTCATCCTTCTACCAGTGTTTTTCAGTTCAACCTGAGCGTCTGATGTTTCTGCCATGAGATATATGTTTTAGAGTAAACAAGGTTTGTTTTAATTTCTCCAAGATAAATTACCTGGGAAAAAAATATTGTTGCTTGAAAAAGCCAATTGCACTTTGTCAGTCTAAAGCGCATCAGTTAGTCAGGCTCATTTCAGAGCTGGAGGCATAAGCCCGTTGCTTTGCTCTCTTGTCAAGGCTGTTCAAAGCGAGTGCCATGAAGAATAGGTACCTGCTCTGTCATGGCCAGCAAAGCAAAGGCATAGGCCATAGTACTGACCCCATCCAGGTGAGCTCTTGTGCTTTGTGCTACAGAAAGGTGCATGCTTGCTGTGTCATCTGGATTGTGGATGAGCCAGGAAAATAAACAGGAATCATTCATTGTGCTTGAAGGTAAATGTATAACTTATTTAGCAGTGTGAAGTTTGTATTAATGTGGAAGACGGAATGGTGCACAATCTGATGCTACTCAAATTTCTTAGTAGTTCTCAATTACTATGTGTGGAAAGCTAGAAGCCCCTGAACATAAATATTCTTGTATTTGAGTTAGTCTTGCTAGGTGCACATGTGAATTCAACAAAAGAACTTCTGTGTCCACAGATCTGTGTAAATCCTCTCCCACCTTGCTCACCTTGAACTTCTAACTAGGACAAATCAGGAAAGGACGTTGTGTTGGATTTGCAGTAAATTTTGTCCATGCACATATGATGTAATTAAATGTCATGCCAGACAATAGTTGTATTATGTCACCCTGATTGAAAAATGGACTGCTGTATTAATAAGGTCCTGCCTATCATGATGTTAGTCTGCACTGTGCCATTGATTTAGCAGACTTTTAAGGCAAAGAATTATAAACTCTTTCCTCTTGGTAACCTTATTAAATCCAGATTGATCTTCCATCCAAAATGTCAAGAAATCTGCCAGCAGCTTAGCTGTTAATGAGAATAATGACCTGCTGTAAAACAGTGAATTAAAGTACAGGTCATGCCTGTATTTAGAAACATGATGTAGATAACTTTTTTCAGCTGTTCTTAATTCTTATCCTTAAAAAGTGACAGGGATACCAAGGAGAGTCTGTTAATTGTAATTGAACTCAGGTTCCTATCTGAGTCCTCAAAGATTTTGGCTCATGAATAGGGTCATGTTATGCTAAGTCTGCTGCGGTGATTCTAGGTCCAAGCATTTCACTCAAAGATCTCTACTGTTGCTGCTGGAATTGCTTGGTTAATCACAAAGCTACTGCAGATTTGCTTAAATTATAGCTGAATGCACTGGGAAAGACCAAGATCCATGCCAGTTTATATCATATGCCAGAGTGATGCAGCATCTACTTCACCAGAAGCTGAGCTGGTCCTGGGAGGAGGGAGAGAGGTATCTAAACTGGGCAGGTTGTTGGGTCAGAGAATTCTTCTAACCTTTCCTAAGCTCATCTATATCTTCTAATGAGTCAGAGCTTTAATTCCCAATGAATGAAAGGGATCAGCTCTGAGAGCACGTTATATTTGAATATTTTTAAATATTCAGTCCTTAAATTCTTAAGTTATTTTTATAGAGAATTGAACATCCTGAATCACTTAGACTTTGCAGTGTTGTACCAAAATTACCGTAATTCCATTTAAAAAGTCAAGCAACTCAGACACTATCTGTAGAAAATACACTCTACAAAAAACCATGCATACTCTGAGTGAATGTACTGTTTCTGGTTCACATTTATAATTAGAAGGGTTTTATTTTAAAGGTTAACTATTTTACATTTACACTTTTGGGCAAACACGGAAGTGATACTGTGTTATATTTTTGCATAAATTTTAACAGCACTTTTTCTTTCCTTTCATGTTGACAAAGGCCATGTTGGTAAGATTTTATTTGCATAGAAGATAAGAAACATCCCTATTACTGTACCAGGAAAGACAGGTGAAAGCATGACTGAAGTTAGAGACAAAGTGCTTTTTGGTGAAACTGGACTTTCCTACTGTGCTTAAGAATAAATATGTTCTCTATATAAAAAAAAATTGTTCTTTCCCTTAGAATAAAACACCAGAATCTCCTAAGGACAGGAGCAAAAAGCATCACCCTACTAGCATGAGCTTCTAAACACTGTTGGAGATATTATTGCTTGAACAATGTGGTTTTATTTGGTTGGATCGTTCAGAATGTGAAGATATATCGGTTATTTCTCATACATGTACTAATATCAAAACCCAAACTAATCATTGTCCCTGCCTATGGCAGGGGGGTGGAGGTAGATGATCTTCAACGTCCCTTCCAGCCCTAACTATTCTATGATTGTCAAATCCTGTGTGGGAGAACCTTAGAGCTCCCAGTCACTTGAATAGTCCCAGCTTCTTGCTTAGCCTCCAAGAGGGCACGTCAAAAGGTCTTTCTTGCTTGTTTTTAAAATACCAGGCCTTTCCTGACTTTCTCTGCTCTCTTCTCAGAGCTACCAAACCACTCATCAGCTTCCATTCCTTGCTTCCATTGGCCACACAAGTCTTGATTGTTCTCTTAGGCCAAGGGTATAAGCTGCATCTCTTCTAACACCCAGCAGATTTCTTTGTCAGTGGTTTCATACCGGTTCAGAAAGATGCGTTGCCATTTCCCAGATGAATGTTATTTTCTAGGGACAAAATGGTAAATGTCTGTCCTGGCTATCTATAATGCTGTCTCCACTTCAGCATGGATGCCAGACCAACTGTGACATTTGAGTTGTTTGTGAACGTTTTCTGATTTCACCTGAGTGTTTTTCATGCTGCTTATGTCTGTTCAAACACTATATTCTGTGCTCTGAGACATTTCCTGACCACTCAAATGAAATTTGTGATTAATTAGATATTGTCAGGTTGAGATATAGTTAATTACAAAACCAGAGGTAATTGTTTCAAGGATGATGCTTGCATGTATAATTTTTTCCTGTTGCTTTTCCCCCTCTAATTCTACTGTTGAAAAACAACATTTGTTTTGTTTTATTGTGGAAAGACATAACTAGAGCTCAATTGCACATAATGTTGTCAAATGATAGTGTGAGAAAATGAAGAAAAATAAATCATTTTTTTAATATCTCTTTGAAATCTCATAAAGGCTCCTGACACTGGTAAAGTCCAAACATTACCTTAAAAGTTGAACATAGAAAAACAGATACTTCTAGCAAGAAATGTCTGTAATTTCTTTTTATGTTGTGTGAACCTCTGTCTTCTGAATGGAGGGGATTTTGGAGATGTCCAGTGTAGTAATACACACATATTTTGCACCTTATTGCATGAAACTTCGCACCCAGTTAGGTTTCTCTGGTATGTGGTATTTAGGTGGTGATTGCATTTCATTTATCAACTCCTAAGTTTTTATGCACATAAACATGCCAAAAGAAATGGCTGCACTTGGATTGAAATGATCCATTAATATGAAAGACTGAAATATATCAACATTATTTGTATTCTACATACATTCATATTCTAAATAATCTTGTTTTCAGAGTGGATATGTTATAGCTTTCTGACTCTGAAATAATTACAAGGCTCAGCTCTAGCTAAGGAGTTAGTCACAGTGATTTAGCTCTGCCAGTAATGTTCTGAATGTATTGAATATTAATATGATGTGGGGCAGCATTAGTGAAGGTGGAACTGTGGCTGTACTGAGAGTTCCCTTTCTAGACAGAAAAGCTTATCTCTCTGTCAGTACTTGCACCCATCCATGTGTGTAAAACTGGGAAACACTGTTAAAATCAGATCTTTATTTTCAGTAAAGAACATTTTTTAAAATGGCTCTCAAAAAAGGCCTCTATAGTCTTTAGTTTTCCAAGATCTGTGCACCAGGTCCTATACTCATCCTTACACTGCCCTAGTGTCTCAGTGCTCTCAGTACTTTCTGGTGCTGTGCTTAAGCAGCTTTGCTTTTCATAAGACCAAAATCTGCAAGAAGTGGTTTATTTTATTGTTTTGACTATATTTTGCTAATTTTGGTTTCTTCAGCTTTACTCAAATTGGCTAGCACTCACTGCTTCTTTTATTTTCCAGTGATATTTGCAGATACTAGAGTGTAGCTGGAAATTCCAGTGCGGGTAACTAAAATAGCAATACAAATAAGCTTAAATACTTCATTTGGGAAACTTTGATATTGATGTATTCATAGATGATAATCAGTGTGAGCAACAATGATTATAGTCACCACTATAAATTATGATTGGAATAGCTTTTAAAATAATCAAATATATACACCTCAAAATGGAGAGAAAGATGTTAAATATTTAGAGCAGTTGCTCAGAGGACACTCTGCACTGCACAAGCATATGTTACCTTAAAAAAAATGAAGGTTGTTGCTACTCCCCTTAGACAAGGCAGCAAAGACAGATAACCACATCCTTGCTGTGCATTTTGTGTTGTCAGCTGCAGCTCGGGGTTACCAAACCCACTAATTCCTCATTCAGTAGAGACCTGAGGTAGCTTCAACTGTAGGATGACTTCTGCTGGAGATGAACCTGAACGCTCACACACTTCACTGCCTGGCGTCTCCTATTGAGTATGTCCTCTACAGGTTTTTATTGTCTGCAGAGGCTATCTGACTACTAAGATAATGTCTGGTCACATAAAGCAAGCCTTCTTTTTTTTTTCTCTTACTGAAGAGAATTCATATTTTCAGCCTTTCGGCCACTGAATTTTTTAACATTTTTCCTCATTCAATTGAGTAGCAGTTTGCTGAATCTTACAGTAGATGTTCAGATTTAGCTTGTACTCAAAAAACTGATGACATTACATCTTCAGTGAATTACAAGGTAACAATTAAATTGATCACAGTACGAGGACAGCATATTTACTACAGGATTTTTTGTAATGAAGGAAGAGAAGAATACCTGTAGGTGGCAATAGCACCGAAGCTATAGGCACATGCCATTGTGGTTTTCTTAATTAGGTGATTAACATCAAGTTAATTTTCAAGTTAGCTTTCTGCAGTTCTGATAAAATAAACTGCTTTACTGATGCTGAAGGCCAGGGCAACATGCCCTAATGTCTGACTGCAGATCTAAGTGCCAGATTCACCACATTGTCTAGATTAGGCAAATTCATGGATAGCTTTATACATTTTGTATCAACATTTGTCTATTTATTTCTGTGTTTTCAATCAGTGAGTGCTAGCGCAGATTTTCTTAATGCCAGTGTTGAGAAATTTTTATGATCAGCATTATTTTAATTCACAGTACAAGAAGTAACTACTATGGTCTCAAATTAAATAATTTTGTCAGTGAACTGAAAAGATAAAAACTTGTTTGTAGCCAAAATAAAAAACATAAGACTGTGCATGGATGAGGGCCCAAGACTGAGGTTGCTCTTTCAAGATGAACTTGTGGTGCTGATGGGTAATAGCAACACCTGAGGACAGTTAGGATGCAGCTTCGAGGGCAGCCAAGAGAGAAGTTGTGCTATAAGCATGAGCAGCAGCACAAGGGACCCTGTCAGGGTCAGCAGTTGATGGACTGGTGCACTCTGGGTTTCAGCAATGCTCATAACAGTCATTTTCCATGTGAACTGTTGTAACCCAGGCTTGCTACAGAATACTCTGGGAAGTATGACTGACACCAGATCTGCTGTAATCGGAGCAACATTCATGTGGGTCGTGCAATGCTTTTCATGATGCACTTCTTGAGTACAAACACAGCTAAAGTGTCAGTAGTTACTAATGCAAGTGGACACTACAATATGATGCACTGGATTTATCACTGCACTAGCTGAAGACTAAATAGGATTATAAAAATATTGGTACAAAGTAATAAGCAGTTCTTAATTTACAGTCTACACCAGTATTTTTGCATCATTATTGCTTGATATGTTATTTAAAAGCTTATTGAAAATTAAGTAAGATCTTACTGTGACACAAATACTTAGCATTAGATGAGGCAATGCTAACTGAAGAGAATCATCTAAGTTCTGTTTAGAGCCCATTATCTGTGGTGGCATTTTTATGAAATCCCACAAAATGGGGAGGTGACACACTCACTCAAAGTTTGAGTTGCCACTAGTGTAACTTTGTCCAGAATATTATTTTCTGGAGGAATCTAATTTATGCATTCCAAGGACTTTCCTGGCTGATTTTAGTTCAAAATAACTAACTGTTTTTTTGCAGACATATAACCATTACCTGCAGCTGTGAATGTCCATTGCTCAGAGGAAAGTGTCCCTGTAATTGTGCCACTATTTGAACTGGTGTTTTAATGAAGGCTCTTCTGCACATCAGCATTAAATTAGGGAATGTTTGTTGTGCACCTGAATCCGCAGACTGAAATGAACAAGTCAAAGAAATAAACTCCATGTAAATAGTTGGAGAGTTATTTGAAACAATGAAGTAGTTGAAAGTACCTAATTGTGAAATCAAAGCAAAAGAGAGCAAGCCTGTTCTGACTCTGGGAACAGCAGGTGAGGTGGTAACTTTGTGATGTACTTTGTTGTGCTCATTTATTGTCATTAGTCATTCTGGTTGTTGAAACCCAAAATTCCACATCTGTTGATATTGTTACCTAGATGCTCACAAAGGAAAGTCTGTGGTGGTGGTTTCAAGCACAGCTGTCATGTCTCTCTCTGTGATTCACTGTACCTAACAAGACTTGTTGTCCTAGAAGGTTAGCGAGTTCTTCTCCTCGACATATTTTATCCCTCTTCTTTCAATTCTTTTTTTCCTACAGCTTTAAATAGTCTTGGCCTTTATGAAAGTGTTAAGGTAGTGGAATTCCACAGTCAAATATCAGGAAAAATATAGCTAAGACTAAGTCCAAAACTGGTGTGTGTAGGTCTTGTATTTAATTATTGATCCTAATTTGTACAACTTTGTACCATATGCCTGCTTTCTAAGCAGTCTTAGAGTACAACTTTGTGAAGGAACAATCATTGAATCACTGGGTTGGAAAATACCTACAAGATCATCAAGCCCAACCATACCTGTCCTCTACTAAACAATATTCCTAAGCACTTCATCTATCCATCTTTTAAATACCACCGAGGATGGTCATTCAACCACCTCCACAGGCACTTTGTGCCAGTGTTTAATTACCCTTTTGGTGAAGAAATTTTTCCTAATCTGCAATCTGAACCTCCGTGGCACAACTTGAGGTCATCCCCCTTTGTCCTGTCACCTGTCACTTGGGCAGAGACCAGTATCCCTGTCTCCACAACCTCCTTTCAGATAGTTGTAGACAGTGATACAGTCTCCTCTTCTCTAGGCTGAACAGCCCCAGTTCCCTCAGTCACTCCCCATAAGAATTGTTCTCCAGCCCCTTCACCAGCTTTGCTGCTCTTTTCTTGACACGCTCCAGGACCTCAATGTCTTTCTTGTTGTGAGGGGCCCAAAACTGAACAGAATATTTGAGGTGCAGTCTCACCAGTGCAGAGTACAGGAGAGGAATCCCTTCCCTGGTCATACTGGCCATGTTGTTTCTGATACAAGCCAGGATTTCACTGGTTTTGACCACCTGGGCACACTGCTGGCTCAGGTTGAGCTGGCTGTCAACCAACACCCCCAGATCCTTCTCTACCAGACAGATTTCCAGCCACTCTTCCAAGCCTGTAGTGCTGCATGGGGTTGTTGTGCCCCAAGTGCAGGACTCTGCACTTGACTTTGTTGAATCATGACAACATTACGACCTGCAAAGGCTAAGAAAAATGAGCAGCCAACACATTAAAGGAATTTTATAGCAGCAGTGGTGGGTGGAAACAACTTTAAAAACCTTTTTGTGAATCAGACACAGGTTTCTGTTGTCAGGGCTCTGAACTCATTTACAGAATGATGAACTTACCTGACCTTAATTACTGTGTTGTATAATGATAGTAAAAAAGGGAGAGGCTTAGAAAACTCTACCTTTACCCTCCTTGTATAAATTCTGGGCAAGGAATTCCCAGGTTACACAGAAGTAGAAGTGGACTTCCTTGTGTCTCTGTGCATGCTTCAAATCTGTGCTGTTTTATGGGGGATTTTTTATGATGTTTTGAAATGATTGTGAGAGAATTTAAAATCTTAACTTCATTACACAGATTTCTTAACTGCTGAGGAACCTGGGGGACACTCAACCCACGATAATTGTGCTGGGTAATGTATATAAATGGTTTACAGAACAGCAGTAGTGTTCTGAAAATACATCGCACTTTCTCAGTTTTACAGCATGGGTGGATCCTACACACAAGCTACAAGGTTCATAGAGGATATCAAAACATATTTCAGCAAGTTAGACTTCTTTGTTTCCTATGCTGCCATTTTCCAACTTATTGTTGTTCTGTCTTGCACCACCCTTGGAGAGCTGGTCCATCCTGGACTGTGGTGTGCCCAGGGTTGGGGGAGAAACACACCTGGAAGTTTTGCCTTCAGGTGTCTCCTTGATAAGTGTGTCTTTTTTGCCCTGCTCCAGGTTATCAAAGATAGGAATCAGGGGATGGTATTACTTCTGTCTGGAGGGTTGGGCCTCTCACAGTGGCAGAGCTAAAGAGCTTCCAACCAAGCCATTTATCTCCTGCCTCTTGACTTGACACCTCCTCCAAGTCTGGTGATACACAATTAATAGACCCAATCACCCGCTTTAAGCTTCCACTTGCACAGCCCACTGCACCCCCTCGCTACATCCCCTGAGAAGCCAGGGAGTTTGCATGCAGCAAGAAGTCATGCTTGGCGTTGCTGCACAACCCCCATGCCACATGTTCCAGGTAGTGCTGCCATGTCTCACTGGCTGCTCTCAGCAGCTAGTGTCTTTCCTGGGGAACTTAAAGCAGGGATGATGGTGAGTTTAAAAACTAATGTCCTCCTTGCTCTGAAAAATGCGAACATACAGGCACTGCTTGAGTTTTCCCTATCTCTTGCTCTTCCCGTAATGCTGCTTCCTGCCCTGCTCTGTTCTGTGTCCTATTGCTTTCTCCTCCCACTGTGTCCAGATGCTGGTGCAAATCATGGGTTAAAAATAAGTCTTCTGAATGAGAAGCATGTTTACAGCAACAGCAAACAAGGGAAACAAAAGTCAATAGAAATTATTTTCTGGTTCACAGTTTCATTAATGTCTTCAGCTTTTAAGGGATTTCAGATTTTTATGAGGTAAACAACCCATCTCAGGCTACACAGACATTTTGAGTTACATAAAAACTGTAAGGCATAATGAAATATTTGTGCATACTCCTGCTCTTGGGGGTTTGAAAGGTTACTGCAGACTGCCCTTCCTGTTGCTGTGTGTTTTATTTTCATTCTTGGCAAGCACAGATGAAGGTGAAGGTAGCAGCTGTGGTAGGAGGCTGTCCATGAAGCGGGGAAGTTTTGTTGAAGTGTTTTAGGTATCTCTTTCTATTCTCATTCCCACCTGCGCCACAGCAGATGCCAAGTGCTCTCTTATTTTGTCTGTCAGCTTCTTATGTAAGGTTCATCTCTGCTTCTTGTGTAAAGGCGTCTAAGTAAACCTCTGCTGCTGAGCCTGTTCCCTTGTCCTTATTTCAATCTCCATTTTGTAAAAGTGCACCTGGTGAAAAGTAACAAAATTGTACATTCCCCAATAACTTCCCATGACAGTCCCTGAGGTCCTGCACAGGTGGTGTAATATGTGAAAATATTTGTAAGACATAGCAACAGAAAGATGGAGGTACTGCTGCTCCACCTCTTTTCCTCCCTAGATGAACTGGAGCGAATTGGTCCTTGCTGGCCATTTATCCACAGTAACTGACATTAGTAAATAAGGCCACAGGTAGGTTTTAAGAGGAAAACAAAAATCACTCAAGTATTTATCATATATCAGCAGAAGGAAAAATATCTCTCTGCTGAGTTTCAACTCACCCCACAAGTGGACAGGGTGGGATATGCAGCTGCATGTCATCTCCTCAAGGACACAGTAGGTGACAACAATCAGTCCAGTCTCCTCCTCTGCTGTTGCTGGAGGAAGGATCAGATGTTTAACTCAATAGCAAATGAAGCAATGCTGTACTGAAAGAAGTTGCTCCCTGTCATCCACCTGGGAAAAGAAAACATTATTTTTGCCAGAACTGCAGCTAAACCATGTCATGCACGTTGTTTTTATTTTTTTTTAGGCCTCCAGTTATCGGTAGACATTTGAAGATGAATGTTTACAGGTATAAGTGGATTGTTTATGTTGAGTTCTTTCACCTCAGGGAAAATTTAAAACATGACACTGCTGGATTACAGCACACCAGCAGATGCGGTGGATTGTTTCAGGCAAGGTTTCATATGTCTTGCATTATCGCCTACACAGCAGATTGCTGAGTTTTGTTGCTGTGCTTAGCACCAGTTATAACTTGCTCAATGCCCAAGTGCTTTCAACTTTAAAACTGGCTGCTGCCACAAAATAACCCGATTTCTGTTATCATAGTGTTTAAATCACATTGCATGGTCAAAACAACCAATCTATGCTGACAAGAATTTCCATTAGTGCACAGCTACGGCATCAGTCTTCAGCAGAAGGAGGGACCCAGTTAACAACATCTATCTTCCTTACATTTTCTTTTACAAATTCATCTGTCTAAGGCATCCATCCACTGTCTTTCTGATATGCTGGCAGAAATGAGATTAGTTGCAAATTGTCTGAGGGGTGAAATTTATCCTGTGCTGCTAGTGTGAAAATACATGATGATACCCTTGACAGTGGTGAGGAGCCCAAGGCAGAGAGAACTCAAAAAGTTCTGCTCTGGGAGCAGTGTCATCTTTGATTTGTTTAACTTTATCACTTAAATATATTTGTTTATATTATATTAATAAATTATATTAAATATCTTATATATATGTAATTAAAATATCCTTCAAGACTGATATTTGAAAGATCCCTATATGTATCAAGATTTTAAGTAAACCACACAATCAAAGGAAGTTGAATGTTAATAAACGGTTGCAGCATGAGGCCTTTCAAACTCTCTGAGCAGCAGTGTTAGTGCTGTGTCCACATCTGAAATGCAACTCTGTTTTTCTTCTAGTTGTTCTGTTAGGGCCTCACCTTGAAACTCTCCAAACCTCTTTTAAAGAAAGATTAAAAATGAAGTGAAAAGAGCAAATAGATTATCCGTGGAAGTTAAGTTTTATTAAATGATGGATGTGCTATATACCCGAGTAATGGATAATTCAGTAAAATATCAGTGTGCCTTTGAAATAACCTTACAGAAGAGCTGTTGGCTGTAAATTAAATCAATAACTTGTTTGTGCATATTTCTAAAATCTCAAAAATAGTTTCCATGTTCTCTCTCAGGTGCCACATGATCTGACAAGGTCAGTATATTCTTCAAAGTATTTGCATAAACATATTGGTGCCTTTCTAAAATCTAAATGAAATTCAAAATCCAAAGAATTAGTCCTGAGTACCTTTTGCAGCAGGTATCTCACCTACATGGTAAATTCTGTCACAGCTGCTCCAGACTGACGCTGACCAGTACTGACAGCATCATCTACAAGGTCTAACTAAATTGTGATATCCCTTGTGTATGAATACCTATTTATCCACGTAGCAGCACTATATAGTGATCCAATTTTTGATAATCAAAATGAGTTTAATTACTATAATTAGATTTGAATTAGAGAGGTATCATACATACAGGAGAACTAGAACTTTCTTACAGGGAACAAACTATCATCATGTGTTTGGCTTCTAGGTAGCTTTTCTACATTCATTCAATTAAATCCTAGTAAATGGAATTAGGAAAAGCCAGCTAGAACAAATTATATATTTCTTCCCTCCTCCTGAGACATTATCCTGGTGGCAGTACTCCTGCTAGCTTGCAGACCACTTGTTAATATGAAACCACTGCAGTTGCTCAGTATTAAAACTGCGAGTTTCAATATAACTACGAATACTTCTGATTCAAGAAATGATGCTATTGCATATTCTTCCTTTGGCTGGTGTATATATATACCTATATATCTATATATACGCAAATTCTAGCTTGAAATAGTTAGGCATGCATGAGTAACTGACTGGGGGCTCCATATCCAACATTCAAAGTTGTCCAAGTGGCACAGAATTTTGGTAAAAAGAATTTCAAATTTACTAGTGGCTGAAAGCAAGTTTTTATTGCACACCTTCAACATGACTGTAGTAAACTACAGACACTGGTGCTGCATCTTATTTAAATGACTCTGCAGAACATGGGAAGAATTTGCTTGTTCCAATTACAGGACTGTTTTTTCCCCCTACTTTAATGGCTGTCCACAGTTCATCGAACTAAAACCCATCAGCAACAATAGAAAAAAATATCGAGGGGATACTTAGTTGTTGAAAACTGGTAATGTTCACACAAGTGGAAAAGTTTGTCCTAATTTCATGATGTTTTATGAGTTTGTTGCAAGAACTGATTACTAAAAACCAGCTCAGAAACTCCTCCAATCAACCTGTAGCATGCAGATCAAGTCCACTTATTTTTTCTTCTTTGAGTAACAATGTACCAAAAACTTCTTCCTTTCTCAAAGCAACAGTTTCTTCCCACTGCCCTGTTTTACTGTTCACTGTCCATCCAACAGTGCCCAGCTGACAGCTGCTCAGGATTTTGGCAGACTGAAGGCCAGAGGGTGTGATGTGGATGTTTCCCTACACAGCTCATAGTGCCACATGTTCCCCTGCAGACAAATTGCTGTGAGCACTGGAGAGGCATGAATTAATAATGTCTGTTTATACATGTCTGTAAAATACCTAATGAATAAAGAGAAGATAGCTCAAGCAATGTATTTTTAACCACTAAGTTTTCAGTCTATGTTTTTCTTATTTCTGAGATTACAGGTGTCAGTATAAAGGTATGTTAAAAATAGTAGGGATTTGTATGCTGGACGCATCATTCACAGGTACTAAGGAATGTTGGAAAACTATGAGAGGGGACCATGCTCATCTGCATGTCTTCACAGATGCCTGTTTGTGTGTGTGTAGACCTAGAAGTTACAAAAGGAAACCAGAGGGCTGTATCAAGATGTTTTTGGAGAACCAAGTCAAAAGTGGTTTTTCATAATGCAAACAAGTTGCAGGTACGTTAGCTCTGAAACAAAAAGGAAAACACACTTTGTAGGGGGTAAACCTGCTGACTTGGGACCTATTAGTCTCTTCTGGTTTTAAATCACTATGTGGTTTCGACAAATAAGCTAAAAACACCTTCCTGAGAGCAGTTACTAAATAGCTGTTTATGTTTATTCTCATCTTAAGAAGAGCATGCACTTTAAGCTGTTTAAATGCTTAGGGACGTTGTTTAACTTTGAAATGTTTATTCTGCTGCCTGTCTCCATTCACCACAGAGGAGTACAAGAACTCCCTGCTGGTATTGTTGAGCTTATCTACTACTTTTCTGTATCAGTGCAGCTAAGTTGTGTACAGATTTGCCCTTATTTCCTACCTTATAGCTTAAAAAATAAATACATTATGGTTTTGGGGAATGAATGAATGAAATACGGATAACTGAAGGAAATTTCATTATGAATAGCAAGAGGAAAGCTTATATAGATCAAGTGAAGCATCCCCTGGAGATGAGACAGTCTTGGAAAAGAGTATAGCTTCCCTGCTGGGTCACTTAATTATATACAAAGATTTTTTTTCCCCTTCTAGTGAATGAGATAATAGTTTGCATACTTTACCAGATGCTTTATATCCACAGATGTTATAATGCCACATTTGCATTATTCTTGGTCCTTCAGGCAGTACTGATAGTTTTCATCTTTCCCTCATCATAATTTGAGCAGCTGGTTTTATGATACTCAACAAAATTGCTGATCTCGGCTTCACCAGAAGATTTACTCTGAAGCTTCTCACTAGGATTTTGCTTGGATGAAGCTGTTTATTACATTTCTGAGACCTGAATGCATCAACCTGTTATTGAAGCTGTGTTAGAAAATGAGAAAATACTTTGTTCTAAATGTTTAACAGTTTTTCTTGGGGTGCCTAAGCTTTTACGTATTTCCATAAATGTTAGATGGTTTGATATTTGACTGTATCCATACTCCACATCTTTTACAAGGATAATTAACCTTTATAAACATCTACAATATACTGATGTTAAGAGCCTTCGGATACAAACATACCTGATATGATATGACACAATTAAACCCATGGCAACTAGGAATATGATTGCATGATGAACTTTAGTCTTTACTTCTGACTTCTGCTAGGTTCTGCCTTCTGCCCCTGGGCACAACTCCCTGTCCACCTTTCTTAGGCAACACCACCTCTTGAGGATTTGTGCAGCCAGTCAGGTGAGGGAGCTTATGAAACTAATATCAATGTATTTTCACAATCTAATAATTCGTTTTGACAGAGGTAGTTTTCACCTGGATCAGCTCTCTGACCGCCTCTCCATTGCTGCATCCAAATTACAAACAAGTCTCAAGATACTAGGCCAGACACAGACATTACAGGCACATCTCTCTGCTCTGATAATAAATACGTGTTTATTGTATTTATTACAGTCAACAGCTACCAGTCAACAGCTCCACACATGGACTTTGATTCAGTGGCATCCAAGCAGCCAGTGGTTTTTATTGCAGCTTAAGTACACAGTATAAATGCCGCTCTGTCTATGTTACTGCCCATGGGCAGCTCACACTGGTTGCTTCTAGGTTTGTGTAGTAACCAATCGTTTCTGTTTATGCCTCTGAAACCTCTAATACCTTCCCATGCTGTAGTTTCAAGGCCACTGATGTCAACCGGTGACTGTGCTGTTAGAAGGCTGCACCTGTAGCTGGGATTGTTCTTAATCTACACGTAAACAGGGACATATATAGAGAGTGCCCTTTTGCCGCTGCTTGGTATCGCTTTCTGTTCTGTTACAGCAGAGCGACGGGTATGGGACCAGAGCGACTTTGCTTACCAGCCAAGGCAGAATTGTGGCTTTTAGCTTAAAAATCCTCAAACCATGCTAAGAGTTTCAACGGTGTGAAAAGGAACTGCTGGAAAATGGTAGGTGATTTGCATGAAAACTTGTGGCAGAGATTAAAAATAAGTGAAATGAAAAGCAAAAATGAAAATAAATCTATTTTAAGAGAATTTTTTCCTGTTAAGTTTTCAAAGAGCAAAAGATATTGTGAGATATTGTTTTAAAAATTAGAAAACATGAGAAAATGCATAATTTAGAAAAAGGACAATCTTTCATTGAAAGAAAGGCAAGATTTGGGTGAGTGTTAGTGAAGAATATGCTCTGTTGTTTCACAATTGTATCAGACCTGTGTACTTGAGATGCTGAAAATCATTGGAATTGGTGAGTGTCGGAGTGGGTTATGAGGTTGGCACTTTCCCTTTATGTCCTGCATTTACAATACCACTTGTTTCCAAAGGGATTGTTTTGACTTATGTAATAGGATTTCTCCCCAGGCTATGCTACTATGTAGTAACTTTTATATGCCTGGGCCCCAGAACTCTTTCTTAGTTATGATATTTATCATGTTGCTATTAGAGTTTTATGTTGTTATTAGTGTTTATATATTGTTCCAACCCTTTCTACTGAGACCTAATTATGAATCAAAACCTACATTCAATAATTAATCTTTATAAGCAGAATAGGAAGGGACTTTCCATCTCTCACTTATAATGCTTCATATGAAATTGTTTATAGGCTGTATATATGAGTGAAATATATATATATATGTGTGTGTATATATATATAGGCTGTATATATGTGTGAAATATATATATAATTAGGCCGTATATGCGTGTGAAAAACATGAACAAATAGAAAAAATTAAGGAAACATTGTAAAAGAACAGTTTTACTATTAAGCCTGTTATTATTGCAGCTTTTACATCTGTTTTGAGTTGTAAGGGTGTCTGTGAGATTCGTGTTGCTAACGTCATACCTTTTGTACTGGGCTTGAAAAATGGTCTGACACCTGTAAAACTTTTGGCCTGAGGTGATTACAAAAGAGAAGTCGAGAGGTGTTCATAACTTCAACAGAGGCAATTACTTGCTGACTTTCCAGAGCAAACCAACTCAAATCCTACTGCCAAAACTGGGGTTTTTTTGAGGTAGGAAGAGTTACAGTTTCATCATTTGGTGACAGTTGTGGCTACCGATGGGCTAGAGGGGTTTCAGTTTCTTCCAGCCACAGATCTGTCTTGCTGCCGCAGGGTGCAGGGTGTCTTCTGCTTGGGCCATCAGGTTTCTGTGGACACCAAGGTTCTCTGTGTTTCTGTTACTTAGGATTACTTTATGTACAAATGCTTTATCAGCATAGCTGTATCAATTAAGAAGGTAAAGAAAAATAAAACTCACCCTTCATAGATGTAGCTTTAGTAAGAAAAGCTCAGTTAGAATTATCTTGGGAAAACATGTTATTAATTTTGTTCTAGAAAATTATTTTTCTATATAGCAGAATACAATTTTTTATTGGCAAATATTGTATCTCCACCATGCTATTTTCTATAGATCTCATGCTGTAACATTTTCCATTCACGGACGTTTAGGGAAAAATTCCCCATAAATGCTGGGGCTCTAACTTGTGTTGCTACAATTTCCAAAAACACTGTAAAATGTGCTGCTTCCTATACATTCCCACTAAAACTTGGGTCCCAGAGGGAAAAAAAAAAAAAAAAAAAATTGAACTCTATGGTATCTCATGCACTTGGTTGTATAAACAAAGCAGAAGACTTTAGACTTTCAGAAGTTGTCCTCAGAATTCCTTAGTGAATAATAGCTTATGATATTTATTACTTTAAAAGGCCCAAAAGGGTGAGTATATGTTTCAAATTCAGACTGACTTTTTCTTCTTCAAACCTTATCATCTTACTGACTGTTCTGAACCACATGATAGCACTGAGATAGTTACAAATAGGAATCACCTTATATCTTATCACTTGCCTCTGTGGTCAACTAGTCAGTCCGAATCATAATTTAAATAGATGTAACTATATAGTTCTGATCCAGGATCATATGCATACAGGTGCTGCAGTTTGATAATATTCAGAATGAATTCTTCCATGCAGGAAGCTACAAAGCTCTGCCCCTTTCTTTGGGTCATTAGTACTGAATAAATTTGCTGTGGAATCCACAGAAATATGCATATTGCATATGCCTTGACTATTGAAGCTCCTTGATAAATAACTATACTTAGATGAGTAAAAGGACCATGTTGCTGGATACTTATAAATGATGTTACATATAAATGATGTTGCATACATATTTACTTCACCTAATGCAAATGTCTGTTTTTAGGTGGCTGAATTTGATAGTGGAGAGAGGACACAAACTTTACGTCCTTATAACTTGCATCTCTGTAAACAGAAAGTCACTGTGGTGAAAACCAAAGGGCTGTGTTCTAACAATGCTCACCAGGAAGAGGTATAGGCTTAATTGTATAATCATTAATTTTTCTGTCCTCCCATAACCCATCTGTGTTTTCTGGTTGACTGGGAAAGGAGTCCTAATCCTGCATTTGACATTGTCTCTTGATATGGAAATAATTGATGTCATGCATTTAGCATGACATAACTTATACAGAGCCACAGCCATGCAATACATTTCATGGACAAATAAAATTGACAGGTTCTTGTCCAGTGCAATCTACAATCTCTGTGTGCAACTGCCAGACACAAACTGAACTGGGATGTCTGTGAAGTTATGTCTGTAAAGCAGTAAGAAAAAGGTGTGGTGCGTGGACTTCCAGAGTCTTTAGGAGCACAGATGTCAGTTACCCAGCTACATGCCACTTCAGGGCACACTGTGTGTCCTTCTTGAGCAGTGAGTAGAGGTGGCACATCCAGACACCAATTCATATGCTCCTGGGCTATGTCTAGTTTGAAGGTTTGACCTGTTTGTTTTAATTTGAGATAAAAAGACTCACTGATGTAACCACCTGGACATGCAGTAACAGGAGGCTTGGGCTGTCTGGATTCTGGATGCAGTCTGAATGGTTTGGATGCAAGTTCACATTCAAATTTGGAATGGGGTCTACCTTTGTGCCAACAGGCTGCAGCTGTTGCTCCTGCGTTCCTCATGAGAATATTGAAGTGGCTGATTCAGGACAGACAGGCTGGATACACCCATTCCCAGAAGAGCCCCAAATCACATACTATAAAGCAGAAAATTTGTAAGCTGATGAGCAGCAACCACTCTCATTGCCAGAGGGAGAATTCTGTACTTGCCACTGCAACATGGGTCATCTTTAATATAAAATAGCTGGGCTCCAGGCAAGTTCTTTGGTATCAGAATAGCTGTCATTCAAGTCTGCTAAAAAGGTGACTCTTCTTCACATCATTTGAAATGCAAAACCCTGCCACCATCATGCAGGTAGTTTGCACTGCTGCTGTCAATCAGCAGCAGCAATGAGGACATAAGTAGCACAAGTTCCCTAGGCTAGGCTGTACAAGAACAAGGAAAGGGCTTGAAATTGGCTCATCCCATAGCAAGGGACAAAGGAAAGCAGGCAGGGAGGAGAACTTCTGTTACTCTCAATTGGAAATTTTCACTCATTTCTCTACCCTTCTCCCCCGTCAATGCACTCATTACACATATAACAGTATAACCTCCCTAATACGTAACAGTCCTAGTTTGTGAGGTTTTTTTCCTGTGTAGAAAATGGATACTCACAGGGTGTCAATGGCTGCTATATTCTGAAAGCACATAAAACACCTCTTAATGAGGAGGGGACTTGATTTAAAATTTTAATTTGATATCTGAAAGTTTTTCAGCATCTTTTGAATGAATGTCACAGGTTGGCAATGCAATATCTAAGTCTCAGTGTGATCCCTTGGTAGTTTATGTTGGGTACAGACAAGCAGAGTATCTTTTTTCCTGTGGGTGTGAAAGGCTCATGCTTTGGCAGATAAAATGAGAGCTGTGACAGTGCACTCATGGATAACCGCAAGACCAACGTCACTCAGCACCATCCCATTTGCTCTCAGAAATGGCACTGACAGTCTGTCATCACGTAGACCCTTTCCCCTGAGGCCGGTTGCTAAAAGCTTTTGGAAAAAGATTTGGAGGGCAAGTTAAAAAGTCTCTTGTAAGAAGTCCCAGTATCCTGTTTAGAGCACAGATTGTGGAAAAAGGGACTTGCTTCCTGACTGTACCTTCGCCAATGTACTCTCGACACTGTATGCTTAATTTCTACCAACAAACAGCAGAACACAATACTTAATAATAACATTTTTAGTTCCAGAGAGCTCAAGGTTCTCCAGAGAAGAAAGAAGTGCTGTGCTTCTACTTTTACAGATGCAGTGGGAAAAGTGAAAAGAACTAAAGAAAATCACCTAGATCCAGATTTATGGTAAAACTGGAAAGAGAATGGGGCTAGACCTCAAGCCAGCCTCCCCATGACAGAACCTCTATGCTTTCCATCTCTATAAAGGTTTCCTTTCTTGTGATACTTCCTAGTGTGTGTGTATGACCCCATCTAAGGGGTTACATTGTGTGGGAGTCAGGTTTTGCTAACTAATCCCTCTGCTGCTCCTCCTCCTTCTGTTGCCTGTAGGTCAGTCAGTGTAGGTAATTCATGAGTCACAGGGGGAATTGCTTTGTCTCCTGTATGGGGTCCTGTAGCAGGAAATGGACGGTAAAGATAAATCTGCAAGGAAAAGTAAGACAGGCACAATCTATGGAAAGCTACCCCTCCAGGGATTTATTTTTCCTAAAAGAGAGCAATGCAGGCAAACCCAACACTGATGTGTCTCCCTCTGAAGGCCAAGTACATTTGTGTGTGCCTTTGTACAGTGATCTTAAGCCTAACTAAACCTTCCTTTCCTACTTGGCATTATTTTTTAAAAGGTCACTTTAAAATGGTAGGCAAAACCATGTAAATATCAAGAGTTAAGCATTGTGGGTCATGCCAGCATGCTGAAGAGAGGGAAAGCACTGGAAAATGATTAAATTACTCTGTGCTTTTAAGGACAGATGGGCAGTTAGTGAGGGTTTTTTAGGTATTTGAACTTTAAAATTGGAACAACAAGTGGCTGGGATGATTTAATGCCTTTATTGTTAATTTAAACCATAGTAACTGATTTTTAAAATACTTTGTGAGGAGAATGAAGCACAAGAGAATTAATCTATGGGCTATGAGTTCTATCTGTATCACTGTCAGCGCGCTCCATTTTCCTGCCAGTATCTGGAAGGATTTGCTTTATGGGGTTGAAGGTTCAGTTAAGAGTAAGTGCAGTGTCTGGGAACAGCATTTATTCAAACTCTTTGGACTTTTGAAAATAACAGCGAGAAGTACCTCATGAGGCTGTCGGAAGCCATGTCTCTGTTTTGGTGTGGGCAAAGGGAGTTGTACAAACCAGCTGAGTGTGAGAGAAGGGGAGTTGTCTTTGGTGAGCCAAGCAAAATGAAATACATTCTGCAAGCATGCTATAGGATAAGTCTTTCTGCTCCTGCTACAGGTTAGGGAGGACCTAGTGGCACATGTGTTAGGGGAAAAGAGCTGCATTTGGTCAGAGAATTGCATGGCACCATAGTTTGTTATACACTAAACTTATATTCTGAAGACACAAATAATTTAACTCCAACATTTGGAAAGATTCATTTATTGAGATGTTTGCAAAGTGCGACACCTGCAGAGGTTGCTGAGATGGGAACAGCTCCTAATTCAGCTTGTGTGGAGGGGCCCTCCTGATCCGCGGGGCAATGCCTTTACTCAAGCAGTTATTTCTGCTCCATCATAACTTGCTGCTGAGAACAGCAGTTGTTCTTAGTTGCCCGGACCACTGCCCTGTGGTCACAGCTCCTCCAGGAACCACCCCGTGCCAGGGGTTTTGCTGCTGGTGAAGGACACAGGAGCTGTTGTTGCTGGTATGTGTGGCAGCAACTGCTCCTACAGCACCCAAACAAATGGATCCATAGGCTTGACTGGAAGGTGTGACTAATGGAACACTGAGGTCTTACAAGACTAGCTATATCATCCTCTCTTCTTAGAAAAGACATTACGAAGGAGTGCTTTGTTTGTAAATATATTAGTATGTTTGTTAATATTATTAAGCCCAACCACACATGATATACATCTAAATAGATATTAAACATCCCTGTCTCTCTTCATCTTGAAGAGACATTTCATCATTTTGTGGTTAGTCTGCTGCTATTATTTAAATAAAGCTAATATTATTTAAATAAAACTCTTAAAGTTTTGAATCAACTATGATTAATAATAAGCCTTGTATTAGTAAAAGAGCCAAGCATTGAAAGCTTTTCTGTGCCCGTATTCCAAGTACTTACGCCCTCTATGCTTTGATCAAGTACACCTGGCAAGGCTTGAAAAAACTCCTGAAGGTTTCTGAGGAAATAAGGATGTTTCATGCTAGGTGCTGGAAACTGCACAGTCCCCTTTGGAAAAGTACAATTCTGACTTCAGTGAAAATGCCAGATCCACAACATTTGCCTGCTTAATTTCTTACTGACCTTTGCCTCTTGCTCTCTGGCAGGTTTGGAGTCACAAATCAGCTTTCATGTCAGAACTGAAGAAATTTATTTCCCATTTTTTTTTTCCCAGCAGCCTTCCAACTTCAGCTATCTTGTTCCACTGTGTAAGAAGTACAGGGAGGGTGGCAAGCCATCACCCGTGGGCAAGTAACCTGTATTATTCTGGTTATTTTGAATACTGCATTAGGCAAATAATGCTTACCTTAGCAAATTTACTCACTCACCACTTAATTTGTCTATGAATTTGGGATAACTTTGTAAAAGCTGGTATTAGAGTTGAAGAAGAAACACATACCAAGAAGGTGAGGTCTGGGATTTAATTTTACTTGGGAATTTCAGGTCTCTCATTTTTTAAGATATCATTACATGAAAACAACAAAGAGACCTTATCAGAGGCAATTAACCTCTGGTAGTAGTGATGTCTCAGATCATAAGATTCCAATAAAAATGTAAATGGTGGCATGGAAATACTATTTTCAAAGCTACAAGCTCCCTGTAGGATAGTTAGCTGTGTTGATATATGTATGTTTACATATGCTCATGCCTTGGGAATTTTGCTGCCTCTGACTAGAGAAGAAAAGAAGTGACTTGTGTGTGAGAATCGTAAGAACCACACTTAAAAGTTGAAGTCCCACTACTGTTGCAGAGAAGTCAGTCTGAAGGAACTCTGGATTTACTTTGTGTAACAAGGGAGAAGCGGTAACTCAACTATTCTACTTATTCTAGAAAAAAACCCCATGCATTTCCTGTACAACTTAATGGATGATTATAAAAACAGCTTTCTACTTACACTTTTCAGGAGTTTAAAATGTGTTAGGTGTTAGGGATTTAAATGCATTCCTCAGCATAAATGTTCTGAAGATAAATGCAAAAATCAGTCAGGAACTCCATTCAACTCTTAGGAATTTAAGGACACTGGCATACACATGCTCTGGAAAACAAGTTTTCCTTGAGTGTTTACAAGTATGGTTTGCTAGGATGCTGAAGGGTTGCTCTCATCTTGTGTAATGTATAGAAATGGAGATGGAATTGGTTGCCATACTTCACTGGCAACTATGGAAAATTCAGACCCTGATTATTTAGTTGATTTGACAGAGTTTTTATAATATGTTCATTGTGGAAATCTCTAGGGATCAAGATCTTTCCAGCAGCAGCGCTCAGCTGTGTCCACCATGCCTTATGCTACTGTAAACAGTCATAGAATTGTAAAATATAATCAGAGAATGGTTTGGGTTGGAATGGAGCTTAGAGATCATCCAGTTCCAATCCCCCTGCCATGGGCAGGGGTTCATAGCCTCATCCAGCCTGATCTTGAACACTTCCAGGGATGGGGCATCCATGACTTCTCCAGGCAATCTATGCCAGTGCCTCACCACCCTAACAGTAAAACATTTCTTCCTAGTATCTAATCTAGATCCCCCCTCTCTGAGCTTAAAATCATTACACTTTATCCAATCACTACACTCCACCTTTCCTGTAGGCCTCCTTTAAGTAGTGGAAGGCTAAAGTCAAACTCTTGTAAGTGAATGTCCTCCGGGATAAACAACATAATGCTTCTGATTCTTCCTTTCTTTCTCCTTTGGACTTCTGAACCTTTAGAACAAGCTGTTTTGTGAAGTTTCACTGTAGCCACAGGGCCTAGATTCCTTTTAACAGATGACCTTCCTCCCTGCTTGAGGGTAACTTCATCCAAGAGCTGCGGCTTTAGCAAAAAGCCTGAAGTGAAGCAGGGCTTTCAGGAGGAGTTGGACTGTCACCTCTGGAAGATCATCCTTGCCTCAGCTCTCACTGCCTTCTCAGAAGCGCTGGCCTTCAAACTTTTTTTTTTTTTTTTTTTAAGCAATTTATGGCCTAGACCCTGGCCTACATCTTGCCACCCCTACCCCTTAAGCATTCTCCCTTTTTTGCAGAATCATTTGATTGGAAAATGGAACCTTTGAGATCATTGAGTCTAAATGTACCTGTCCACTACTATACCATACCCTGAACAACTCATCTGTCTGTCTTCTAAATATCTCCAGGGATGGGGACTCAACCACTTCCCTGGATAGCCTGTTCCAGTGCTTGATAATGCTTTCGGTGAAAACATTTTTCCTAATATCCAGTCTAAACCTCCTCTGGTGAAACTTGATGCCTTCTTGGCCGCCTTGGCACACCGCGGGCTCAGACTGAGCTGGTTGTCAAGCAGCACACCAGGTCCGTCCTTCTCTACGAGGCAGCTTTCCAGCCACTCTTCCAAAGCCTGTAGCGCTGCTTCTGGGTGGAATTGTGGATCTGATGGGGAGGGTAGGGAAGCTCTACAAGGGTATCTGAACAGGCTGGACCACAAGGCTGAGAGCAATGGCATGAGGTTTAACACAGCCAAATGCCAGGTCCTGCACTTGGGGCACAACAACCCTATGCAGAGCTACACACTGGGAGAAGAGTGGCTAGAAAGCTGCCTGGAGGAGAAGGACCCGGGGGTGTTGGCTGACAGCCAACTGAACATAAGCCAGCAGTGTGCCCAGGTGGCCAAGAAGGCCAATGGCATCTTGGTTTGTATCAGAAACGGTGTGACCAGCAGGTCCAGGGAGGTTATACTTCCTCTGTACTCCGCACTGGTGAGATCACTCCCCGAATCCTGTGTTCAGTTCTGGGCCCCTCACCATAAGAAGGATGTTGAGGCTCTGGAGTGAGTCCAGAGAAGAGCAATGAAGCTGGGGAAGGGGCTGGAGAACGAGTCTTATGAGGAGCAGCTGAGAAAGCTGGAGTTGTTTAGCCTGGAGAAGAGGAGGCTGAGGGGAGACCTCATTGCTCTCTATAACTACCTGAAAGGAGGTTGTGGAGAGGAGGGAGCTGGCCTCTTCTGCCAAGTGACAGGGGACAGGACAAGAGGGAATGGCCTCAAACTCCACTAGGGGAGGGTCAGGCTGGACATCAGGAAACTTAAGCGGTGGACTGGGGCGCTCAGGGGTTAATCCGGTTGAGGAGCAAGCGGAGAGGCTGCTGTCGTCGTGCGGGAGGGTTCGGGCACGCCCGGAGGGGCGTGCCCGAACCCTCCCGCACGACGACAGCAGCCAGGAGCTCCCCCAGCCTCGCAGGTTGTGGGTTTTGGGAAGAGAAGGCAGAAGCGATGCCGGGCAGCGACACGGCTCTGGCTGTGGATAGGACGTACTCGGATCCGGAGCGGCACCGGCGCCGCAAGACGCGGGTAAGGGCAGGGGAGCATCCTCGGAGCCGGGAGGAGCGTAGAGGGGCTGTGGGTCTAGAGGGAAGTTTTCACCTGTGCTTCTTTCGTATTCCTGCCCTAAATACTCTTTTGGTCTAAGGAAAAAGTGGAGCGAAGCCGGTTGTCGACATAATAGAAACTGATGTTCAAGGCGTAGCCACAATAGAAACTATCTGGCGGCAAGAGTGAGAGAGAACTTACCACAGACAACTGGTGATTTAATGAAGTGACTCTCTGTCTGCTGAATACCTGGTTTTGGTTTTGTTTCTTAAGGTCTCTGTCTAATAAACTCCGCATAAGTGGTTGTATGTGGCAGCTGGGAGTGATTAGGGCTTCTGAAGTTACAGGAGGGGTTTTGTAGGGATGGATATTAACAGAAAAAAGAAAGAATATATTGTATATCCACGATGCTTAGCTTTATGGGACAGTTTTTCTTAAAGTGAAGCAAGAGTATCCTGTATATCCATAATTAATAACTTTAAAGGGTAGTTTTTCTTAAGGTAAAGCAAGAATATTCTGTATATCCATAATTAATAACTTTAAAGGATAGTTTTTCCTAAGTTAAAGCAAGAGTATTCTGTATATCCTTGATGAATAACTTTAAAGGATAGTTTTTCCTAAGTTAAAGCAAGAGTATTCTGTATATCCTTGATGAATAACTTTAAAGGATAGTTTTTCTCATGGTCCCATAAGAATATTCTGTATATCCATGATGAATAACTTTATAGGATAGGTTTTTTTTTTTATAGTCAAGTAAGAATGCACTGTACATCTACGATGCTTAACTTTATGGACTAGTTTTTCTTAGGGTGAAGTAAGAACATACTCTGTATCCATGGTGTATAACTTTATGGACTGGTTTCTCTTACAGTCTGTTGTCAAGTTCATATTTCTTACTGTTTTGATAGTTTGTTCATACAATAGAAGATAATAGATGTCCAGGTAGACACCTTCCCTGGAGGTGTTTAAGGCAGGGGTAGATGAGGTCCTGAGGGACATGGTTTAGTGTCTGATAGGAATGGTTGGACTCGATGATCTGATGGGTCTCTTCCAACCTGGTTGTTCTATAATCCTATGATAACCATTTACAGGTAGTGCTTGTGATCCTTTCACATATTTAGTGGCTTTTGTGGTGAGTGTCATGCTCCTGAGGGTTTTTGGCTCTCTAGTTTATGCTCAGATTTCAAATTCTTACCTAAATGCTCATACAAGTGTAAAACGAATGGTTCTTTCTTCCCACACACTGCAAAAAAGACATGAAGAAAAAGAAGGTTGCTCTTGCTGACTCAGGATATCAGCAGAAATTCTGTTTTCTGTGCTAAGATGAGATCTTTCATGTGTCAATAAATGAGCTTTACAGTTTGAAGTGTAGAGACTAGCTTTTTGTGAAGAAAGACTGGTTTGGGGGGATTTGGTGGGAGTGTTCTTGGGTTTTTTTGTTTTGTTTCACCCTTTCTTTCCCCTGTACTGCACATTAGCCATTCTTTCCATCCCTTCAGCCCACTAATTGCCAGTATTGGAAAGGAGATGGTGTGCTTCAGATTGTTGCTGCATAAGGAAATGTTTTAAAAATAGATAACGCTATGCACTGTATCTTTACTACTGGAGTCTACAGTCCTCTTCATACCATTGGCCAGGTGCATATACTAATCATAACCCAGTTAAAAATTTTATTTATTTCCTTTGTTTTTCTCTTTGCAAGTTAAACTAAGTAGTTTTTCTTCGTTGTAAGAAGAATAATGCACTACCTAGCTTCCTGTGGCCAGGGGAGAAAGTTGCATACCTTCAAGATGATTTTTGGCATGTTTAAGAGGTAAACCTGAAGGCTTTGCTCTATGCTTTTAAGCAGAATAGCTAGAATAGCTAGTATCATAGTTAGCATTCAGTATTACATGCTGTAGTTGTGTACTGAAAAATAAAAAAGCCTTAACCTTAAGACAATTCTATGAAAACATTGGGCTTCTGTCTGATTTTTGGCTTTTTGTTAGATTTAGCCTCTCCCCTTCTTGCAAGCATGAGAACTGGAAACGTAACAAGTTTGTAGAGTTAAGTGTAGAATCACAGTATCAGAATCACCAGGTTGGAAGAGACCCACGGGATTATTGAGTCCAACCATTCCCACCAATCTCTAAACCATGCCTCTAACTACCTCATCCACCCGCACCTTAAACACCTCCAGGGAGGGCGAGTCAACCACCTCCCTGGACAGACCATGTAATTGCACTGCTCCAGGCTTTGGGCTTTACAAGTTGCATCAGATATCACACAACTTGTACTACAATTTCTAGGGTTGATAGCAGCAGGTTGTATGTTCTCAGTCATGCCAAGAGTTGCACATGTGCTTATTCTGGACAAACAGGATTTTTTCTTGGGTAAATTGCCTGGGTAATAGCGACATTCCTCTTACCATTTAAACCAGCAGGGTGGGAATGGTCAGGAACTGGAGCAGCAGAAACTGAAGGTATTATGTAAGAAAGAAGCAAGAAATTTGTTTTTCTTTTAGGGAATGAATAAAAAGCATCAGAGCAACTGGAATGAAAGCTGCCACTCCCAAACATTCATGGAGAAAAGCAACGCAGAGCATGAATGCAGCAGAACAGAGCTGATGAGAGGACGCTCAGAGAACCTGAACAAAATAAGATTTGCTTGTGTAAAGAAAGTCTTGGAATTTGTTTTGTTAGCAGGATAAGGGATAGTCCATAGTAAATAGAGTAAGATACACTTTAAAAAGCCAAGAGGAAAGAGAGGTGTCAAACTAATTGCCAGATCTCTGTAGCCTGTATAATGTAGGCTATTGAGCCCAGTTTTTTGGGCAGGCAGGTTTTTGAAGGACTTCTGTAGCCTTATAGGTTATTGTATGCATCTTTCAAGTTCATCTAAGGATTTTTCTTAGGAGAAAACTAAGCCTTCTCTATGGACAGGCAAGAAGACAGTTCCAAAATTGCAGCTGTAAATACTGTAGGGAAGGCATGACCAAATTCAGTTTGCAGAAGTGCTCAAACAATTTAGGGTAAATATAGCCTTCTGAGTTTGTGAACAAATCGGAGGGGAAGTGGATTTAAAAATTCCTGCTGCCTCTTGAAAGCTCCTTCAGTGTAAGGCAACAGGTCTGTTCCAGTTCTTCTTTGAGGCCTTGTGAAGTATAAGATACCCTGGGCTTTGTGCACAGCTCTCTTATGAACCACATGCCATGTTTTGTGCAAACTTCCTAGTATCTGAAAGAGAGAAAACGCTTTAATGGAGAACAGCTGAGTCATTCTTAACATGGGGGAATAATTTTTGCTTAAGGAGAGCAAGCATGTTGAGGGAGGGGCTGGATTCCTGTTCTTTTCCTTGGACAAGTCACAAGAGAGGCAAGCTATGCTCTGCTTGGCAGCACAGAGTGGGGCATATTACTTCTATTTCTTGTAGTGCAAATGTATTGGTGCCTTGCAGTTTTGGTATTATTTGGTGGCTATAGATTTATGGTTATCTGGTTACCTTTGTTCTGGTAAATCATCGATCTCCGACTTTAAGAGCAGTATCCTTCCAGAAGACTTCCCACCTCTCCTTGGCAATGATATCTAGTCTCTGTGATCAGGATTACTGCAGCTCGCTCAAGTGGCCCAGGTGGAATCGCAAGGCAGCTGTGCAAAATGTTTCAGTTCACCTCTGCTAATGCCAGGTGCTGCAACTTACTGTGCTTCACATCCAGTACTAGTTGACTCCTGCAACACTTCAAAAACTAATCCAAATCTTTCTAAATTAGGACCTAACCCATGAATGAAGTAGGGTAAATTTTGGGAACAAGAGCTGCACTTTAGCAGTCATGCACCAAGTTCTGTTTTGGCTGGAATGTATCTTGCAGAACAGCCAAATAGCATCATGGTGCTTTCTTAAGGGACTTGTTTGTGCAGTGAGTACTGCGGAAGACTAGAGGTATTAAGATTCTGGCTGCATCTTGAACAGTAAGTCCATGCCGAGGTCTGTGCAATTGTAATAGTGAAATTCCTGATCCTCAAAGTGGTTTGGCAGTGCTAATTTTTGCATCATTGTGTTGACTTTTGCATCTAGAGCATTGCATCAGGACTACCTTTCAAGGCTCTCTTAAAACTGTAATCTCTGGATGCTCACCAGGTTGACCTCTTTAGATTTCAGAAAACTGTGTATGATTTTGATTTTTTTTCTTTTTACTGTAGATCAGAACATTGTTCTTTAGTCTTGATCTCTTAGAACAGTCCTCCATGTTCTAACAGGTTATCAATTTATACGTGCTTTGTAGGAGAAAATTCCTTTTCTAGTGCAACTAAAACATTTGAGTTCCTTCACTGCATCCTATCAGAAGTCTAAGCAGTAATAGGTCCTGCTTTTAACAAATACCAGATGCTTAAGACAGATGCAGGAAGTCCTAATGATGTAATTTCATGCCCATTGGAACCTATTCAGAACTTTCCCTTATTAGTGGTAGACTTAGGTTTGAAATTGTAAGAATTCTTCCTTTATTTAAAAAACAACAACAAAAAAAACCCCTTACCTAGAACAGATGTGGTTTTCATTAATTAACAAATAATCATAATTTCAATCTGCTTATGCTTTCAGCCTTAGTGAGACTAGAAATTGATTCTTACACAATCACACACAGAGAAAATATTTACATTAAAAAACAACATAGAAATCCACTTGCTTTCTAGCACTGAAAAAACATTCTGTGGAATATCTGTTATTTTCCATGTCTCTTATGATCCCTCCCATTCATCTTGTCTCTCAGCAAGGCAGTCTTTTTAATAATCTCTCCTCATATTGAAGTCTTTCTAAACCTCTAATCACTTTCATCATCTGTCCTTGAATTCCCTTTATTTCTTAAAATCTTTAGTCTGTTTAGAGGAAATAACATAAAGGGACATAGAAGGATCAAAAACGTAAAAGAAAAAAAGGGATGGGGGAGCCCAAACAAAATCAAAACAGATGAAAAAACATCCCACCTGCAGTTTTAGGGGAAAAGGGAATTTAATCTCCTGGTGTTCCTTTAAATGCAATGATTCCTGTAGAAAAAATGTGTGTTCTGGGCTTTTGTGACTTGTAACTAAACCTCCAGATATTCTGTGCTTGAAGAACTTACACACACTTTCCCCACAATTCCCTCGTGTTTTGACATGAGATGAAGATAATTTGATGAGACAGACTATTAAGACCTCCAAGCACTGGTTTTAAATCCACGGTATATCTAGAAATGTGTGAAACCTGTCAAAGAATAGGCTGTACCATGCAGGAGAATTGGGAAGAAGACAGGCAAGCCACAACTGTAATTTGAACCAAAAAAGAAAAAACAGATTAGCTGGTTAGAACTGAGGAGAACCCTGGTTTGTTCATGTAAGTCAGTAATCATGTTTTGATTATTTTGTCATTGTAGAACTGTTTGTAAAACTGTAACAACTTCTTTTTTTGATAGCGCCAGAAAGGAATGTTAGGAAGTTTAGAAAGTTTTTTTTTTGTTATGCTTTGAGTATTTGGATTAAATGCAACTAAAAGCTAAAGGTCAATGTTAGGTGCAATTTGTTGTTGTCAAATGGAATAAGAAGAAATTGCTGCTGTACAGCTTGATATGGTATTGCTGTGCTCCCCTGATCCTGCTAGGTGAACCTCTTTCATAGAGTAATAAGCCATAAAGATTGTATTTTCACCCAATCCATCTTCTCCCTTCAAACCCAAGAAGAAAGTTTTAAACAGTAAGTAGAAGTGGAGATGCATGGGTTTTTTCCAAGGTTAAAGCTGACTTCTAGTTTTGGAAGTTTTATGCTTAGATCTTTTATAGTTTTTGGTCTCCATGTGGAAAATTAATGTCTCTGAAGATTGTACACTATCTGTTTTCCTTTACTGTGCTTTCAGTTTGTTCTTGTTGCAGTGGATGGTATTGCTTGCAGGACTTGGAACATCCATTATCACGTTTTAAATGTTAGATGTATTAAAAATAACTGGTACTGGCATAAAAATTCCAACCTTCTAATTTGCTTTCTTTTTGAAGGTCACATAACTGTCCTTCTGACAGATTACAAGTGGTGATAGAAGGGAATGCCAGCAACTCTGTCATCTCCATAGGTGAGACTTTAACTAGGCACTATACCTGGCACAGTGTCTGCCGTTAAGATTTTGGCTGGATTTGATGTTTAATGTTGCCCACACTAAAAAGATTGCCACTGCCCATTGTCCGTCCAGTTTCGGTTGTTTTGGCACAATTAGCAAGTGTGCAGCTTTCATCTTCACCCCGACAATGACTGATTTAGAAAAGAGCTCTGTAGGAAATGAGTTTGTGTAATGTTGGGAATGGTGAAATGTAATTCTCACTTTTCACTTATGTGTCCAGATAGAGAAACTTTGCTAAAGACCATTTGCACAAAGGTTGCAAATACCTTTGCTATTGAAAGTTTTCTGCTCTTCCCTTAGTCTGAAAGAAGAGCGGAGAATTAATATTCAGACCCAAAGATAATCCTGCTCTTCTAAAACCTTGACACATGGGATCTGCTATGCAACTGGGATGCCTTGTAGTTGTGCAGCTAACCTTTTTCATGCACTCAGCAAGTGCAAAGTCCTTTAAGGCAGCTTTTTATATCTTTCTGTGTAAGCTAGGCTTTAATTTAGGGACAAGCATGAGAGTGCAGGGATGTCTCTACTGGCTTAGATATAAAAAATACCTACAAATTGTGAGCAGTGATACCGTTATTGTAGAAAGCTGAAATAAGATTTATTGCTTTCAAAAAAAATCCAGAAAACTGGAATATTATTAACAGCTGGTCCACTTCATTATTGTTCTGTTTAGGTGTTGCCAGTGGATAAAATTCTAGAGGGCAGAAGTTATGGAAACCTCTGGTGGTAATATTTTCTTAGATACCTCTATGTGGGACACTGAGTTCATGGTGTACTTCAATGGACCTTTGTTATAAAATATTTGGTATAAGTTCTAAATACTTCTCAGTTAAGCTTTACTGTAATAGACACCTTTTCCTTACTTTACCTAATTAAGTTTAGTAACAGCTAATGTCCCTTGTAAATGTTTATGTCAGTAGCTCTGGATAAAGAAGTTCAGTGGAGATGCAAAGAATTAATATTGTGCTTTTGAATTAAAGTAAAACTGTGATCCAAGTAATGCTGAATCCATTGGAAATTTTTGATTGTCTTCAGTGGGGCCGATACGATATGCATTAGAACAGCCTTATGGAAAATTCTATATGTATTAAATGTTCTTTACAGGATGGTAGATACTACTTCCAAGTTGTATTATAACCTCATCCAGCTTGAGCCAGGATGCTGTGGGTGGGTTTTCATCTTTGTTTTTGATTTGTAAATAAATGCTATTGTAGTGGGTGGCTTTGCCTAAAAATGTAAGGAGACCTGTTTAGCTTCTGAGCAAAAGTTATGATGGAAAGAGAAGCCAGTATGTATCTACAGTCTGCAGCAATTAAACACTCTGCTTATTTGTTATGTGATTTTTGCTAAAGTTAATAGAACTATGGCTTTCAAAAAGACACTTGCATTTACAAGATATTACAACGTTGGCTTCTCAGTTAGTAAATAAGATTTTTTTTTCCTATTGACTTTCTAATCCTCTGTTTAAAGCAAGGCTTTTCCTTTGAAGATGAAGCATTGCGGTGGAAGTTGGTGTTTTTAAGATAGGGAAGACTGCAGTGCCCTGGAGTTTGTTCGTATGTATAAAAGGTGTTGATTTATAAGGTGAGGCAAGTGTTGCACAGAGCTGATGGAAGTGTAAGTCCTTCATTCTTAGGAATAACTTGATATTGCTTAGAAGATGAGATGAGTCGGTGCTTTGGGGTCTGTACATTACTAGTTTTTAAATCTAAGTGGATTTCTAAGTAGGCTTTTGGTACTACACTACAAGTATGACTCTGACAGGAAGAGAAACCTTGTTAGGGTGAATAGGTGCAGCAAGTTTCTCTGCTTTTACAGCATTCACTCCTTTTATTCCAAGTTATTCCAAGTTATTGTGTATAGAACAGAAATCACAATTAAGCCAGTGTTCATGGTTCAAATGGAAAACAGCATAAACATGCACAATAGGTGCTGCTGCATACCAACATGTCTGTGCAGGTGAGTGACACCCAAAGATCAAGCTGACAGACCAATTAGAACTGAATCTTTATCATTTTTCTAATTCAAGGTAGCACAGCTTAGTAGCATACTGTACTGCAAGTGTGCCAGGGACTTAACCACTGTGCATTGTACTGGATTTAGTAGACTTTTGTACAGGGGGCTGGGAAAGCTTAGGGATGAAAGAGAGTGAAAGCATTTATTAACAGCACCTGAGGAAGATTTAAGAAAGAAGGAAAATGAAGACAATGAGAAGATCTTTAACAACCAGTGAGCGTTTTTCCTCTGTTTGCCAATAAGTATATGAAGAAATTTGAGACTGTCCTTGTTGGCCCTTGGGTGTTTTTTTTCCCACAAACCATATGGATGTGATCACAAGTAATTTGTCTTGGGAAGCACCAAGAAGCATTACAGTCTGTAAGAGCTAGATGCTTACTGCTACTGGTAAAAGATGTGCCATTGTCGGACCTTCTATTATGTCTTTCCAGTGTTAAGTCCTATCGTATTCTCTTCTAGTACACAGAGAGATCCTATTGAGCAAACCTTCTGTTTCTGATGTTTATGAAACTGGCTTCTTATGGATTTCTACTGGAGGGGTATGTTTGTGTCTTGTAATATAAATTTAATGTGGAAAAAGATAGACTTTTCTTTTCTGTGTGTTTCTTTTTGCCTCCAAGGAACTCTATCTCTTCTTGACAGGGAAAGTCCTGGATTGCAGGTGGATTTGGGAGATGAATAAGACATGAACTCACAAAGCTCAATCTGATGAAGTAGAATCTCTAGTGACATTCATAAAACTCTGTCAAGCTTTTGTTTGTAATTTGTTGATGCCAGAAGCAATTATATTCTTTTAGGTTTGGGAAGCTAGGCTTTGAATGAAGTAGCTGACAATTGTTCTCTTATGAAATGCTTTGACTTATGTTGCCAGTTATGCATATTTTAGGTGGGATTTCTCATTTACTAATGAATATGTACATTACATGGTAGCAGACATGCAAACTGCTCCTTAATTTTGAAGAAGTACTCTTGTAATGAAGATACACCCACTTGTCATGTTTTGAAACAAATAGACAAGGGCTTGTTTGAGTTATTCTTGTTCAGACTTGAGAGAGTCAGCTAGAATAATCTTCATGTGCTCTGTGCCATTATGTGGTATGGCAGGTAATGTCAGAGAAGGTTGAAGTTCAGTGATTTGCTTGAAAAGAATCTGTGTTTTGAAATGAAGTCTAGAGCAGTGGTGACAATGTTAGCCTCAGGCTTTGGTGACATAATTGAGGCTCCTGTGGCAGCTCTCAGCCCTTGTGTAATGCTGGGAATAGATTAACCTCTCTGAAGAGAATGTGGTTCCTCCCAATGTGCACGGGAAATGGGGTGAATACTGTGAAGGATGCTTATTGCAGAATCATTAGCCATCTGAGTGAATAGTTAAATAAAACCATCAAACCCAACAAACTAAAACCCCAAACGTCCCCAAAAATATCCACTGGATGCACATTCCTGCTTTCTACATCAGGCAGATTTTAAGACTCTCCGGCACAGATGCTTCTTTCCTCCAAATTGCAGAAGTCTTGTATAACTTTGAAACCGGGCATTTGCTCTGAAGGTAGTCGTGTAGGGCACTGTCTGTGTCCGAGAGGGATGTAGCTCTTGCATGTGATCTGTCTGTTCTCTGTTGAATTGGTAGAAGCTTAGAAGCTTAAATTAAATTACATAAAGGTGGACATCTGAATCTGAGTGAGACTAAACCCATTCTAAATAACTGTGTGGCAGTGGATATTGCAAACATTGCATAAAAGATGCCAGTTTCACCATTTTTTTGTACCTTACAGAACTAGATGTACGTACTGAATATCTAGGCATGTGCGCCAAACCAACTTTATTCTTGAGTAGGACTTAAAAGTTCTTTTTATTAGGTGGAAAAGCAAAAGGCTTTTCTGGCTCTCCTTCCCGCGCAGTGCATTTTTAATATTACTGTTTTCACTTTACTTATGCATAACTGCACTGTTTTAGGAAAACTTTTGGGTTTGTTTTTTTTTTTTTGTAAATCTGTCTTTTGCCAGCTTTGCCCTTATCAATAGAAACCATTGGCCTTTGGCTGCACAGAGATTTGGCAGTACAGGATGTTAGCTTTTCTTTCTCCTCTCTGCTTTGGCTCTATTGTAATTATTACAGGGTACTCCTGCTGTACATACTGTACAAAGATGCATTATTTTACTCATATCTTTAAGCCAGAATTAAATTGTGGAAAGGTTTTGTTGGTTTTTTTTTAATATAGAAGAAGAAATGCAAAAAAATACTAAAATGTGATTTGGAAAGAAGGAGGGTAATCTTAAGTCTACCTTATTGTTGCAGAATGCTTCTGAAACATTGCTTCTGTAAACCTGTAGGACTCTTATGACTTCTGGTAGCAGTATGTGCTTCTAATATTGTTGAGTTTGGCAGTGTTTTGCACTTTTAGGGGTGCATTGAATGGGAATTAGAGACCTGAGGCTGCAAGGAGAAGAGACCACTACCAGGGGATTCTTATCAGCTGTGTCCTGTCTTTAGGCAGATTAACAGCAACACTGGCTAATTTCAGTGGTGCAGATGTTATTTGTAATTGTTTCATTAACGAAAACAGGTGTTTATGAACTTTCAGAAATTCAGTAAGTAGTCAAAAGAAACAAGCTTTTCATGATGGGAAGCACAGAGCCACAGTGTAAAGTGTTTGTGTTGTCCTGGTTTTGAGGTATTTCTGATGCATGAGAGGAAAAAAATCAGTAAGGTAAACATCAGAAAGTTCAGAAATACAGAATGTGATTTCTAAAAGCCAAAGGCAGAAATTTATGTAGGAGTTTTTAGAAAGCGGAATTGGAAAGTGTGATTGAACTTGTTTGTGTATACATGGTACTACTTCAAGTAAGCTGTTTTTTTCAGTACATTTTTCTGTTGGTTTATGGGGTTCACCTTAGCCTTGCCTACCTTACAGCAAAAGAGGTACTGATAAGATATATCATAGAGTTTGTTATTCCTCCTGTTTCTGTCAGACCTTAACCTTTTTGGCAGATTCTGCCACTTAAAATGAATCCTCCCTAGGGAGCAAAAATCTAGTTTTCTAAGACTGGGATGTAAACTTGTGTAGTGTTTGAGCATATGCAGTGAGTCTTTATAGGCAATAAGTGCTGTGTGGCAAGTTTTCAATATCACTCTTACGTGTCATTTATATGAGACAGTTTTATGCCCAGACACTGGCAAATATTAGTGCTGTTGTGTTCATTTTGTACAGTAAATGTGGCTTAAAAAGGAGTCCGTATGGCACAGCGGCAGGGGTAGAAAGATGAAGAAAGCTGAAATTTCAAGTGGAAAGACTGTCTTGGAGTACTGCTGTTGTATTAAAACATGGATAGAATTTGTACTCAGTGGCTCCTGCAGAAGTCCAAACATGACTTAACTTGCATTAGTCCTGGCCTTCTAAAGACACATGATACTGTGTCCCAATTCCTTTGAAACTTTTAGTCTTTATGGTGCTCTCCTAATTTCCTCTATTCTAAGCCTCAGAATAAGAATTCTTTAATTCCCCTTGTGCATGGTTCTTCAGCACAATCTGTCTGTGAATTCCTGAAGCTCTAATGTCTTCTTTTCAGAATGTGTCCTGTATTCTTCAGTAAGTAATTGCTTTTGCTGTTCCTGAATGGACATCTTTAAGAGAACGGGGAAAAGGAGGGAGCAGGGGGAAAGCAGAAATTTCTTTATATTCAGTGTTGTGTCTTGAATCAGAGTCTGTGATTTAAGGAAATATGGGTTCGACACTCATCACTCCTCTAGCGTAACTGTAGTTAATACATGTGCCTGTGACCTCTAATACATAGGGAGCTGCAGCATTGGTCCCTGTACTTGCAGGCATATTGTTTATCTTGCTACTGTCCCTCACTTTCTTTCTCTAGCTAAGAGGAAACAAAAACTGTTCAGCCTTATTCCATTATTACAGATTGAATTCACTTGCACTTAAGCTGTTAATATTGAAACTGAAATCTCAAGTGAAGACCTGGGATAGAATTTGCATTCTTAAAAGTGAAGAAAGTAACTTTATGTGTAAACCGGAACTCTCATACTGTTTTAGGCTTACGGTTTTTTTTTTAATGTTTGTGTTTGATTTTAAAAAAATAAAGGGCTGCAATTAATTTGTACGCTGCCTAGTAAAATAGCTTTAAAATATAACATAGAGTTAAATTCATTTAATAATATCCCTTGCACATTGCAGTAGAGCCTTAATTTCTATTTTTAAGAAGAAATTTTTTTCTCTGGTTACATCGGGTATAGCTTGCTAATTTTAGGTGTGTGAACTCCTCCGGGTTTAGTGAGAGAATGTTTTGATAGCTGCATCTGAATGCTTATTTAGAATTTATTACTCTATGGTTCTATGGTGGGCCAGTAATGTTGCTTATGATGTTATTTTTGTGGCTAACAGGCTGATGAACTGATAAATACATACTTTTATTAAAGCAGGGTTACTGGATTGGAAATAGAAAGAAATTCTCATTCCAAGATGATGTTGAAAAGTGTCATGACTTAATATACTGAATTATCAAATCTGCGTGTGTTTTACTATGAATTATGTCAAGTCACCCCACTGTTCCCACCAAAGTAATGGACTGTCACTACTGTGCAAAGCTCTTTTCTGACAGTGTGTTCTTCATGCAACATGTGACTCTCAAGATAACTTTTTTTCCCTAAATGTACTTAAATCTTCATGCTCTTGGTGTGCTTGTATTGCTTTTGCAGGTGCCAAATGGAGTTTCTTAATTGCTAGATGTTAATATATTATGTCCAGTTTGCACAAAATATGCAGTTTCAGTAGTAACAATTTTAAACTTTGAGATCATTTTTGTTTTGTGGGAGAGGAGAAAAGAGGACATAGATGTACTTCTATTGCCACAGAATATGCCATTGTGTATTTTATTTTATAGATATGTACACACACATGTATATACACGTATAAAATTTAAAATATTTATAACCTTTCTGTATTTTATGTATTTAATCTTTTTTACCTTTTAGAAAAGTTAGCATAAACAGAACTGAAGGATGAATAGTGGATTTATCTTAAGAAAAAAAAATCTGTCTGATCTTGTCATCCAGTGTTTTGTTTGTCGAAAAAGAATTAGTGTAAAATTACATCCTGTGAAATACAGGGAATTACTTTTAATTTTTCTCTGGGGCTGTAATTCATAATGGTTCCTACAATTTTCCATCTCTGGGAAAACTTGTATAGAATTTGTAATTTATCAACTTCATTACAAAAGGGCAAAGTTGAGAGAATAGGGGTAAGGGCTGTGAAGATTAGGAAGTTGCCATTGATTGTTCATTTGGAAGCTACTACAAAAAAAGATAATTTTATTGCTGTTGGCTCTGGATATATCCTCTTTGGGAAATTAGTGGCCAGTGTGAATTACAATAGCAGCAGGCATTATTTATTTTTACAGTATTTTAGTGGCTGTTTGTCTCCTACTCCTGCATATATCACCATGATTTTAGCCAAAAGTCTCATAAATTGAATTGCCTGTGGTGTTTGTGCTGAGATTTGGTAGCAAAGTTTCTATGCTGCCATATCAGTATTGATTTTTCATAACAATTAAGAAAACCCAGAAACCCTTTAAACAGCCCTAAAAGATTCCTCACGTTGCAGCTCTAAAACCTGTCCAGAGCTTTAATGAAACTGATGCATCATTTTTCAGATTCTTTGGGCAATTTTTTCTCAGGCTGTAGCATGCAGATTTCCCATCGCCTCCTGGACTAACCCCTCTCTTCTTTTCCTTTCCCATCCATTTAATTTTGGACTAATAGATTCTTGGTTCTTTTCATCTCATTAGGTTTCATCTGTTTTGGATACCTTTAAATTATTTGTATCTGTTTCCAAAGTATTTACTTTTTTAATCCCTTAGAACTAGAAACAGTATGCTCTGAATAAATAAAAACTATGGATATTTTTTTCAACCTTTGTGCTGGAGAAGAGGATTGCAAGGAATCAGCAGGACCAGCCTCCAGGAGAACAGGTGTAGGAGCACTTTGTAAAAAAGAAAGGAATGCTCCTAGTAAATACAGACCTTAGTACAACCTCAGTGATGTGGAAGTCTTTAAAGCAAAGAGGTCTCTGAGCACATTTTCGAGGAGAGAATAATGACAGACTTAAAAACTTGTAAGTAAATAGAAAATGAAATTAATTCAACTTCTGGTTTAACCAGTGGTGGATCCTGCCATTTTATATAGTCTAGGTTGGGTTTTTTTTAGTAACACCATGTCTGCTGAATGCCTTGTGCTTGGAATATGAGTGTGACCCCAAGTCTAAGTGCTTACTATGATACCACTGATAAACAATATGTGAAGCTGGAGGTTTCACAGGGAATTGGGAAGCAGGAGATACATAGGGTGAGAGGTTGTTAATAATCTTGAAAAGCATCTGGTATAATTTTTCTTTAAGCAAATATAATTTTGTACTATTACATTAATATTCATTTAATGTATATCATCCTGCATTTATGTGCCAAACAATTGAAATCAAGTTGAGTGTGAACGAAAAAGATCTAACTGCAAGTAAAGGTAGTAAATCAAGATAAAACTTTTATTCATGAGCATAATCTTATTCTGAACTTGCATCCCAAACTTGCATAGCAGGGAAAATACATGATTTATTTGGAAAGGAACCATGATAAGTTTATGAATATAACTTCAATGTTAGGGGCCAGGAATTTCCTTTGAGTCCTTTGTTTCTGTCCTGGAAATTATTTTACATGTTTCCTGAGGCTTTTGCATCATTATGATCTGTTGAAGTGAATACATGCTGCCTGATATATTTTACAGGAGACTGGAGGCTGCAGAGGTTATGAGACCAAACATCTTGTGACAATAATTTTCATATATCCTTTCCAGCTATTCCAGCTAACCCCTATTCTCATAGGGGTTGAAAGTTGGAGACAATCTGTCCATTATCCACTGGCTTGCATGCTGGTCCATCAGTAGGCAGATTAAAATTATGCACAGAATATGCTTTCTTGCCCACCTTTCAGGCCAGAAAGGTTAAGCAAGGGACACTAGTGAAAGTAGAGCCATTATAAAGGACAGTTAAGGACACTGGAGGAAGCAGAATACATATTAGCATTTGAGGGACACAAGATAATCTGAGGGTTTGGAGGTGTGGAAAGTGAGAGGATCCAGTATTGTGTCCAGTTCTGGAATCCTCAAAGTAAGAAGGATATGGAGCTGTTGGAACAAGTCCAGAGGAGGGCTACAAGGATGATCAGAGGGCTGGAGCACCTCCTGTATAAGGACAGGCTGAGAAAGTTGGAGTTGTTCAGCCTGGAGAAGAGAAGGCTCTGAGGAGATCTTATAGCAACCTTCCAGTACCTGAAGGGGCTACAGGAAAGCTGGGGAGGGACTTTTAGAATCATAGAATCACCAGGTTGGAAGAGACCCACCAGATCACTGAGTCCAACAATTCCTATCAAACACTAAACCATGCCCCTCAGCACCTCAGCCACCCGCACATTAAACACTTCCAGGGAAGGTGACTCAACCCCCTCCCTGGGCAGCCTCTGCCAGTGCCCAATCACCCTTTCTGTGAATTTTTTTTTCCTATGTCCAGCCTAAATCTCCCCTGGCAGAGCTTGAGGCCATTCCCTCTTGTCCTGTCCCCTGTCACTTGGGAGAAGAACCCAGCTCCCTCCTCTCCACAACCTCCCCCCAGGTAGTTGGAGAGAGCAATGAGGTCTCTCCTCAGCCTCCTCTTCTCCAGGATAAACACCCACAGCTCTCTCAGCCATTCCTCAGAAGGCCTGTTCTCCAGCCCCTTCCCCTTTTGACAAGGCCATGTAATGGTAAGATGAGGAGGGGTGGCTAGAAGTTGGAGGGGGGCAGATTTAGACTAAACATAAGGAGGGAATTCTGATGATGAGGATGGTGAGGCACTGGCACAGGTTGCCCAGGGAAGCTGTGGTTCCCCTCTACCCTTGAATTTTTCAAGACCGAGTTGGATGGGGCCTTGAGTGGCCTGGTCTAGTGGGAGGTGCCCATGACAGGAGGTTTGGAACTGGATGATCTTTAAGGTCCCTTCCAACCCATTCCATTTTGTCATCTGAGAAGCTGTTACAGGCATTGCTGTAGGAAACAAGTCTTAAATTCTATGCGGTACCACATTGCATTGTTTTTCCTGAATTTATACTTCTGCTGGATTGTTCAGGATAATAGAGCAGACTGTCCCTGCCACTTCTCTATCAATTCAATCGAACTTGTCCACGGGAACACATCAATTGTTCCATGCTGCTGTTCAGGCTTAACTACAGCTCAAATCTGTAAGAGGTAGTGGGTAGTTTTGCATTATGGAATATTTTCAGAAATTTTGGTTGTGGTAGAGAAGTGTGAGGTCCCTAATCTCACATGCTTTTCTGTACACAGGAATGTATACATGCTTGTATTTCAGTTCAAATGCAATTATTATGTTAAACTGTTTAGTGAACAATCCAGTCAATTAAACAAAATTAACCTGTCACTAAACAATATTAAACTGAAATACATATTCACTCTGTAACCATCTGTCTTAGCAACTGGTCCTGATACCTTCCAGGTGTACTGGAGAAAAGTGTTATGACAGGAATTGTGCTGCTGAAATTTGTAGCTTGGGTAATTGAAGCCAACCACAAATTATTGCTTAAAAATTAGTAATGCTGCATTAACACACAGATGTTCTTGCCCGTCGTGGTCAGCAGTTCAAGCATTAAGTCATAGCATAACAGTAGATTAATGGTCCAGGGGCATCTGATCTGTTATTAAAAAATGGACTGGCCAGTCCATCTATGCACAGACTTTGTGTGCATATGTGGTCTCTAGCAGTGATTTAGAGATGCTCCTTGGAAAATTCAAACATCCTGTCGTAGTAATTGCTGTTCCTCTCTCAGCTGTCTGCTGCAAGGCAATTGGGTTGCCACTGTCTTTAAAGCAACTACTGGTATTTGCTTTTGAACTGTAGACAGCTTGCTTAACATGTAGGCTATGCTGAGGGATGAGGTTTCCTCTTTAGCTTCTTTAGTAACCTTAGAAGCAGGTACCTTTTTGCTGGCTCTGAGCACAGTCTGCGTAGTCTGATGCCGCTATCTTTGGACTGACCATCAGTCTGCATGTTACCAGCCCTGCAAAAGAGTACTCTGCCTGCCTGTGTCTCTCTCTCCATGGAAACAATTTTTTAATCATCTGTGGTCTCCGCTCTATTGAATTGTTAACAATAATGACACCCTTCAGAGGGAAAATGGAACTAATATGGGATCAAGTTATCCACCTGGTGGGTAACTGGTGCTTATTTAGCCACTAATAAGGAGTAATGTGTGCCTTCTAATAGTATCTATGTCTGTACCGTGGAGCTTTGCCACTCAGGGCAGCTTTGTATGATAACTGGAATGAAGTTTTCATATCAGCAGGGTAGTGATAAAGTGACAAAAGTGTGTTAATAAGGAAAGCTTTATTAATGAACTGCCTGAAATGCTTGGGTGGAGGTGCTCTACCATCTTCATTGTGTCATGTTGGAGTGTAAAAAGAGGAAACAAGCCTTGATAGATAGTGCTCTTTAGGAGCATTGGGGAGGCAAGTTTGGTTTGGACTCAACATCGCAGCCAACTCTTGTACTCTTAGCACCAAATAGGTGGCCAGAGCGAGCACTGTGAAGGAAGGCAGGTGACTTCAAAATGAGATGATGTGCCTTTGGGAAGGGAAAACAGTTCAAGTGAAGAAGCATATTTTGACAGCAGACCACTTTGATGTGGTGCTTGGTGTTACTCAAAGTGCTCCCTGCCATCACTGATGTGCATTGATGTGTCTGTTTCCTACCACACTATTGAGAACAAGCGCCACAAGAAGTGTTTGCATTGGGGTATACAGAATGTGTCATTACAAGAGGGCTAATTCCCCCCACTTTTTTTTGACCATTTCCACAATTGCATTTGTTATTGAAAACTGCAATATTAGTTTTTAGCTTTAAACATCTGTTGATCTTGGTTTTTTAATCCGTGTTCCACAAGTTAATTTAAGATTCACAGAAGATTAGAGTTAACTAAATTTAGGTATATGCTTCATGTAGCAGGGGATAAATGGAAAATTCTTGTCTATGTACATTTTGAATTCTCTCTCCAAGAACACAGCATGCTCGTTGCTATTTAGTGGTTGGGGGGGGGGGTTGTTTTTCCTTTCAGTAGGCACAGTTGATTCTGTTTGACAGTGTTGGAGGTGCATAGTATAGTTGATGTTTCTGATAATTTTTCTGATAATCTGGATTCATCCGTGCTTGCAATTGCAAAAAACCACTGATATCAGTCAAACATTTGAAATGCCTTTCTGCACTGCTTAGCTGTCACACGTTGTGGAACACTGGGCTTTACTGAAGCAGCTTCTGAAACTCTGGATCTAGGTGTCTTGACAGAGCTCTAGGGGTTTTCAGTAAGCTTAATTCCTGTGCATGACATTAATATTTCACTTTGGAGAGCACTGAAGCAAGAAAAACCTTGTTGCTATTTTTGGAACGGATAGTTGTGTAGTACCTCACTAAGTGTTAAGTGTTTAACACCTTGCCTACACTTTCCACACTTTCAGTAAAAAAATTTAATCTGACTTTTAGTAAGTGTTGGGTTTTGCTGCATACGAGGCTGGATATTGCAGGTAACTTTTTAGCTCCGGTTCAATATTTGCTTGCCAAATGATAGACATCCATGTTGAGTCAAAACCTGAAGAACTGAAAATTCAATTGATAGTTTTTTTTCCTAATTTTTCCTATAAACTTCTTTAATACCTGATGTAAAGAGCAGGATTGTCCAAGAAATTGTTCCAAAGGATGCAAGTTGTTTTGTGCACGTCTTTGCTGTCCTCTGACTAGTCGATGTAAATCTTTCATGAACATATTTAATAGAAAAAAAACCTAAAATCAGTATTTTTAAAATGACATGAAGTGTTCAAGCCTAAAAGTTAAAGTTGTTGTAATCAACATCTTGAGGTTCTTAAATGGGGAAATATGCAAAGAAAACGGTCAACAGTGACAAGCTTTCATGGCTTGATTTCAACCTAAAGTGCAATCATTTCTCTTCTGTGGTGATTCATTTAAGTATATACGGCAATTCCAGCCTACTGTGATTTTACAGCTAACTAAATGACATTACTTCTGTTATGAATTTACTGAAGAATTAAGAACAGTGTATGGAAATCAGGTTGTATTCCATACTATTTTTAAGTTATTCCTGTCAATACTGAGTAGTGATGAATGTGGGTTTTGGTAAGCTCCATTCAGGTCATGACTGGTGGGGAACATTACAGTACAGTTGTTCTCTCATTGGGAGAGATGTGTGGCTCAGCCCCTGCTGTTTAATAATGCACTGAAAGAAATGGTCCAAAACACAGGTTTACAACATAAGGACAAAAATTAGACTCCACATGTTTCATGAAATACTGCAGCATGAGTCAGCTGCTGCTGAACTAAGGAAAGGAGTCTGTTGGACACCTTGTGTGTTCCCTACCATCTTGTTTGATGCACTCTTTGGGAACCTTTGTGTCTGAGGTGTGGAATCTGAACAAGGCCTATGTGCATCCTGAGGCAGGTTGGCCACAGCACTGTAGGGGCTCATGGCAAAAAGTTCCCTGTTGAAGAATAACAAGAGCAAGCCCAAGAACACATGGCAAATGCTAGCATGCCCTCTTGCAGTTGCAGTGCTTTTCTTCAAAACATGTCTGTGATGTGAGGACAGTTTTCCCCTTGCTGGAGCACATTCTCACAGCCTTATAGTCTTTTATAATATCTTCATAAATTTCAGGAACCGGTGGCCAGAGCTCTTCAAGAGACACAGGACAATGCTATTGTCTTAGCTTCTGGTTTGGTGGCTGGGGTATCTTCCTTGAAGCTGTGAGTGTAAACATGTCTTAAGCTGAAGAAAACCTAGAACCCAAGTGTTAGTTCCTTTTGAACAATCTTAACTGGTAAGCCTACAGGTTATTTCTGTCCCAATGCCTATGGCTGAAGGTACATATAACTAACCACCCAATTTGTCTTTGACCGAGCATTTCTTCTCCGTTGATTTCCACAGTGAAAACATGATACATTTTGCCTCTGAGTTGATTCCCTTGGCAACAGGTGCTTGTCATATTAGTGCCCCTTTTACTGGACTATTATGAAGTCATTGCAAAGCAATCCCAAGAGAATGAGGGAATAAACTCTTCAGGAAAACAGATTTTAAAGCATATGAAGCATCATGAGAAAGAATTCAGGAAATTACTTGCTAAGTGTCTTGCTTGAAACAGTGATATTTGCCTTAGGACAAAGTCTTCACACTGCCTACATTAATTCTTGTAGTTTGTTTAGAACTACATTTCTGTTTCAGTTAGCTAAAATTGCTTTTGAATTATTACTTACCATCTTTCCAATCGTTGAGTGGCACAAAAGAGATGTTGGTAATTCTTTTCATTATATAGATGACACAGAGCTTTAATTTATTCTTCTAATTGGTATAAGCCTTGACAAAAAAAAAAAAAAAAAGTCTGGCTAAAAAAATTGGGAAGTATATTTAATAGTGCAATTGCAATCATCTCGTTATATATTACCCTGCAGTAAAGTGTAGGGGTAGTTTTTAAAGCAGATGTTGTTTTGCTTGATAGGCAGGTGGCAGCCTGGATAGCCTCACAAGTAGATTATGGCTGATAATAACTTAGCACTTAAGTTTTCAATATTGTCCTGGGTTTGTTTGGGTTATGTTTGACTTTTTAAAATATGATTCCTTTCATACATTTTTTTTGTGCTTTTGAGAAGTGATATCGTATATACACAAAACTAGAGACAAAAAGTTTCCTCCAGGCACTGGCAGGGTGATGGGGAAGTTTTGAGCATCAGAGCTTGTTGCATGGCTTACAACTGCTAAATCTATGAGCATCAGAGCTTGTTGCATGGCTTACAGCTGCTAATTCTATAGTCACATTGGTTCTTATTTCTGCAACTGCATTATACTGCTGCCCTTTACATATTGTTAGACTCCTAGAATTAAAGCTGCTGTTGTTTTCCTTGTAAAATCAATGCAGTCTAAGGAGTATCTGTCTGTTTGATAAGACATCTTTTGAGAGGCTAAGAATTACCTGCTAGAAAGGTTGTGCTCCTATAGTGAGATTATTGTCTTCAAGTTTTCTAATGTGAATGGATGCTGATTGTGATTTACAGGAAGTTATATCACTAAATGGCAGGCTTCTTTTATAAATGTTATAAAGCTAGATTCTAGCTTCAAGACCCCTTTGCTCACACAGGCGCAAATTCTAAATTGAGTTAGAAAATTTTAGGGAGTAGATAGATCCTGCGGAAGTTTCGGGTGAATGGGAGATACTCATCTATTACAAGATATGTATCTAGGGGAGTAGAAGGGACTCAGTGGCGGAGAAGGAACTAAGAACTGAAGAGTTCAGAAAACAACATATACAGAGGGTAAACCAAAGGTGGTAAGCGTAAAGCCTGAGCTAATGCAAGGCAGAAACTCACATGAGCTTCTACTCACATAAATAAAACTCATGAACTTGTGATTAACTGGTAAACTGTGTTTTGAAGCAAAGTGATTGTATGTGGCATCCTCCCTTCCTCCAGGAAGGAGCAAAACTGGTTTGGCAGTGTCCTCCTTGAACTTAATATTTAGAAAAATTCCAGGCCTTCCCACTTCACCCAGAATAGCAAGTGGTTCAGCTTCCACATGCCAAAGTGGCTGCCGTCACCATTCATGGATGCCAGCCATGCCATGGATGAGATAAAGTGAAGACCTAAGAGCCTAGATTATGATTTGCAGGTAGCAGAATCACTCTGCAAGGTGGCAGATGCCTGTTATACCAGGCTGAGGATGAAATTTCACCTGGGTTTGCTGCAGGAGCTGTGGCATCTAAATGTAAGTGCAGATCAAGTGTCCTGTGGTTGTCGGAGACGCATATTGTTTACTTTAGGCTTAAGAGGTGTCCTTGAATGTTTCAACAACAAAAGTAGTTGTGACACTTACCTTCTGTTGGCAAAAGATGACAAAAATCTTCATTTTGGAAACAAATACTGAGCAGCCTCAGGAGGCTACACTGACAAAAAGAGACATAAATTGATCATGTTTTAATACTTGGAACTTATGACTGGTTTGGAAGAACAATGAGGTGATTAGTTTCTGTTCTTTTCATCTCTGGTTCCTGTTGCCCACCAGTGTGTCTGTGTGCTTCAGGAGTATGGGAGAAAGGCAAATTCCTATCATTGAGTACATTTGGCATGACTATCTCCATACAAATATTCAGAGACAATTTGTCACTGGGGCCTGTCTTGCAGCTAGTGAGATTGTTTTAGGATTTGCTTTTTTGCAAGTCAGAAATACAGCTCAAATAGTTGTGGCAGGGATGTAGATCTACCAGCTCTAACTCAGCTCTAACTTTTAAATTCTACTATTAATAATTAGAATTTGTAGAAGGATCATAAACACATAATACCCCAACTGTGAAACTTTTAGTCTAAAAATATTTTGGCTTTGCTAGACTTGCTCATGGTAAGGGATATTGGCAGGCTGCCAAGGCTGTAAGTAGTGATTTTATGTACATTCACATGTATCTGTCTCGTACACAACCATTCCATTTGTGCATCTGCTGAATCCATTAGATTTTCTTTTAGTTGCACTGTGGGATTTTGTCTGACGGCAAGTTAACTGCTTGTAGTTTGGTCTCTGCATTCTAGGCAGTAACAAATTTCTGTGGTTGGGTTAAAACTTACATAGTACCCACAGGATTGTTGCAGCGTGTAATGAAAATATACATCTTGTGGAACAATGCTCTTTACACGAGTTATTTCCAGGAAGTTTCCATTCCTTCCTTTACATATAATAGCATAACTGTAAGAAAACTTGTGATCAGTCCTGACACAAGTTTCAACCCTAACACATTAGGTAATCAAATATCCCAGTATTTTGATATCTAAAACATAGTAAAAACTTCTTATTTGTTACCACATGTGAACCAGAAGCCATCTAGAGAATCTGAAGAGCACTGTTAAAATCATATATAATTCTCATTATTCCATATCTTAAGTTATTTACATTCTGCTAGCCTCCAACCCTAGCTCTGCTCACTAAACAAGGATGCGTGTAGTGTTGTGCATGAATCTTTAAAAATTTGTATTGTGAAGTCAGCAGAAAGTAAACATCACCTTTGTTACAGTAACAGGAGTGAAACAGCTTTTCAATAAAATTATAAATAAATGACAAATAGTTGGTTTTGCTAGTCTATTTTAAGCTACATTAAATGTGCTTTGGAGTTGTTACCTGGATATCCTACACTATAATGGTCCCAGTATCTGTAGCTAGGCAAATCTGAAATTATTTGAACTTGTAGCTGCTCTTCTTTTGGTGAATCATTGGCTTTCAGCCAGCAGGCGGCCCTAATATGCCTTTTCAGTGATTTTTACTGTATATTTTGCTTTCAGGTTCTATGATTATTGTCTAAATATTGTTAAATTACACAGAGGAACACAACACCTGGTGTATATATTTCTGTACTGATCTTTAATTTTATAATACTCTTGTTAAAGCAGTAAATGAGCAAGAAAGATAATAAAAAGCAAGTAAAAAGCCCACAGACCAATGGGATGAATAATTAACTATATCAGTTTATTCCATACAGTTGAAATGATGCAGTGATCCCTGGTTAGTACTAGAATAATATGTAGAGATACGAGTTCTTTTTTTTTTTCAAGTCTGAATTTGGAAAGCAAATCTGTACCTGGAGGGGCTACAAGAAAGCTGGAGAGAGACTGTTTAAAAAGGCTTGTAGTGATAGGACTTGGGGCAATGGGTCTAAACTGGAGAGGGGTAGATTCCATTTAGACATAAGGAGGAATTTCCTCACAATGAGAGTGATGAGGCACTGGCACAGGTTGCCCAGGGAAGCTGTGGCTGCCCCATCCCTGGAGGTGTTCAAGGCCAGGTTGGATGGGGCCTGGGGCAGCCTGGGCTGGTGGGAGGTGTTGCTGCCCATCGCGGGGTGGGTGGAACTAGATGATCTTTAAGGTTCCTTACAACCCAAACTATTCTATGATTCTGGCATTCTGTAATCAAAGAAGTGACTTGTCATTTGCCTTTTAGTCAGGGGGTGGGGGCAGAATTCCTTAAATTTGTGTTGGCATGGAAGATTTTTGGCTGATGCTAATCACTGCAACTTATTAAAGTTTCCCAAAGCATTTAATGAATGTTTTCAAATCTACAAGCCTCTCACCTAGCTAATATAGAATATAAGCCATTCAGGCCAGATGGAGTTGGTGAAATGTTAAGTATTCTTGATTAACTGGGCTTTTGTGTTTTGGGGTTTTTTTGTTTGTTTTTTTTTTTTCCCCAAAACATTTGTTTTATTATAAGCAGTGGTAAGTCTACAAGAACTATTTTTTTACATGTATGTCTGCCCAGACTTAATGCTTGTAGCAAGTCCTTTTCTCAGCTTTGAAAATAGTTGGTATTCTGAAATGAGAATCTGAAGTGCAGCTAGGTTGGTGCATGCTAATTCTCTGTGCAAAAGGTGACACCTGTAGCCTATTTCTTCCATGTACTTCCACGTGCCAGCAGTCAGTTTGGATTGTAATGTAGAACTAGAGAACATAGAGGAACTTCTCCCTCTAAGAACTAGAGGGCATAAGTTTAAGCAGTTTCATTGCAGTTTACCCTATTATTTCTTCGACAGCTCTTCCTCTGAATTCAGAGTTGTATCAGCAAAAACTTCCTTACACAGCAGTAATGTTGTTTTGGGAAGAGAGTCTCCACAATCTAACATAACTATTATCCATGTGGCTCCTGAATTTTTGGCCTTGGCTGTAGTTGTTAAACTAGACATGTGTTGTGGAATTTTCAGTGAGGTAATAGGTAAAAGTAGCCCTTAGAAATAATGGAATTGAAGTTAAGATATGAGGGACTTCATGAATGAACAAGAAGCAGTAGTGAAAGAGAGGGGGAAGTGCTTGAAGAACTTTTGGCACTACTGGCCAAAAGAAAGAGCTATTGTGTGATTTGTGCTTCACAAACTTGTTTGGGAACTGACTACAGGAAGTGATTGTATTTGTCACTCTGCTTAGAAAGAGGATCTGGAAAATGGTTTTTCAACGTGTAATACGGTATAGAATTAACTTGCTGTGTGGAAGTTGTAATTAGGCTAGCTTCGTATGGCTAATCTCATAGGAAGTGTATGTTTGAGGATTCAGTAGTGGATTTAGAGCTTCATGTGCCTGTTGAGAGCACTAAAAATCTGATTTATATCTGATATATGCAGGTTAAATTAAGGACATGACCAAATGAGACATAAAGGGGAAAAATATTTAGACAATTTTCTAATGCCTTGATCTCTTAAAATTAGTATTGTGCTTTGGGTTTTGTTTTGTTTTTCCTCTTTCAAACATCTGAGGTCTCCTGTGTTGAATGTTAGGCTGTTTACTACAGAATCCCGGAGCCTGTAGCCAAGCCGAACTCCCTGCTCAGGTAGAGAGTTCTTGCCCAGTGCAGTACCAGTAACTGTGGTTGGACTCCAAGGACATCAGGACTCTTGTCTGCTTCCTTTCCCACTGAGTTTTGCTTTGTTCCTTTTTTTTTTTTTTTTAAACTGTTGCTATGACTGAATATGGTGATATGTTTATAAATCTTTTACACCAAAGCCAACCATGCGATAAAGCGTATCCTTTTAGACTGTCTGAATTGGAACTTGAGAGGGGGAAGAAAAAAGCTATTTAGAAAGTTCAAAGGAGAGAGATGCGGGCAGGGTAGGAATGGAATATTGATTGCATCTTCATTTCTAATCAAATAATTTTGTTGAATAAGCTGCTTATATCACTACTCTAAAACCAGGAAAATCTAATATGAGTTTAATATGTAGGAACTAGCGTTAAGAGAGAATTGGCAACTAACGATAAGGTCTATGTGCTTTTGATAAACTCTTTTTAGCTTAAATATAAGCTGAACACATGCTATTTTCTGCTGCATTTTTTAAAAAATGCTGTGAATTAAGATTAAAAGCTGCCTTAAAAAGACCATCAGATTTATTGCAGTACTGTATCGCATAATAAAATTATATAGGGAAGGAGGTAGGAAACACATGACTGAACATCTGTATCCTGCTTTAAATGGTTCTGTTGTGCTGTAATGGCCAAAAAATACAGAAAACAAGCATACCTGAGTTGGAAAGCCTGTAAATTTGTACAAAAATGTTATAATGAGATGGGCTGCAACTGTTCAAGTCTTGCAGCAGCTTAAGAAGGGCTCTCTCAGTTCTCCGTGGTTAGGTAAGGGTAGGTAACTTGTGATAAGCTGAAAAAGAACTCTTAAAAATGCTCCGAATCATCTTTGGCACACTTGGCAGAGAAGTTGATTGGTGAACTCTGAGACTCAATTCCTGGAAGGTCTAAGCCACGGATGGCCGGCATTTGTGTGATAACTTGACCAGGCAGAGAAGAAATAACCTTTGCTCTTGTTTCAGAAGTCCTGTCCTCATCTTGCTAACATGAGTTATGGCTATATAAGAATCTGAAATTCCCATTTGCTTAATGAAGCTTTTGTTAGATATAATATGAATAATTTCTCTCACCATCTCTGCTTAGACAGCATAAGATAGTATCTTATCCTAGTTCTTGACTAGATTCTATGCCACATTGAGCACAATTTTACATAAATATTAATGTAGCGAAGAAGTTGCATAAAGTTGGTCTATTATATTTTATTAATCCTCTCAATTACAATATCTAAGGTAAGGGGTTTTAATTTCACTATACTAAATGAATTTTAGATTAGCAACATGTTTTTAGCAGATTAAGATCGACCAGGGTTTTTTTTTCCTTTTCTGTGTAATTTAATGTGCTGTGCAATGTACAGTTTCTGAGCACTTGCCAGTAGTCTGTTAAACAAAGCCACTACTGTTTCTTGTGTGTGATTCTCTTCCTGCATTTGGGAATGGTTTTTCTGTTGGATGGCAGAGAAAAAAACAGTTTTTTTTAAATTTGGTTTTCTTTTATTTTTTTTATTTCGTTTGAACGCTGAATTTGTAACTAAATTTTGTGCATAATACATGAAGGTATGTTCACCAAATGTGCCCTATACTTGGAGTAGAAGGCAATGAGCTTGTAATTCCTCGCATCTGCAGGAATTGGTTCTGTAATGGTTCTTTCCTTTGACATTGACCCTTGACATTTTAGTCCAAGCTAAACAGAGATGGATGTATTTTAAGTTTGCAAACATCTCTGAGAGGAAAAGGCTACTTTCATTTGCCAGCACTACCCTGGCAATACATAATGGTTACTACTCAGGCTTGTTCAAAATTAAATCACGGGCTTTGTACCATATTCACAAATTAGTGAACCCTTGTTAAAGGCCGTTATTTTAAAAATGGTTTCTTTCTTTACCTTTATAACTTAAACTAATTGTGATATGACACTTTTGTTACAAGTAATATGGTGATGTAAGTGTAATTTAACCTAATTTATCTTCCAAAATTGTCTGTATTGTTAGCTCAGAGTAGTATTCAGTTTAATAAACCTCATTAACTAGGGAAGTGCATTCTTGAGATATGAATATTTTTAAGACTAGAAATAAGTTTTACTGCAGGGCTTTATTACTCTCTAATTGGGTGAACTTCTTCGATTTCTGTTAGACATGCCTTCTGCATATTGGGTTTTTAATTAATTGATGTTATCTTATTGACTTGTGGAATTTCTGTGCAATGCAGGGGTTTTTTTATGGGTTGAGATATCTTCTGTAATGTACGTTAGTATATGAAGTGAATGATGTATAAAAAGAATCAAAGAATAAAGATAAAAAATGGAATATGGAGATGGCTCATCACTAAGTACCAACAGTGGGTTACTTTAGTTTAATAAAATTGATACAACAGTCTCAGCTGAACTTGGCTGAGAGAGAAAAGAATGATAGGAAAGTTACTCATAATAGAAACCACAACCAAGCAACAAAAACCGACTCCCCTAGCCTTTTAAAGGAATGATTCATGCCAGTACAAACTCATAAGCATTTTAAAAGATTGTGTGAGAAACTAGTCAGAGTCCTGTACTATAGGCAGTGTTTTAATATATGGTGAAGATGCTTAGCTTAAAGAGCCTATTTAAAATTCTTTGCAGGCTTCTGAAAGGATTTGCAACTAACAAATAGGCAATTGGTGCACATGCGAAACATCTCTCTGGAGAATGCAGATACACCAGTTGAAGTAGTTATTCACTGTAATATGTTGCTGATATGTGCACGTAGAGCCCCTTGAAAAAAACAAGGGTTCAGGGAGATCTGTTTGTAGAGCCACATATCTTTAAAATGTTTGCTATTTATGTCTTTTTTTTTTCAGGAGAAGTTATCTGTTTTTTGTGAATTCATATGTAGTCGTAACTATTGGAATTGATGGTTAGGGTGTTAAAATACCATACCAAGAGCAAGTCCACCAGAAGGTGCATATCAGCTTGAAACACTGCTTTATTTTTTTTTTCCATATATATGAGATGAGGACTAGTACTTGCTTATCATATAATAATCTTACGTATATTTTCAAAAATATTTATACAAGCGTATTTTTACATGTACAATTATATAAACATAAATAAGAAGACAGCAAGCATACAAATAATACTTGAAGGCATTTCCTCCAGAGTAAGAAGTGTTACAGTTGCTCTCCAAGATTGTTTAGTTCTGTTCATAAATGGAAAGTGTCACCTGTGACCCAGTTTAGTAGTGTTGCAGCAGCAGAAAGCCTTGTTCCATTACATCTTTACTTTTCAAAGCAATGTTATTTTATTAAGTTGGGTGACAGCGTTGTATTTTCTTCCAGAAGGAGGATCTGGAGAGAGTTCTCCTGAACAAGACAGTGTGGTTCTGTTGCCCAAGGGTTTGCATTTTCCTTTCAGTGAAAAGAAGCAAACAAACAATTTTTACTATTTGAAAAAAAATACAAATAACAAAATGCTTAAAGTTCTGGAGACAGATGGTTAAATCCTTGAGTCTGCAGAGAATTTTGGTGCTTACTAAACTGTAATTAAGATGTTTTGTCCAGAGTTTATTCAGAGCAGCATTAATCAGTTATGTATAGTAGCTTAAAATACCGTTGTCTTAGCACTGGTTTTGAATCACAAATGACCTGTATAATAATGCACCTGTGTGATTCCAGTTTTAGTTATCACTATCTCTCATAATGAAATACAGTTTTGTTAATAAAAAAATAATTTTAATTTTTTTTTTTAGTTAAGTAGATTTTAAAATAAACTTTCATCTTTTTTTTTTTTCTTTTCTGGACATGTCTTCTTTTTTTCCCTTTCAGTATATGTAGGTCATTAAGCATGGCTAAAGATTATTTCTGGTGGCACAGCCTCCCTGCAGTTCTCTACCTTTGGGTTTATTTATTGTGTTATGTACAAATACAAGCTGTAGATATCACACATGGAACACAAAAGATGTACTCATATAGCGAGGCAAACAGTGAATGTTTGCTTGTGTATAACCTTTAACAAAGAAAGATGCCTTGTCAAAAGAAGAACTGGTTATTATGGAGAAGTAAATAAAATGTTCTTCGAAATGGAGATCCTTTTCTGAAAAGCATCCTGAAGTATAAGTGCAGGTGAGTGGAGGAGGAAAGGGAAGGAGAGACCTTTAGCAAACTTCCAAGTTCGTACAGAATTTTTTTGCTGCCAATGCCAGAAAGGAGGGTACCAGGTACTTGATAGAGCAAGCAAAACTTTGAGCCTCCAGTGTGTAAAATCCATAGAGATGGGAGGAATACCAGATATGTGTGAAGCCTTTTTAAAAAGGGATAAAAACCACAGCTGTGAGCCTTCCAGCAGTTCCCATAACAGTGAAAAATGACATCTGAGCTGCTTATTGGGCAGCCTGTAGTTCTTAGTCACATAATGGTTGTTAGCCTTTTGATTAGGCCTTCATATCAAAAAATAAACTGGAAGTCCTGTTCTTAGGCAGAACTGCTGATATAACAGTAACGTATATTTTTTAGATTTTTACTTCATCAGCCCAATGTGACAAGAAGCTGGGGGGGAAAAAGGAAGCAGCAAGCAGGCTCCTTTGACGAAGTGACTTGGTTCATGTACAGGACAAGATGTTATTGTTTATGTGCTCAGGATGTGCTGCTGCAGATGCAAATGAAAAGATCTTGTGCATGATGGAGCTATTGTTTTCTTGTTTATAAATGGAAGTTTTGCAATAGTTAAAACAAATAAGAGACTCTGTCTTGGGTCTTTTGTCTGTGATGGACAACCTGTCTGAATTTAGAGTGTTTTAGCTCTGAATGGTAATAAATCTCAAAATTCCCTGCTACTATAAACTCTTGATGTTCTTGTGACAAAATAGGTTTTATATAAACATTTTCAACTCAAATCAATAAAAAGCCATGAATTAGATGTTCTGAAATCAGTGTTGGGTTGTGGGTTTTAATTTGGTAGATCTGTAAATCACATATTTATGTTTCTTAATATTACCAGTATTTTGGTGGAAGGATTTGATTGGTTGTTCAGTATTAAGTTAGACGTGGGAGTTACTCCTCTGTAACTGAGGGCAAGAAACTCCATAATACTTCCTGGAAATCTCTTGTATGATTGTACAGTTCAGAGAGCTGGGATTTCAGGAAATACTTAGACAGTCTGAGCAGTAATGAAATTAAAAGTTGACTGTGAAACTAAGAACTGAGTGGGGGGAGCAGGTGTCCTATTGTAGCTTTATGAACATGAAATATATCATTTGGGGCATGAAGTTAGACAGTGGAGGTATATGAAAGAAAGCACACTCGAAATCCCAAGTAGGAGGAAATGAGAAGCATATGCTGGAACTAGGAGAATTAGTTAGTCATGGCAGGGATGTGCCTGGCTTTTCATCAAGCTCTCATTCATAGAAAAGGATTTAATAATTGAAAATGTATAGCAGCTGGCTTTTCAGAGAGTAAATCATAGTATTCTGGAAAATTTCATTCTTGTAACCTACTGGAACATCTTTAGAACAAGCAAGTTTATTATTGAGTCAGAAGGGAAGGAAATGCGTACAACAGGAGCAGGGAAGGGGGTAAGCACTTATTAGTTCAACTCACCTTTAGTGTTTCTAAAAGTGAGTCTATAGGATGTGACATAGAAGGTCTTGCAGCACTCTTCAAAATATGCCACCCCCACACTGATTCATGGTGGCTCTGTTTTGAGAGACGTGTGTCAGGTAAAAGGCACTCGCTTTCAGTGGGAGTGCAGGCTTCTCATAAGCAATTCTCGATAGAGCCACCCATATAGCACCTGGGGCTCCCAAGCATTTCCTTATATTAATTACTATGGAAACCTAAGGCAGAAGGAACATGCACATAAAATTTGAAATTACTTTGATTTGGAAGTAGGTATAGAGATATTCTACTGGCTCATTAATGGCACTTATCTGAAGAGTGGTACTGATGTGAACTGCTGGATGTGGAGTCTACCTCTTGCCCACTTTAACTTAAGTACAGTAAATCTGAGTATTGGTTCATTAATTCATTCGTAATGATTTCCTTAGCTACGACAGTGATTTTCTATTTTTTTTAACCATAACTGCTTGACAATAAATAGAAAGTAGCTTACCTAGTTTTATAAAGACCTGTTGAAGTTTGCCAGATCCAGGGAAACAGAAGTTGTTTGTATTGAAGTCGATTTGCTCATGTCAGTTTTATGCTGAGGAACAACCTGGAACCTGAATGCAGTTGTGACATGGGAAACTTTTCAGTGGATGTTATTGGGTTTTGAAGGAGCTGTTGTTAGCAATGAAGCTGAAAACTGCTGCTTCCCCCCATTGTTCTCTTCTCCCGTTGTTGGTTTAATTTTGAAATAGTACTATATCTGAAGACTGTCTACACATAACAAGTGACCTGGTTCATTTGGCCTTAGTTCAGTCTTTTAATTGGAAATTAGATTAAAGGTTATTTCTAGGATATTCCTAGTTTGAATTGAGCATGTCAACAGGATCTGGGGCAAAATAACGTTGATGTGAACTTGGCTATTTGAGTTGCAAGTTGTGCATGGCTATTTGGCATTGACCAAATTAAACAGAGGGAGTAAAAGCTGTCTTTCTACTACCACCAGTACTTATGTTTACATGCTTTTTTTGAAATTGATTGGTACAGAGTTTGTTTTAAAGCATTTTAAACTTTTTTTTTGCTTAAAATAAAATCACAAGCACACTTTTATTTTCTAGAGGTGCCTATGTTTACAGCCTCATCTCTGTGGTGCTAATAAAAAGAATGGAGGGAAATGGAGGGAAATGACAGGTGATCAAACTGGTTCTGAGAAGGGGTGGATTCTATATCTGAGGTCTTGCCTAATTTGCTTAGTATAACACCTGAATTTTTATAATTACCAGACCTCATTGCGCTCTATAACTACCTGAAAGGAGGTTGTAGAGAGGAGGGTGATGACCTCTTCTCCCAAGTGTCAGGGGACAGGACAAGAGGGAATGGCCTCAAGCTCCACCAGGGGAGATTTAGGCTGGACATTAGGAAAAAATTTTTCACGGAAAGGGTCATTGGGTACTGGAACAGGCTACCCAGGGAGGTGGTTGATTCACCGTTCCTGAAGGTGTTTAAGGCACAGGTGGACAAGGTGCTAAGGGGCATGGTTTAGTGTTTGATAGGAATGGTTGGACTTGATGATCTGGTGGGTCTCTTCCAACCTAGCTATTCTATGATTCTATGTTGACATTAAAGGGAAGTTTTTCAAAAGTATCCAAACTTCCACAGGCTGATCTGTCTCCATATGCTGCTTTACTGGTGAAATAGTTCTGAAGCTCTCCAGCATTTGAATATTGAAGTGTGCAAAGGGTATCTGGGATTCTCTTTGACTACCACCAAGAGTAAACCCCTAACGTGTGTCAGTAACATGCCTCACAGCTTTAATGTTTGTCTTTTTGATAAGTGATAGAGGAACTGGTGATGGTAAAAGAACCACCTTCTTTGCTATCTGACTTCATGTTTGCCAGGTGGTCTCAGACAAATTGCTCCCACTGGGACTCTGACTTTCCTGGTTAAAAAAGTAGAAGCAGGGTTTGCTGTCTTCCTCCATTTCTATATTCACAGTCCTCTGCGTGACTATCAATATGATGTTCTGAGTGTAAATACTTCCAGATATTTCTACTAAGTAGCTCTTTAAATAAAACAGGAGTAGAAGGTGTTTTGCTGTAGCAAATTGTAGAGTGATTTGGAGGGCTGTTTTTATAGAATATAGTGCTTAATCATTATAAAAGGTTTTGTTTTAAGCCTTCCATGAAACTCTTCTGTGTTAAAATCCACAGAAGTACTGAATTTGAAAGAGACTGTAAATCTCTCTTCCCAAACACATTTCTGCTTTGGAACATACTGAAAAAGTAACCCCTGTTTTACCCCCTTGTCCTTCTGTTATATGTATACGTCTTGGGAAGAAAATAATTCCTCCTGATTATTTTCATTACTATTGCTAAACCCTAAAAGCTTTCAAGCTGCATTAATCCTATCTTGGATGTTTCTTAAGGGTTTCTTTTTCTAAGCATAATTCAGATACCTCTCTAAAAGTCTTACAAGATAGACTTAGATTGTCGTCATAAGCTTTCGTTTGCCTTGCACAGCTATGACTGCTGATGGCAATGATGCTGTTAAGCGAAAGGACAAACAAAGAACTCAGTCACCTTTGAAATGAGCCTATTTGTATAAGTAGATCACTATGTATCTTTGCAGTTCTCTTCTGTTAGTGAGACAGCTTAAAACGTGTGCTTGCTGGAGCCTGATGCATACATGCAGTCAATGACTCTTGCAAATGCTTTTTTCTCTAGGCTTCTTTCAGCCACTTCTTAGGAGTGTTAAAGAAATCTATGAAATAAACGGTAGAGTTCAGTTTGACACTTAAACTGAGGTGGCTGAGCTCTCACTTACTGGAGAGCTATTGACACAGTCAGTGGTACAGAGGAAGTGATTCATCTGGGCTCCTGTGAACTGTGTACTTGAGAGTGTGCTACCCTAGCGTGGACTGCACGCTTTCTGTGCTCTATTCGTTATGGATTTCTTTCTCTCAAATGGATCCCACCCGGCATCTTTGAGAAAGAAATAACCTTTTGCGTCTGCTTTATATTTAGCAACCAGAGGATATGATGGCCAATCTACGCAGGCTGTTAAGTGTGATCATCTCACGCATTCAACAGTTCCTGTCCATATGGAACTCCTTTCCATCAGTATTTGGGCACACAGGTCCTTTTTTGCTCTGGGTTGATTGTTAGTGTGGCTTGTAAATCTGAGCTTTGTGTTGCCTTTGCAGAGGCAGTTTACATGTGGATCATTACGATGCTAGTAAAATTCCCATCCTTGCTGCTGTGATTGTGTTTTCAAAGCACTGTTGTGCTCTGAATGCTTTGTGAATGGCAGGTTGCCTTTTACCGAGGATTCCGCTTACTGTTTCAGATGGAAAGCATACCTGCCAATTCATGTGTAATAGAAGGGTTCCTAGCAATATGTTTGGTTTCACTGCACCAGTTAGTCTGCTGTCCCTTTTGAATCCCTGGACTTTGGCTTGGGGTGGGCTGCACAAACAACCTGGCCATGCAGCCAGGGAGCTTCTTGGCTCCTTGAAAAAAGGGAGATAGGGGCAGAATAAATCTGCATTACCTCTGAGAGATACCTATCTAGTCATCTGTGGTGTCTGGCTCTGATGCAAGCAAAGAGCCTGAGTTGCTGCACTCCTAATTCACTGTTCTTAAAAGCTAGTCTTTGAGCAGTGCGAGCATTACAATTGGTTCCCAGCTGGGTTGTGGCAAAGCACATACATGAACTGCTCCATAAAATGCAGTGGCCTTTCCAAGCCCCTGATTTCTTCTTTCAAGCTAACATCAGCTATGGTTATCCCAGTAACCATGCATAAATTGTTTTTCCCCTGTTTTTCTCAGGAGCTAGATCCTAGATATGCCTTTGGTATTTCCTCAGATTCTGTGCTGATGCATTGCCTTTCTTATGTTACCATTTGTCTCAGGACTGCTTCCTTTCATCTGCTGCTAATCCCCAGCTGCCTTTTAATTGTTATCATGATAAGAGATGTATGATGATTCTATTCTTTTTTCTTTAAGTGCTCCTTGCTTCCAGAAATATGGCTGGTCCCAGACAGGTTGCTTTGGCTATTGGGGTTGCTACTGTGTGTGTGTGTGTGTGTATTTTTGTTTGTTTTCTTTTGGCAGCCACAATGACAATCTTTAATCAAATCAGTCTCTCAATCACTTCATTATTATTAACAGCTCTGTGTCCTTGTCACGTGCTGGTGACCCTAGAGTCACAGGAGGAACAATGGCATGGATTGCATTCATCATCTCTTCCCATAGCATAGCTGTAGGGGCCCTGATGTAATCCGAGGGGGATGTGCGCCCAGTCTCCTGCATGTGGGAGCATTTCAGCCCACATCACAGGAGAGTGTGCCAGTCCCTGTGGGGATGAGGTAACATCCCTGACGCCTACTGACAGTCATCTTAATATAAAGAAGTAGACATTCAGTACAGTAGGAAGTGCACACCAAGTGCACAGCGCTTCAATAAGGTAGATGGAGAGTAATTCTTCTCATATCAAGATGACACTGTTGTAGCAAGGAGGCTTTAGGATGGGATTTGAAGCTGGACCTCTGGTGTCTTGGGGTAACAGTAGTGTTGAGCTATAAATCAAACACAAATGGATCTTTCCTCAAGATAGAAGACAGGTGATAGGCCACTTGTCTAGAGATATCCAAGTCCTCTAGTCTCTGCTTGCTTCTAATGTAAACCAAATGAAACCAAACCATAAACAATAAGAACAAAGCCCCAAAACAAACCATCTTCCATGCAAGTCCATACAAAAAGACCCCAACCAAAACAACCCCACAGGACCCCCAAAAACATGGTCCAACTACAGAAAGGTGTATTGCATCAAGAGAAGATTTCAAGTTCCTCTGTTGCTTGGCCATTGCATCGTGATGGTAAGAGGACAAGTGCCATTTTGGCCAACACAATCAGATAGAGGAACGTCTTGGATATGTCTATTTTGTGCCTTTGGTGAGCTCCAGTAGGCAAAAAAAAAAAAACAAAAAAACCAAAAAAAAACTCCTAGTAGTGTTTTGGGAATTTAGACAATTCTTTTCTAAACTTCACTGAATTAAAACTGACCCTACAATTGGTTTTACTCATTTCAGAAGTAGACTTGCCACATGCTAACAGATTTCCTGAACTCCAGAGCAGTGCGGCTTTCCGTAGTTGTATTCCCTTGATGCTATTGTTCTTTTTATCTCTGTTGATGTTGTGACCTTGAGTTCCAGGAAGGCAGGGGTTGCATGATGATTATAGACTTGCTGACCGCTAGAGACTCCAGTGAGGGAAAAGACATAAGGGAGAAGGGATCTGGTTTGGGCTTGTATCCAATTATTACAATATATTTTTAGGCTATTTTGTACGAAGGAAGTAAACACTTAATGCTGTGTAAAGGTTAGACAGAGACCCACCCATTCTTGGAAGTATGTACAGCTTGTCCTGAGTGACATCAGTGATGGATCTATCTTGTGTGTATATGCAGTTCAGTGATTTATTTCAGTGTAATTTTGTGCCAAAGCTTGTTCAAAACTGTCTTAAGTTGTTTCAGGAAAGCGTTGTTTTATACTGAGCTTTTTGCCTTTACTGAATTTGTCCTGAACCAGTAAATCCATTTAAAGAAATAGTTGCAATATGGGGTACGGATCTAGTATCCAAGGTTTTCCGCTGCCTGCCTTCATTGCTTTTCCTTGCTGTATGAGTCTTTGGAATGATACAACTAACCCATGTAAAACTATTTTTGCTTATATTAAAAGCATATTTTAGCTACCACAACAGTGTTATGAATGTTATCACTTAAAGTAATCTCTAAAAGTTATTTTTTCCTATTAGTTGTATTTCTAGTATTTTATTAAAAATACAATAAAAATGGAAGATAGTTATGACACTTGTGATTTTCATCACTTTTTAAATTACGTGTTGCCCTGAATATAGAATGCCATCCACGCATGTTGTGTGCAAATTCTAGAACGAGATTGCATCAATAAAATGTATCTTCTGTGATGCACACGTGACTGGTGGTAGGAAATCATACACAATTTTTATATATTTATAAAAATTACTTGAACCTCTTTGTAAAAATTAAGCACCTTACTCTGCTCTCCTACTCTGCTCTCATGAGACCTCGCCTGGAGTGATGTTCAGTTCTGGAGTCCTCAGCACAGGAAAGATATGTACCTTAAGTCCAGAGGAGGGCCGCTAAGATAGATGATCAGAGGGCTGGAGCACCTCCCAGATGAGGACAGACAGAGAGCAGGGGTTCTTTAGCCTAGAGAAGGGAAAGCTCTGCAGAGACCTTTTAGCAGCCTTCTGGTGCGTAAATGGGGCCTACAGGAAAGCTGACGATGGGCTCTTTATCAGGTAGTGCAGTGATAGGATGAGGGGTAAGAGTTTTAAACTGTAAGAGGGTAAATTTAGATTAGATCTTAGGAAGAAATTTTTTACTGTGAGGATGGTGAGGCACTGGCATAGGCTGCCCAGGCTGCCTCATCCCTGGAGGTGTTAAAGGCAAAGCTTGATGAAGCTTTTAGCAACCTCATCTAAAGAAAGGTGTCCCTGTCCGTGGTAAGAGGGTTGGGACTGGACAATATTCAAGTTCCCTTCCAACCCAAACTATTCCAGTTCTATGTGGCTCAATATCGATTTTTTTTAACAAAGTGTTAAAGTGCAGAGCTGTTGGGCCACAGCATTGGTTTAATCCTTGAAACAGAGTCCAGGTCTTAAAGACCAACATTAACCATTATTCTCTAGAAGAAACTGTCAAGTCCAGAATTCTTTAGTTTGCATTTTTCAAAGGTTCATTTTTCTTAGAGGCTGGTGAATGTAAACCTTTATGTTATCTGGCGTGAATTGTGAGTAGAACAGTAGCAAAAGAAAAAACCAAACTATAATCCTCAGTAATATAAGGATAAGAATATAAAGTAGGAGTAGAGATCATCTTGCCTCTGAAATATTTAAGTACTTTTCCAATTTTATGGCTATATTCCCCATTCTGTGTTGGTAGCTTGTTGGAAAGTGATAGACACAGAAAGAGAATAATTTTCCTGATCAATCTGTGCATGATGCATATCATCAACAGTAGGAAACCGTGTCTGGTTCTTGAGCCTGTATTTTAAGAGCAAAAACAGGAATACTGGAGACAATTTCCAAGAGGGCCAGCAAAGCTGTGCAAAGATGAGAAAACAAGCCTTACGACAATGTTTGACGTGTTTATGTTTTTAATCAAGGAAAATGTTGAATGATCAACACTGGACTTGTATGTGTGCATAGGTCTTGCTGCAAAATCTTCAGTAATAACTGAAGACAGTTATAATAACTGTGGTAGTTGGAAATAAAGCTTTTAACATAGAATGTCAGCATTTTGAAGCAAAGAGTAGTTAAAGCATTTCACAAATGCATCTTTTAAGAGACTTTAATACAGCTTTTGTCTTGTCTCTGCAGTGGTATTTCCTGAGCAACTGTACTAGTTCCCTCTGGTCTTAAAAGTCTGAATACCTATTATGGCTAGAGCATTTGTTAAGCAGCCTCTATAGATACAATGTTGTGGCAGCTTTTATAAACTGTACTTCTTCATCACAGAGGCTAGCATGAGATGCTCGGAGGGGTGAAGTTCTGGTTAGGTCATTCTTGTCTAATGACTCCGCCATAGCATTGACTATGTAAGGAAGCTTCTATTTTGCTACTGTAAACTACTTCATATTGTGTGCTTGTTATAATTACATGCAGAAAACTAAACTGAAAGTTGAATTTTAAAAGTAAAATTTAAACTCCATTTCTTTCTTTCCTCTCTCCTCAGGTGGAAAGGCATGACATGAATACCCTGAGTTTACCACTTAACATTCGCCGTGGAGGCTCTGACACCAACCTGAACTTTGATGTACCAGATGGAGTCCTAGAGTTTCACAAAGTTAAACTCAGTGCAGATAGCTTGAAACAGAAAATCCTCAAGGTTACAGAACAAATCAAAGTTGAACAAACAGCTCGAGATGGAAATGTGGCTGAGTACTTGAAACTGGTAAACAGTGCAGACAAGCAACAGGCTGGACGTATTAAACAAGTCTTTGAGAAAAAGAACCAGAAATCTGCCCACTCCATTGCCCAACTGCAGAAGAAATTGGAACAGTATCACAAAAAGCTCAAGGATATTGAACAAAATGGATCTTCCAAAAGTACTAAGGATACTTCAAAAGATATTCAGCACGGGAAGTCTCGTGCTTCTGGACATGGAACAGAGAGCAACAAGTCGGGTGTGCCAGGGGTATCCTTGACGCCACCTGTCTTTGTTTTCAGCAAGTCTAGAGAGTTTGCAAACCTGATCCGAAACAAATTTGGTAGCGCAGACAACATTGCTCATCTCAAAAATACCTTGGATGATTTTCGGCCTGAAACGAGCTCTAGAACATACGGGGGCAGTGCCACCATTGTTGCCAAACCAAAATATGTCAGTGATGATGAATGCTCAAGTGGGACCTCTGGCTCAGCAGATAGCAATGGCAATACTTCCTTTGGTCCTACTGTGGCAAGTACCCTGGACAGTCAAGGAAAGCTTTCCATGATTTTGGAGGAACTAAGGGAAATCAAGGAGACACAGTCCCAATTAGCTGATGATATTGAGAATTTAAAAGCACAATTTAAAAGAGACTATGGCTTTATTTCTCAGATGTTACAAGAGGAAAGATATAGGTATTTTTTTAAGTATTTTCTTGATATGACTTTTGAATGGGTGTAGAAGCTATTTGGGAAGTGTAAATGTGGGTGTGTGCTTGTGTGTATAATATTTCAGAAGCAAGAGAGAAAAATAATTCAGATCAATATTTGGTACCAAAATGTTTCACTCCTTCCAATAACTGAAAATACTCACAAAACAATATTTCCTATCAAATGATGTGGGAGGTCTTTGCCCTTTGTTGAAGGCTTGTCAGAAAACTCCCTCATCTGGCATTTTGCTGGTATTTTGTACTATGTGAGTGCTGCATACAGGTGATGCCAATTGTTTCGAAACTGTTGTAAGAGTTCTGCTCTATTACTGCTTGAAAATGCTAACTAGTCTATGGTGTAGCAAAGCTGACTTACAGCTGATAAATACACACTTTAATACTGAGTACCTTGTCCAAGTACTTGTGATACATTGTTGTCTTGTGGATGCAATGTCTCTGCACCCTAGTGTAACACACAGCTGTGAGATGGAATTTTAAGCACTGTAGCACGTTTCCTCTTGCTTTTGTTGCTTGGCAATTAATTCCTTTGTCATCCACTGTGGGAAGTAAGATATGCTCTACAAAGGGCTTGCACCTGCTGTACCTATACACCATTTGTCACATCACTGGTTAAAGTAAGTGTTGATTCTAGAAGTCTTTACTATGCTCACAGGGGAAAAAATACTCGGTATGACTTGCAATGTTTCCTTTGTTTATGTTTCTTGAAATACAAGGGGAGGCTGAGTGGGTCTCAGGTGGTAACATGGGTTAGGAAAGAACACAGCAAACAGCTGACTGCACTCAGGACTTGGTTTCAGGAGATGGCAGAGTGGCCTTTTCTGACATCTCACTGCCATTAAGATCTCCAGTCTCCTGCCAGCATTTCCACAGCTAGACAGCATTGCCTCCACCATTTTTGTGCCAACTGTGCAGTGCTGTGTATATGTTTTGAACCAAGTTACAAACTTGCCAAAACTACTTTAGTTTTCTGATGGTTTGCTGTGCACAGACATGCCAGCACAGGCAGTAAATGAATGGCAGGACCTTGCAGTTGTGTTTGAAAAGAGATCCAGGGAACATATTTTTTCTTTACTGGTGAGCTGTTTACTGGCTTAAGCTTACTTATGAAACCGTATCTTCTTCTCTAAATGAAAAGTGAGAAATGGAAAAATGTGAGCTGGATATCCTTAACCACTGTTTATAGTTCATATAATTTGCCAAGGATGTTCAAATATTTGCTTTTAAAGACCCTCTGCCAGCAAGGAACTCTCAAAAAAGGCTTTCAGTTTGCTGAATAAATGCTTATGGAGAGTTTCCAAAGTTTTCACCAATTCTTGTGTGCTCTGTAATGCCAATCAGATGAATCCATAGTATACTGAAAAGTTACCTTTTAAAGTGTGTAATTCTTTTCATGATTTAGCATTTCTTCAATAGAATGCACTAAATTTAGACCTTTTTTCCTGATAAGATATGAAAGATTGGAAGACCAGTTAAATGACCTCACTGATCTTCATCAACATGAGACAGCAAACTTGAAACAAGAGCTAGCCAGCATAGAGGAGAAAGTGGCCTATCAGGCATATGAGCGATCACGAGATGTTCAGGTATTTGTTTTTTTAATTCATGATAAAATTCTAAAATTTTGTAGAAATCTTGTACTGTAAAACACTCGCCTCTTTCTACATCTTTGTATATAAGACATCTGGGGAAAGTTTTAAGCCTATGTTTTGTGTTAAGAAGAAAACTATTCATGCTTAAATCAGTGATAGTCTGTTTGTTACAATAGATTCAGACTTTAATCTGCTGGACTTGATGACATAGCGTAGACAGACTTGTGGATCAAGAACAACCTGTTTTAATTTCTTCCATTAGTAGAGGAAGGAATTGAGTCTTCTTGCATTGTGTAAAATGCCACTTTTGACCCTGTCCTGACACAAACATCTTGTTCAGTTTTTCAACAATGTGTAGTCATATCACTGGCACGATCTATTTTAAATTAAATATAATGTTAATTTTAAGCCATGGTCACAATGGCTCTTATAATTTAAGCTGTGGGATATGTTTAGCTCAATGATCAGTTGTAGTCATGTCTGACTTCAGTCAAAGCCAGTAATAATTTCTGCAAGTTTGTCCTGACAGCATGTAGTAATGTGTTTGAGTAGTTATATACAATATAAATATTTATATAATGCTTCAAAGTCTGAGCAAGCAGTGAAAAATGATGAAAATATTGTTTTGCCTTACCTTGGTTTTAAATTCACCAGCAACTGAGGAATGCTCAAAGACTGCCCTTCACGTTGGTTTAGGTGTTGAAAAAAAACCCCAAACCAAAATAACAAACCAACCCTGTCCTGTACACTGCCCTGTTTTCTGACTGGTATATGTATCATGAACCACCCAGGAACAGAGTGGGAAAGGGATGGTACTGAATCTACTGACATCATAGAGTCCTTTGAAGATTTCAAGAAGAGAGGTCTCTTGTGCAGTACTCCTTTCTGCAAAGGCATCTTGAGGATGTCAAATTGAACGAGACCCAAGCTCTCCAGCAGAAGAGCTGTGTAATGTTCACTAACTCATTAGCAAAACTCTGGAGGAGTGTCAGAGATTAAAACTAATTGAAGTGCTACGTTGATACAACCTTGTTTCTTCTACCTCTGTACAGCTGAGCCTGTTAATACATGTTTCTTTAGGGGTTTGGCAGATACCGTAGGGTAGGTGTATTTAAGCTGTGGATATTTTAAGTAACAAGTGAACTTCCAAGCACTCTGTGTCTAAGGGATGGGCAGATAATTTTAAAAACACTTACTTAGCCTCTCAATGCAGAAAACTGCAGGTAACTGCAGTAACTTTTGTAACTGAACTTTTCTCTGAAGCAGCACAGGTTGATTTGAAAATAACTTATGCTTAGAGTGGACCTGGAAAATTATTCAGTGTGTAGTGAAGAGCATGCATGAACCCTAAGGGACTTTGTGCCACCCATTAAGATTTGTCTTCTGTATTATTGCTCCTATTATATTGCTTTCACTATTATTTATTACTAATTCATAGAACAGTGAAAGAAGCAGCATTTTGTAAGGCGCTGTGCCACGTGCTTTGCACTGACTTTGGTGCCTGGCTGTTCCCATCAGAAGCCAGTCCAGCTTATCAAAGAAACAGAACTGACCCAGCCAAAGCAAGCTAATAACTGTGTGTAGTTGTTGTACTTCTTTTTACAATGTGATCAGGTGAACACCTCTGCCAGTGCAAAGAAAAGATTTGGAGTTTGAGTGTGTGGAAAGAAAGGATGCTGGAGCATAATTTTACTCAAAGACCGTTTTTAGTTCACCCTCAAACGGAAGAGTAAGGTCTGCTTTCTTTAAAACAAAATGTGAAGTGGAATATTTTATGTGATACAGAGGATCCCCTGAAAGCATCACCACAGTTTCCTCTACTGTCTCCACTGCATCATAGAATAAGCAGGTTGGAAGAGACCCACTGGATCCTCGAGTCCAACCATTCCTATTGACCTTCTTGGCCACCTGGGCACACTACTGGCTTATGTTCAGTCAGCTGTCAACCAACACCCCCAGTCCCTCTCCTCCTGGCAGCTTTCTAGACACTCTTCTCCTAGTCTGTAGCACTGCATAGGGTTGTTGTGCCCCAAGTGCAGGACCTGGCATTTGGCCTTGTTAAACCTCATGCCATTGGTCTCTGCCCAGTGGTCCAGCCTGTTCAGATCCCTTTGCAGAGCCTCCCTACCCTCCAGCAGATCAACACTTCCACATAGCTTAGTGTTGTCTGCAAACTTGCTAAGGGTGCATCCTATTCACTTGGGGTATGGATTAATAAGCCTTCACGCTGATGGAGGGCGAAGGCAGTCTCTTACTGAGGACTCCATCCCAGCAGTGTGTGATGTGTAGCTTTGACAAAGAAGTAATTTAGACCAGAGAGGTGGTGAAGACTCAGTAGTACATGTTGCAAAGTAGATTTTAGTATCACAGCAAGCCTGTACTACCCAAATGTTTTCTACAGCATATGCAAAGAAACTAACTTTGATGCTGATTTAATACAGTGAAAGTTGCCGTGGCAACAGTTGCCCAGTACTTTATGAAATCAGTATATGCAGAAAACATTATCTGTCATAAATGTTAGTGTTATGATACTTTTTTCTCAAGCATGAAAAATGTAAAAACTACATTTTGGACAGAGTTATCAGACTTGATTATGCCCAAGCAGGCAGTGATACACATGTGCAGATATAGACACACATTTATTTTTAAGAGACTTGGTGGTTCATTCAAGTTTTAGAAGTGTATAATAAATTACACTTCTGATCTACTTGATGGATGGCTCTGCAGCCGAAATGGGAAAAGTGGTGTATGGAAGGAACAGCTGCCCTAATTCTTGTTTTCTTTCTCCAGGAAGCCTTGGAATCATGCCAGACCCGGGTTTCAAAACTGGAGCTCCATCAGCAAGAACAGCAAGCACAGCAGTCTGAAACGGTTAATGCCAAAGTGCTCCTGGGGAAATGTATAAATGTTATCCTGGCCTTCATGACTGTCATCTTAGTGTGCGTTTCTACTATTGCAAAGTTCATTGCTCCTATGATGAAGAGCCGTTTTCATATCATCTGCACTTTTTTTGCAGTGACACTGCTGGCAATATTTTGTAAAAACTGGGATCATATCATTTGTGCCATAGAAAGGATGATTATACCAAGATGAAGCTGCTGGTCTGGCCTTCTTTTTCTTGGCATATTTTTTTTTCCTCTCCCCTCCCTGTTTTATAAGTGTCGTGTGTATACAAATTATTTTTTATCAGTTTAAATGTGTAAACTGGATGGAGAAGGCTACAAAGACACTTGAACTTTAAAGTGTAAATACATATATGTGAACTTCTTGGCAGTCACTTGCCTGTTGAATCTGGTTGTGTCTAATTTGCAATGTCTGTGATGAACTACTCACTTATGTCTGTCTTCTGCCTTAATCCAAGGGGTTTTTCCACTTTACAAACCCATGCCCACAAAAGATAGTATGATGTTCTGGGAGGGATCAAAGCAACTGCAACTGTCAAGTGTGCTTCATACTAGACTGGATTGCGAAGAGTGTGATTAGGAGGAAGTGCAATATAATGTGTATCAGCCCTTGTAGACTAATAATTTTCTCTCTGAATCCTACTAGAATGATAAGCCGAATTATACAATCATATGTATTAATAGTTCTTCTAAACTATTATACTATACTATATATATTAAAAAACACTGTATAGATTCTAAATTAATAGGGTATGTGTATATGAGGTTTCTAGTTTTCAGTACTACCAGAACTTGAGGCTTCTGCTGGAAACCCTTTGCACAGAGAGTTTATTGTTTGTAAATTAGACCAGTGACGACTGTTGAGCACAGTTAGTTGTTGTTCTGTCCTGGCACCGTTCCTTATCACACTTGGGAAATGCATAAATGTGGCACAAGGCTTCCAAAGATGAAGTGGATTGCACTACAAGATCTCCAGGCCACTTTGTAAAAGAGCAAAGTATCCAGTAATGGCAGGTAAGTTGCCAAGCAGACCACTCGCTTCAAGCCCTGCAACCTGCAAGGGGAAAGGAGTGCACAGAAAAGCAAGATTTAAGTTAGCCTTTGTTAGAACTGAGTTGTTGGGGTGCTCTAACTGCATGCAAAGCAGGTGGGTGGTGGGACTCTGGGTTCAGTGGATTTCTTTCTTGTGTCAGATTAAGGAATGTGGAAGAAGTATGAGTGAACAGGTCCTTAGGGAGCAGGGAGTTAAACTTCTCTAAATATAAAAACACTGTGCAGACTCTTCTGACAAACATTCCTGAATATAATATATTAGCGTACAGTACCACTACTAGCAGAGAAGGTTGGGTTTATTTTCTCACTGGATTTATTTTGCTTCACTTAACAACTGGAAAAAAAAAAAAAAAAAAAAAAATCCGTGAAATCTGCTTGACTTTCAGCCATGATGTAAAATAAGATCTTTAATAAAAGCAAAACAACCACCAAAACAAACCACCACAATCAGAATTCTTCACCACTCTCCATTAAACGAAACAAACAAAAAGACAGTAAAAAAAAAAAGGGCAGTGTCTCCAGTTATTTGACATAAAGTATTTCTTACTTTGAAAATAATTTTCATGACAGATTTTCTTTTCAGTTGCAGTATTTGTTATGCTAGTTTTATGGAGAGGGAGGGAACGAGATAAATTGATGTGTATATTTATTTTTAATCAAGTGCAATAGTTGGTGTAGAAATTCAGAAAACCTTATTCTGAGGAAAGGGAGCAGGGGAGGAGAGGTAGGGAAAGAACTTTGACATTTTATCGTCATCGGATTAACAGTGAATACAGTTACTTTTTGTGGCTTCAGAGAATAAAGGGAGGACAGAATTAACTACGTAAATAATTATATGACTCAGCATTTAGAAAATTCAATTAAAACACTTTAAGAATCATTAAAGAACGTACTGCATTTTTGAATAGAGAAACTGGGAAGCATTGTGCTGGCTTGCAGGCACTGGAAATGAATCAGATTAGGCACACCCGCACGTTATCCTAACCCAGCCCTGCTTTATCTTCAGAGGAAGGTGGGGTGGAAAGCAGAAGTCCAGCTGAGAGGTATATGCCTTTATTAAGCCCAAACTTACTAATGTGTTTATCCCTGGCTGTGTCAGGAACAATTAGAGTATATACATATTCCTCTGTCCCTTTATGTTGGCTTTTTTGTTCTTTGCCTCTACACTATGTTCCTGGTATCCCTAGAAGAAGGAAAGAGGTGTATTGTGTTATATATAAACTACTCTGTCTTAATTGTTGCATGTGCCTTTCATATCTCTTAACTCATTTTGGCACTGCTTGTGTGCATTTTAACAGGCCTTTACACCCACTTTCCAGACACTTGCCCTTTGCCTCCTCTTACAGCCAGCTCATAAACTGAGGAGACTGCTTCCACCAATGCAACTCATAAACTTTATCTTCACAGGAAGTTCGTTCCACAACGTTAAAACAATTAAAAGGAAAAATTTAGCTATTTCCTAGCTTTTACATCACAAGAAGGCGTTTCTCTTGGTTAATTTTTACACCCTTTTGATGTGTCCTCAGATCCTCTTGAACTTTTCCCTTGTTTTAGTATTAATTGCTCCCATCTTCATTTTTGAAAAGGCATATAATGTCTTTTCATAGCTTGTGTTTTCCATTTCTTTAGTTAATGAGCATGCTTCTATTGAATCCCTTCCTTACTGAAGCCTTTTCCTAAATTCTGCTGCCCATTTTACTTATCAGCCTTATGACTCTTATACGCTTCATTTCCATAGGCCACAAGATCATACATCCGTTACAAAAAAAACAACCCACAAAATAAGACAAGAGTCCTGGTACTTATCCTCAGAAAGCTGTGACTCTTAATGTTATTTTCTCACTATCTTTATTATAATCTCCATTATTTTATTCAGTTTGCACAGCCACATTCTGGTGTGGCCACTTGAGAAAATTCTGTCTAGCACTTTGTTAAATGGATCCTGAAAGGTCCATGTGCAAGAAAGAAATACCACCTGTTAATAATCTTTATGTAAGAAAAACTCCTTTGCCCGTTGCATGGTTACGTGTTTAAAGATATAATAATTCCAGTTCCAGTGTATATAGTTAAAAGTGTAATGTTGGGTAGTCTCAAGGTCATGCAGGAAAAAGGTTAGTTGTTTTCCTTATAATGAAGGAAGATGGTATGTTAAAAGCTGGGGACATGAAAGCTTCTGCTCCAAGGGCATCCTATTACAATCCTGAAAGATTATCTCAGTGCAAAATGAAGGTAGAACTTAAAATCAGGGGATTTATGAAAGATTGTTTGCTGTCTTGATAAAATCTGACAGAGGCCAAATTGGAAACAGAAGGGTCTTGCATTTCCATATTGGCTTTATATCTGGCAGAGCTATAAAGGCTGCATAATATTACTGGTGTATATTTAAGCAACCTTACTGGTGCATATTAAAGCAATCCGAAGTGGTAGATGGGCACAGGGCTTCTCTGGGTTATTTTCCCTGCTGGATGTAAATCACTGGAGGATGTAACACACACAAAAATTTATGCTTTGTTAGATCATTAGGCTGGAAGAAAAACCTAGCAAAAGAGGTAGATGGTTCTCTGCCTCTAGAGACTTAAAGGGCTGATGACTAATGAGTGCAAAGCTGGGACAAAAATGGAGATGAACCTTTGTTTCTTGCTGCTGTGAATCACCAGCTGCCCCTAAAACTATACTCTATGCAGTCTGTGTGTAGAATGATGGGCCAACTTCAGCACAGAGAGGTTCTTCCTAGCTTTTGCCTATAAGGAACAGATAGAAACAGCACTGGGATGTGGTAGCACAGGCTACCAGCTCTATCTCTACTTGGGATCAAGAACAGGCTCTTGGCTGTGCTAGCCAGGGCTGACGCCATCACCACTAGCTTTGGTATCGGAATAATTTCCATTTCTTAGGCTAGGATTATAAGAGTGTATGTATCTGGCCTTCAGTCAGAGCCTTGCTTGCTGTGAAGGTATGCCTCAGACATCCTAAACAGCTGCAAGACTTAATGAGAAATTTGTTCAGCTTCTCAATCAATTAACTGTGTTCTGTCAGAATACTGTTTGCTTTTGTTCTCATAAAATGCATTAGACATTCTTCGTATACTCCTGACACTTACTCATCATGAGCCTCTGAAACACTCCCACTCAACAAGAAGTTGCAGACAGTGTCTTTTCTGTGTGGTGGTGCCTGGGAGTCAATTATTTCACTTCACCTTGACAGTAGGTCTCCAACTGAAAAGCCCTTCAGTTAGCTCTTCATACCTGTCCTTTCTGCTCAGAGGTTCCTGGAGATACAGATTCTTGTGAAGGCTAGTACAGTTTTCCCGATTGCTCCCATTTCAGCATTCAAAACTTGTATAATGGATCCCTTCACTAGCTTCAACTATAACACCATTATTGTTGAACATCCAATTAGTCAGTGACAGCACTGAATGAGACCCAGTTTAAAATCCTTCTCCTTTCTGCTTTATATGTGTTTGTGTAACTTCTTATTTTACTGTGGTCCTGTGATGTCTACTTGTTCTGAATTCTTAGAGAAGCACTGTCAAATCTGTCTGCTTTTTATTTAATATCAAAATGCTTGTGTTATGCAGTGCCTCTGCTGTAGGGTAATCACATATATATCTCCTATCTGCACTACCTGAAGGATACTTAAAAGCCAATGGTTTTCTTTGAACAAATCATGACAGCTTGTCTGGGGAAAAGGAATTCAATAGGTAAAGGCAGTTTGCTGTAGGGAAGATAGATAATCCACTGACTAGAATTTGAAGCTAGACAAATCCACTATAATCATAAGCTTCAGTTTTGTAATCCTAAGGGTTACAAGGTAATTATTAGCTACTGAATAACATAAGCAAGGACACCAACATTTGATCTTAAAATTGTATGCTGCTGCTCAAAAGAGGAATCAGTTCAGGCTTATGTTTGATACAGAGTCTACTGCATAGTCACAGGGAGTGCTTTCTAGAGTTAAAATCGATGAACAAGAAATTATTTTTTGGGAAAAAAATAACACACAGAAGCCTGTAGTTCATTTAGGTGGTATGGAAATCCATTTTGGAAACCAAGCCCCCTTCCACTGTGATATAGACATTTTACTTCTGATTTCAGTGGTACAACAGAAGGTAAACACAGATTAATGTAATTAAACACTTTAATTTGGATAACAGAATTTAATCACTTCTGAAAGGCCATCTAGGAATAGCAATCAGGCAAGTTTATTCTCCTCCTTTTTAATCAAGTAATTTTTTTTTTTTTGCTTTTTCATTTACTATCATGCCAGAATGTAGCCTTTAATTAATTATATTGCTCCCCTTTAAAATGCAAGGGATTATAAAAGGCTTGTTTTCAGATAAAGTTTGAATGGTCTTTCTGATGCTGAGTAAAATGCAGCAGAAATAATCAGACAATTTTACATTACAGCGATGAAAGACTAAGAAAAGTTTGATGTTAAAAGTTAATGGAATTTCTTACTTTTGCTGGAAAAGGAAACTGAGCAAACTGAGATGATGCTGTATATAAAGGTTGCATGAGGACTAGTCCAGCTATCTTGTAAGGCTGATATGCTGTATGTTTACCATATGAAGTTGTACTGCTGTTGGAAAGTTTTGCACAAAGACACCTTTCCTTTATACCCAGGGAGTCTGGGTCTGGTAGTACTGAGGTGTACCAAAAATTGTTATTTTAATTGGCTAAAGTTAATTGTCTCAGTGTGTGATCTACAGTGTTTCTCATACCATTTTCATTTTGTGCAGCACTGTGGAACGATACAACTATGAAAATGTAGTTTTTGTATATTTTGTTGTGTAGTCATGACTGCCTCTAAGGTGCCATTAACATTTTTTAAAATAAAAATATTTACATTTATTTGATGATGAATATTATTTCTTAAACTTATTGTCTGATCATTCAAACTCATATCATTTTTTTTGTCAGTAACAAAGTTATTCAGCTGTCAGTGGCTAAGTTATTCAGTTGAGTATAAGCCTCAGCTTTAAAATATTTATGAAACCGAGCATTCTGCTCTGCTGTAGTTTTGACCCAAACCAGTAATTTGATTTATATTTACAGCTCTGACTTGGGAAAACTGCAGTCACCAAATGAGATATCATTATTGCTCTTTGCCAGAGCTTGTGTGAACATGCTATGCAAACATAATGCTGTTGTGCCAAGCAGTTGGACTCACTTTGGGTTATTTTTTTTGAAAACTGAATTGGAAAACTAAGCTGAATTTTGACATTATTGTGAGAAATCTTGGTCATATGTGCCAAAAATGCAGTACAGACATGCATAATAGTTAACATAGCCGACATAAAGCAAAAGATTTGCTTTTCTTTTTTCACAAAGCAAAGGTCTTGTCAGCTGGCACCAGCAGCTATTGGGAATGATATTATTTTCATACCAAGAACAGAGTAGAAACAGTGCAGTAACAGTAGGTTGCTTTACAATCATGCCGTGCTTCCTGTTTCCTCGTGTTCATGGTCAAGGCATACAGTGGCTCCCATGTCACCTGCAGACTTTCCAAGGTCTTGTCATGCTGAATTTCACATGGATGCTTGGAACTCAGTCTACATTGAGGGTAACTCCCTTCACAAACAGCAGGTTCATCCCCAGCTGCTGATGACTTCTGCTGATAAATTCTGCCCACTGGTATCATGGGCCAAACAACCCTGCTAACACACTGGTAAGCCTGAGACTAAAAAAGGCATCTCCACAGCACTCGTTCATAGTTATTCATAACTCTAGCTTTGAAGAGTGCATAACACACCCTTGTAACTATTTTAGCACTCAAAGTAGAAAGGCAAATTAGAAAATACAACAGTGCTGTTTAACTCAGCACAGAAAAAGAAGTGTCATGTCCAAGTAGTGGTCACTGTACAGTATTAGGAATCACTAGATGAGACAAATCGACCTCACCAGCAGCATACACTGAAAATACTTCATGTTGGTGGGCCCAGTACCTCTGAGAAACAAATTTGTATGTATGTGCCAGAAACCATCTGAAGACACCCAAGATGACTTCTGCTGCTACACTGGGTCTTGTTTTTCAACACCATACAGAATCACAGAACCACTAGGTTGGAAAAGACCCACTGGATCATCGAGTCCAACCATTCCTGTCACTAAACCATGCCCCTCAGCACTTCATCCACCAATCTCTTAAACACCTCCAGGGAAGGTGACTCCACCACCTCCCTGAGCAGCCTGTTCCAGTGTCCAATGACCCTTTTCCATGAAAAGTTTTTCTCCTGATGTCAGGCCTGAACCTCCCCTGGTGGTGCTTGAGGCCATTCCCTCTTCTCCTGTCCTGTCACCAAAATCTGCTTTGAACAAGGTAGTTCAGATACTGCTAGCAGCGCAGTTTAAACTTAGTGATAAGTGCTTCCTTAATGCATATGTGCCATTGCTCTGCTTGCGCTACTGGGGAGGAGTACAGCAATCAAACGGTGGGTTCTGCCTTGCGTGGCAACTGACACAGAGTTGATGTAATTGAAAGCAGAAATTTCCACGCTGTATCCTTCTCAGTTCATGTTTGGACCGTGGACTTAGTTGACAACTCATTAGTTTTGTGAAGTTACTTAGCAGATCGATGCTATGTTACCTTTGATGTGCAGCCTACTAGATTCAGACAGAAGTAAAGCAGAGAGGCTGAACTGTCCTGCCTTAGGACAAGCTTGAAGTTGGCCAGTTCGAAGCTGCTGAGAGAAGCATTGACATGCTTTTGACAGAACCTATAGGACATGAGATTGCATTTGATGTAGTCATGATCCCTTCAGCTGGTGAATGTGTAGCTCTAAGCACCTATGTGTGCAAATTTTGAAAAATTTTTTCTAATAAGTGTGGCTAGAGTGGAGTCAGTCTAATGGGAATGAAAGGACAGTCAAGACTAAAGCTTGTAATATAGGAGAACAATATACACAAATGTGAAATCTCCTTGCAGCCCAATAAATTCCCTGTGTGTTTTTCTGTTGAATACAATTTAAAAAAGTTAGTACTTTTCTGGGGAACATCCTTTTTCCCCATAGCCACAGACACATGGTTAAAAGAGAAGGACGCAGAAGATCATTATTTACAAGTACAAGATACTGTGTGGATGCTAACCAGAAAAGCAGAGACCACAATGCCTGTGTGACCAGAGGTCCCAAACAACACATTCACCCAAGTAATGGCTTCATAAGCTGCCTCCCGCTTTATATCTACTGATGTCCTATGTGCTAAAAATTACATTTCAGCCTTACTGAGTGCAACAGTAAAATCCCCTCTGAGTTTAACTGGGGAAAACTCTCTTCTTAGCACTATGGCACTTAAAAGCAATTTCGTCTTCTGATTTTGCAGTGGTGAAATTATTTTCCCAGGCAATCTATACACAACAATGTACCATTTTAACTCTCTACCACAAATAGCACTATACACAGCCATAGACAGCTCTGCTGCAGTTTTATGAGATGATGGAACTATTTGGATGCTTTCAAGTTCTGCTGACTTAGAGGCAGAACAGAGTCAGGTACTCCCAACACTAACTCCCCACTTGGCCTCTATCCTGCTTGATTGGATTCAGGTCAAGGTGACATAAACTAAGCATGGATTAAACTACAGGTATGACCAGCAGTGTGTGCGCATAGCAGCAAAATCCTTCTCTAAAGATGTGCCACTAGGCTACGAGAGCTTGAGGATTTGCCTAATCTAGCATGTATTTTCAGCTTGCTTAACCGAGGCAGCAAGGAGGTCTAAACAAGCTTTCAAGCTCATTAGGACATTTTCTGACCATACTTATACAGTATCTTCTTCCAGACAGTATATCTGCAAAACACATTGAAATATTTTCTTGAGCTCCTCTACATATTTTACAGCTCTTTGTATGTTGCTTTCTATGTGAGGATGAACCTTGCTGCTCTGTGAAATGCTGATCTACCCAGAACTAATACAAGATGGCATGTGAAGAGAATAAATAATTTCTAATACTGTCAACCAAAACCCTTGACATCTCTAAACAAAATCTCTTTAATTTTAGTTGAGCTCCACACCTAATTTAAAGAGTGTACCTTAAAAAGACTTCTTTTTTTTTTAAATAAACTATTGATGTGTGTAGCTGCATAGATTTCTATTTCTACAAAAAGACTGTATTGTGGGAGATATTTCATAAAGGGGAATTTGCCACTCTTGGAATAATCCAGCATATTAGAAAGGTTTTATACCTGCTTCCTTTAGGCACTGTCTTCATTAGAAGAGTAAGACAGACATAAACAAAGAGAAATAAAAAAAAAAACAACAAATCCCAATACTTGTTTCCCCTCTCTCCTCAACAGAATCACTTCTTTTCATACTCACTTTTCTCTCTCTCTCTCTCTCTCTTTTTTTTTTTTTAAATTTCATTGTCTTGCAATACTTATAGTCTTAATTTTCTATCTGGGTCTCCCTCTTGCTCTCTAGGCTCATTTCTTGATTGACCCTCCTGTCTCCCTGCTTTGTCCACAAGCTCCAAGCACCTGCTTTCTATTCCTCCTTCCTTCAGCCATCTCCTCCCTCTGCCCTTGAAATGCATCTTGTTTCTTCCTTGTAGTCTACAGACTCCTAGGTCAAGTCCATCTGAGTCACTACAGCAGCTCTATTTTTAAAGCAAGCAGAGGTGGGAGCAGGTTTTCAGCGCTGTTTCTCACATTGCTGTGAGACATGGGGAAAGATGGACACCGTGACAAAAAGCATCACTACGTCCCATACTTAAAAAATGCTATCAGGCGATGAACTACAAGTACCTGACTTAGTGGGCCTTTAGGGAAACAAGTACCCTTTTTCAACCAAAGTGACAAACATGGAGGCAAATAAAAAGCAACAAGATTTCCATCATCTTGAGTCATCCTTTTAGAACAAGATTCCGCACTGGAAATTATTACAAAAAAAATTGCACCATTATTCAAAAAATTAGCTGGCATGAGACACCCAACCCCGTGTGTTGCTTTTAGCTACCCAAATAATTTTAGACTTAGTAATTTTTTGCTATGTCCCCTACGGAGTTCACCCTGAGTGACCTAGATTTGTCAAGACATGTTTCTCATGTAAATCAATTGGTTTCCAATAGATTATAGCCATGTCCTACCTGTCCTGCTAATGAGGTTGTCCAAGGGAGGAAGATTTCTCTTCTGTTTGACCTTAGTAAGCACTAATATTTGTAGAGTTGATAGTGAAAAAGATAACTTAAAAATGAGTACATTTCATATAATCATAGGATCATAGAACAGTCTGGATTGGAAGGGAACTTCAAGGATCATCCAGTTCCAACCCTGCTGCCATGGGCAGGGACACCTTCCACTAGGCAAGGTCACTCAACGTCTCATCCACACTGGTCTTGAACACCTCCAGGGATGGGGCAACCACTTCTTCTCTGAGCATTTGATACAGGAAATAAGAGTCAACATGCAACATCATAATACTTTAAAAAGCCTTTTTGCATTGTAAAGCCAGGTTGAACCACATCCTTCTTTTTCTTCATCAAAATCTGTTTTGCATCAAAATTAAATCTTAGTTCATTTTGGAAAGTAAGCTTTTAGGTTGTCATCTTAATTATTTCAGTGTAGATATACATGTTACTGATGAAATACTCTTTGTATTTCACTTCAAATATTGCAAAGGCATTAACCACAAGCACAACACAAAAGGCAAATTGTACAGCAACCTCAGTCAGCTTCGTTGGCCTTCTAGTGAAGCACAAAACTGCTATCACTGTAGCTTTGGAAGTGACTGCAATATGGTTTGGACACTTTCCTATTAGTGCAGCTTACAGCCACCTCTAGGGGTGCTCACTGTCGTTGTCAACTCCAGAGCTGTATAAAACTACTGGCAAATTAAATGATTGGCTTTTTTTTCTCTGGTATGTGTCTGTCATCAGTAATACCAACTTTCAAAGATACTAATCAAAGCTGATTTTAGTCTTTATTAAAGGATTGTTAATCTTATTACTGGAGTGTCAATACCAGTCTGAATGATCTCATGCTTCAATCAAAAAGATTGTGGAGGGAAATTGAGAAAGTTTACCAGGAGACCATGTTTACAGTATTTCAGTTCCTCCTACAAGCTGATTTCTGTCAGTGACCATTGCTAGGAACACCTGGAATATATTGTCTTTGTACATGACCACATAAGCCAGAGTGCTCAGGTTAGTATTACTGACTGAATCACAGCTACTTGGCATTGTTGAACACAGGATGCAACACACACTTTTCCCCTCAGACCAAAAGTGACAAACTCAGGTATATGGGTATCACTGCAGCCGGCATGGCCTCCCTCCTGTTCCACCAGCACTATGGGCTCTGTTGCTTCCCCCTTCTTCAAAAGCAAAACCACAGCAACTGGCACAGATCTGCAAGAATATGAAGAACAGATGCTGGAGAATATCATGCATGGATGCCCCATTCTTGGAGGTGTTCAGGGCCAGATTGGATGAGCCTTTGATCAACCAGGTCTAGTGGAAGTTGTCCTGCCCATAACAAGGGGGTTGGAACTGGATGACCTTTGAGGTCCTGTCACCTGAAATCAATAAAAGAACACCTCAAACAAAGTAGTCGCCTCACCACTCTCATAGTGAAGAAATGCCTCCTTATGTCTAGTCTAAATCCATATTTTCCTTAACATTTTAGTGGCAGACAGTGATTTAGTGGCTCGTAAGAATAGTTGAACTCAATCATAGAATCATAGAATAACCAGGTTGGAAGGGACCCATCGGATCATTGAGTCCAACCATTCCTATCTAACACTAAACCAAGTCCCTCAATACCTCATCCACCCATGCCTTAAACACCTCCAGGGAAGGGGAATCATCCACCTCCCTGGGCAAACTATTCCAATGCCCAATGACCCTTTCTGTGAAAAACCTCCTCCTAATCTCCAGCCTAAATCTCCCCTGGCGGAGCTTGAGGCCATTCCCTCTTGTCCTGTCCCCTGTCACTTGGGAGAAGAGGCCAGCTCCCTCCTCTCTACAACCTCCTTTCAGGAACTTGTAGAGAGTAATGAGGTCTCCTCTCAGCCTCCTCTTCTCCAGGCTAAACAACCCCAGCTCTCTCAGCCGCTCCTCATAGGATCTGTTCTCCAGCCCCTTCACCAGCTTTGTTGCTCTTCTCTGGACTTGCTCCAGAGCCTCAACATCCTTCTTGTGGTGAGGGGCCCAGAACTGGACACAGGATTCAAGGAGCGGCCTCACCAGTGCTCATAGGTCCTTTCCAACCCAGTGATTCTACGATTCTGTGATTCTAAACCATATCCCTGAGCACCTCATCTACCCTTCTTCTAAACACCTCCAGGGATGGGCGCTCACCCACCTCCCTGGGCAGCCTCTTCCAGTGCTCGATAACCATTGTGGTGGAGAAATATTTCCTAGTGTCCAATCTGAACCTCCCCCTGGTGTAGCTTGAAGCCATTCCCCCTTGCCCTGTCACCTACGAAGAGTGAAGAGACCAACACCCAGCTCTCCACAACCTCCTTTCAAATAGCAGTAGGGAGCAGTAATGTCTCCCCTCAGCCTCCTCTTCTCCAGGCTGAACAACTCCAGCTCCCTCAGCTGCTCCTCCTAAGACCTGTTCTCCAGCCCCTTGAGCAGCTTTAGGAGCTCACGGGTCCTCTTTGGGCTCGTTGATCTAAAAGCTCTTTTCCAACCAAGGGGAATCTGTGACTCCCACTTAAACGGCGAAGGGGCGTGACCAGCGATGGGGGGCGTGGTCAGAAAAGGGACGTGGCGAGCTAGACGGGGCGTGGCCGTCGAGGCGCAGGGGCGGGGCGAGGCCGTATCCCCGGTAACGCTGCCCCCGCCCACCTCCGCGGCTCCCAGCATGCTCCGCGGCGCGCGGGCCCGCGGCGGCGGCGGCGGGTGGTGAGAGGCGCGGCGCCATTTTTAAACCGCTGGGCGGCGGTGGCTGAGAGGGGAGGGGGGGGCAACACTGAGGGGAAAGCCGGGTGAGGCGCTGTCTCTTGACTGGGACTTTGCTCCGCGCCGTACAGGCCTCTGCTGCGGCCCTGCTCGCTCCTCCCCTCCCTGCGCCGTCGGTTACCGAGCAGAGAGCGAAAAAAAAACCTGGAGGGGAGGTCGGAAGCCTGACCCGGGGAGCGATCGCCTTTGTCGTGTGTCCCGTGTGGCGGAGCAGCCTGCTGCGGCCCGTGCTAGCTGCTCCCGGGTTTGGGAGGAGCACTCGGCACCGCTGCTACAAGTAGTTAGTATTGCGAAAGTGAAGTATCTTTGATTTAAGCTGAAGTCGAGTTAAGTTTCAATTAAGTAATTGGGGTCTTCTGAAAGTTAGACACAAAGTCCGACGGCGTGTTTTCTTTGAAGCAGTGCTTTTCCAGAGGCTGGTCGTTCTTTGATGGTAACGTCTGCGTTCGGTGTGGTCTGTAACTGAGCAGATGTCTCTTCTATAATCACCTCTGTTTGTAGCCTTTCCCCATCTCAAATGCAAGGTCAGGCAGAGCTGGAGCCAGCTCTAACTTAGCAAGAGTTGTGGAGTTCAAAATAACATCTTTGGAAAGTAACTAAATATGCATAAGATTTTGGGGAAGCCATAAATATGCATGGAAGTGGGAAATACATTCTGTAACCAGCTCTTGTCTCATTGTGCAATTGATGGAGATTATTCTCTCTTGTTGCCCAGGCCTGATTTGATTTCTAAAAATCCAAAATGAGTCTTGGAGAGTTTATGTCCTGGCATTTTCAGTATCACAATCCTGGAGCAAACAAGTTTGGTATAGGAGGAGCCTGCTTGCAACCAGGCTTTCAAATTGTTTACATTTCTATCCTTTCTTTTCCGCTAGTGAACTGCTTGAGGGTGATAGACTGAGAGTGTTGGGGTTGTTCTGCGTAGAGAAGAGAAGGCTCTGGGAGACCTTGTATTGACTTTCTGGTAGTTAAAGGCCTACAGAAAAGCTGGACAGGTGCTCATTAGCAGGGACAGGGTGAGGGAGAATGGTTTTAAGCTGAAATATATTTAAATTAGACATTATGAAGAATTTTTTTTTAATGTGGGGCTGGTGGGGCATTAGAAGAGGTTGCCTGGAGAAGTTGTAGATACCCCATCCTTGAAGTGTTCAAAGCCAGGTTGAATGAGCCTTTGAGAACCTTGTCCCTGCCTGTGGCAGGAGGGTTGGAACTGGGTAATGTTATGGTCCCTTCCAACCTAAACCATTCTATGATAAAATTATTTTTCTGCACTTCTGGATGACACCCGTATTAGCGTGGTTGCTTTAAGTTGCTACATCCATAAGTCACAGGAAAATTAACTTATGGTGACTGACACAGCTTGCTTTATTTCTGACATGTTCTTTGTCTACATACTGTAAGGTGCATATAATCGTATTTATGCCTGCAGAAGGTGTAGGATACTATTGCTAACATAAGCCTTACACCCTACCTGAACATTTGTATTTTTTTAGTCAATATGAAAGGGAAGTGATTTTTCACAAGAGTTTTGATTGTAGACTATGGAAGTATTTGTGACTGCTTGCCCAAGTAAAACTCTGAATGAAGTGAAAGTTGGGGAGAGCTTCTGTCAGGGAGTGCAGTCATAGGATGAAGGAGTAGCAGTTTTTTACTGAAAGAGGGGAGATTTAGATTAGATATTAGGAAGAAATTTTTTACTGTGAAGGTGGTAAGGCACTGGAATAGTTGTCCAGAGAAGTTGAGGGGTTGGAATTGAATGGTCTTTAAAGTCCCTTCCAACCCATGCCATTCTATGATTCTAGTGAGCAAAAGTTCTTTGTGTGTGTTTGCAAGTCTGTTGTGATGGAAAAAAATAGTAGAAAATGTACATGATGTATGCAGTAGTTCTTGAGTACAGCTGGGTTTGTCAACTAGCTCCCGTAAAAATTTGAGTTTGATCAGTAACTGCTGTCGGTTTGACTTAGCATTATATGTGCCTAAACCAAAAATTTTAATCCTGTGTAAAGGTGTAACCTTTCTTGTTGCTTTTCACCTGACAATCAACTGTATCTCTAGTATAAGATAGAAATTAAAAGGGGGATATGATGTGCCATGTGTAGGCATGGACGCTGAAATGTATGCTTAATGTGATTGGAATTTGTACTTTACATAGTGTTGTGGAGGAAGTGGTACTAGTGTGAATGAGACTGGTATCTTCTGTAATGTAGAAGTTGTATGGATATTCTCCAAAGTTTCTGCACTTGGGCATGCAAAGATATTGTCACTGAATTCTCTACAGTGACGTCTGAGTAATGTCCAGATTATGGAACATACTATAATAAAGGTTTTCATGTTGTACTTTGATAAGGGGTTTTTTTCCCTTATATATATGCACAGTGTGTATATATAAATATATGGATTTTTTTTAAGGTGACTACTTTGGCTGTTGCAGGTTGCTGATGATGGATTAGTAGAATAGGAACTGTTGAAGTAATAAGAGGTATGCTATCATATTTCTCATATTATATATAATTTTGGTTTGCTTTTTAATCACTTGGTGTTGACAGGAAGTCTAGCCTTTCATGAGTGTGTTGCATAGTCATTTAAGGGAGGATTTGTTTCACTTAACTTTGACTCCCTAAAAGGCTGTGTATCTAGTCCAAGGCTGTGATTTCATGAACATCTAAGCTTATGATGTGACAGCTTTCTGCTCCTGAAAGGAGAAAGCCTTGCTCCTCCTCCTGCCTTTTCACTTGGCTCTTTGTTCCTTTCTCATAGCCAGTACCAGCTGCCTGCTTTCACTGGTGATGTAACTTGCTGGATTTTTCCATGAGCTAGTGTGACTCAATAACCTCATAGAAAAACTGTTGAGTGTTTTCTGCTTAAGTGTGCTGGCTTCTTGAGTTAAATCAGTTCATGGAATTGTCTGGTGAATGACAAATCTAGGACTGGGGATGAAGAAAGGAATGGAACCTCCCATTCCTGGTGACAGTGAGCTCTTTTATCGGATTATGCTTTTACGTTAGTTCATTATCTGGTCTTCTTGCAGGCTCTTAAGCAGGGATGAGAAGGGGTGGTGTTTGAAGAGTCACTCTCATAAGGCTGTGCTTTCTTGGAGTGTCTCGCTTATTCTTTCAGGCAAACAGTTTATTGTTTCACAAACACTTGACTGACTCAACTCGAGTAGGGGAAAAAAAAAAAAGAGCGTGTAAAGAGGTCTAGAGTTCTGACAGAAGAAGTCACATGGGTTAAGCCATATGTTATATGGAACAGCTGTCTGGCTTTCAACAGATTCTACTGAGAATTGTACTGCTAAAAAAAAAACATGGCCTGAGGCTAAATATTATTTTTCATCAATGATTGTACAATTACATCTACCTGTTTAAAACAGTGTTGAAATATGATAAATTTGTGGTTTAAGTGTGGCTATAGTATGGAAAGCAGAGCAATATAGGAGTTGTATATATCTCCCAGATGAATCAACATGCTGAAATTGTGTAATTTGGTTATGCCAGGTAAGCTAGAGGGAGGCCTTGTTGTTGTAAGCAACGTACAATAAAAATAAAAATTGTAATATAAATAAACACAATTTTATTGATTTATTCATATTTTTCTCTAAAAGCAAATATTCTTACCGTGTTACATGCTTGTAGCTAACAAAAGTAAAAATAATGCAGCTGAAAAGTCTTGTAAAAGAAGAGAAGCCCTTTCTGTGCAGGTACAGTGATGTGCAGATATAAAGTGGAGATGTGAAGTAGGTCTTTAAGCATTGTTTTTCTCTATATGAAAATAAACTGTTGGAGAAGAAAGGCAAAACAAAGGTGGTTCTTGGAAATGTGATTAAACTACTTCACTTAGCAATATTTTTTCCTAGAATATCTAGCTATTTTTACTACTGAATGCGTATTTCCTAGATTTCAGGACTCTGCACCCATACCTGTATACATATGCCTGCACAAAATGATGTTAAGATTTCATAGTATGATTTTGGGGCAACTGAGAGAAGCTTGCAGTTCTGTAGCATAACATACATGAGTGGAGAATTGATTTAGATATGGTGTGGTTTTATTTTCTGTAAAATATGCATTGTGGTTCTCCACTTCTTGAACAGATCTTCAAGAGAGCAAGAAATTTTAACTAGTGTTCCTTTAAAGTATTTCTCAGTAGTTTGGATGTAGTCTTGTGTAATTTTGAAGATTGTTTAAGGTCTGTTTATTGACTGTGAGCAAGAACTGTAGCCAGTAGCAGAGAAGAAATTCTTATTAGTAATATACTTAACATCATTGAGGGCTCACAAATATTTTAACTATTGGCAGTTCACTGCCAGGAATTATTTTGTGATGGGGGAATGATTTTTTTAATTTTAAGGATTGGAGTAGGTTAAATATTACAAGTTGCTATTAATGATTTCAAGGAAAAAGCTGTTGTAATAAAATCTCTGTGTTAACTGTATTTGTTTCGCAGTTGTCACCAGGAATGCAAATCATGAAACTTGCCACTAGATGTCCCTGCAAGCCCAAATAGTCTTGTTTCCTTTAACTCTATTCTGCTTAGGTTTTTGATGTCTGAAACAATTGTTTTGACACTATATTTTACCCCCTCTGTTCTTCCCTTTTTAGTTTTAATGAAATTTTCATGCAGATAAATACATGGCAAGCAGGTGTGTGTCTAGCTTTATATTTTGTAGCAAAAGCTGTGAGGAGAGAATGTACTTCCCATCTGCAGCAGCTTGAAATTTAAAGTTCAAAAGGTTGCATTTCTATTCATCTTTTTCTTGTTGCTATCTCTCAGAAAACGCTATTTTTTGGATGTCTTTTACTTTATATGTCTTATACCACTCCAGAAGTACTTCCTACTCTCAAGGAAGCTGCAGGATTCAGACTCCTTAAATCCTGTGTTCCTCGTTCTCAGCTTTGGCGTATGGTTTGATAGTTACATTTGGTATCTGTAGCTTATGGAAGCAAAGACCAAAGATAGAGAAAGTTGGTTCGTTTTGTTGTTTCTTTGTTGTTGTTCTTAGGGGGAGGGGATTGTGTGGTTTTTTTTTTTTGTTTTTTTTGGTTTTTTTTACAGTGATTATGATAACTCTGGTATGCTTAGATACTCTTAGAGATGTCTTGTGTACCAGAACCATCTGTCTTCTCACATAGTTTATTGTCCTTAGGATCACTGACCACTTCTCTTCATACAGCTGTTAGCTTAACAATTGAAGATGTCTTTATATTGAGTTTGGAAATTGCTGTTGTCCTTTGTTTCTCAACAACCAACAAAATTCAGGAATGAAAAATAGATGATGTATAGATTAGAAAGTTCTTCAGAATTTGCGCTATTAATGTGTGACATTGATTGTGCATATAAGACAGTCACAGAGGAGAATGTTCTTTATTCTGTCTTCTTCCTCCTCCTCATCTCACTGAATTTGAGTGAAGAAGAATACAAAGTAGTTGTTGTTTCGCATGTATTAGCATGGTAACTGGTAGATTTTCCTGTGACCTTTTTTCATCTTGGTGATGGAGGGAGGAAAAATAGGAGAGAAAACTGAAGTGGAAGGCTTTCTTGGTGTTATGCATTTTAGTGGAATGGGTGCTGATATTTTCCTTTATGGTGCTTTATTTTCCTTTATAGGGGATAAATTTTAATCTGTCCTCTAGTCCAGGTGTTTATAAAATGAAATGCAAGTGTTTAAATTGTGTCCATAAAAGATTTAAAGAGAGGAAACACTAGGTGTTCAGCTGTGTCTGTAAAGGTGAGATATTTGCAGTGGCGGTGATCTGACATTTTTTCCTATTTTAGCATTACTTTGTACAAAGTTAACACAGTATAAACTTTTAATGATACGTTGTATGCTTCAGACCTGGAGCTTTTTAGTTACTGATTCAGTTGTGCCAAAAAGTAAGATGGCAGAGTAGTTGTTATCAAAGTTTTGTAACTTCCCTAAAATTTGGTTACAGCTCTTGTTTCCCTGAATCCCTTGAAAGTGTCAACATTGATCAGATTAATGCATTTTAATTCTAACATTGGTAAGAACTAATGAAGTGTATTAGAATACTTCCTCATTTCTCAGCATCTGTTGATTTGCAGCTTTCTCACACCAATACAATATTGCCACATTAAACACAACTCATTCTGGAAAGGTCACAAGAAACCACCAGAAAAACTTTGAAAATGAGGAAGTGACATGTATCAGTGATATTTCAGGGTTGATCTTTGATATCTTCTAGAATGTCCATGAAGCCTTAACTCTTCTCCAGAGAGAGCTTGATAAGAATTCAACAGTGAGAATTATCTGCTCTTCTTCCAGCTAAAATGATGGTGTATTGAGTAGTACAACTTGTTGGGGTAGTGTGACAAACTGTGATAAGTAGTAGCAAAAGCTCTGTCAGATGTCTGTGGCCTCTGCTTGAACCCTACTTAAAAAGGCATAATTAGGGCACTACCAGCATCATAGTTAGATTCTCAGTGTTCAACATAAAAATAACATTTCATGTTATCTGTCAGAGATGCTTGTGTTTATTTTGTATTGACACAAATAATCTTGGTGTTGAAGTTTATTTTGTGCCCCTGAGAGAGCTATTACTTTTCAGGGCAGGCACGATGAGCAGAGAAGAACTGCCCTTTCGACAGGGGTTTCTAACCTGAGTTAGAAATCCTGCAAAGCCAGGATTTTTCTGTACTGAAAGCAAAAGAAAGGCAGGAAATCTTTGAACTGTTAATGTACTCGATTGCTAATTATATGTCCTTGTATTTATTCAGATGACTTGATCTTCTGGGATGTCAGCTGAAAAAGTGGATGGTGTTGCAGATTAGTTATAAGTTAATTTTTATTTCATCTTCTCCATACTCATTGTGAACAGTCATCATAAAATGGATGCTTTGAGCAGTCTCCTTCCTCCCATGGCTGGAAGTAGTGATACAGCTAATTCACAAGAATTACAAAAGCTTCTGATTGATGAAAAAATGCGATGTGAACACCATAAAGCAAATTATCAGACTATAAAGGCAGAACATCTAAGGTATGCTAATTTAAACAAGTTTCTTCTTTTGAGCTTTTAAAAGGCAGAACTAGGTGGAAGGGATTTGTGTATGTGTCTGTTAGCTATTTCTGTTTTAAAGAACAGATTTAAGCATTGTTCATATTAGAAAATAATTCAAAATACTTAAAGTCATTGCAGATTAGGTTTCTGAAGTACATCTTTTGCTCATAAATATTGGATAACTTTTCAATATATTGCAGGAAGTATCAAGTTCTAACTTGATATTTATATATTTGCTTCTACATTTCTGTCTTTTGAGGTTTAAGATCAAGTTTTAGAGTGTAAATATAAAATAAATATGTATTTTATCTTCAGATTACAAGAGGAATATGCAAAATCACAAGATGAACTGAAGCAGTTGTTAGTTGAAAAGCAAACTGTACATGACAAATTTCAGTGTCTTCTTGCTGAGTATCAAGAGGAGTTGCTGGGTAAAACACAAGAACTGGAAAAACTGAAAATGCAGGTGAGATAATTTACTAGCAAGACCGTGTGTATGTTTCTGTTTATGTAAAATGTAAATGCATAGCTTTCTATATTTCAGATATCTTGAAGTTCACCTAACCCCAGTAATGTCACTCCACTAGAGTGACTGTTGATTGAAATTGTTTTCTTGTTTAATCTTCCAAAATCCTACTGGTATGTGCTCTGTTAATACTGAGACCCTCAGTCTCTGTCTGTGTTGTGCTCTTCTGTTATTACAGAGGGAATCATCTGTTCTGAAGGATAACTAGATGCTTAAACCTCTTAGGATAAATGACTAGAAAAAGAGATAATTGTTTCTCTTCTTGATGACAGCTTTCCTTCATCTTAAAAAAAAAAAAAACCAAACAAAACAAACAAAATCCCAACATTTAAGATGATTTGAATGACATTTTCTGTAACTGATTGTTTCTAAGTAATTGTTAAACTAATGCAGGATGCAGTAATAGGAAACAAAAATGACACCTAACAAAGGATCCCAGACTCTAAATAGTGGAGATGTGCCTTGGTACCATGACTAGAATTAGTTTTCAGGGACTTCAGGGTACAGCAAACTGGAAGAAAAGTAGAATAAATTGTAATATGTCATGGTTTATGGATTAAAAATTTTTTTAGTGTTTTTTTTTTTCTTGGTAGATAATTTGCTGTGCTAACCATACCCAAGAAAACTTAAGAAAATACCATGCATCATTGAGACTAAGGCAGGGAATCTTTCCTGATGTTAGTTTCATTTCAAACCAGTACCAGTGTATCTGTTGAAGAATTTATTTGATATGTTTTACAAATAATTGGTTTGATATTGCTGATTTTAATTCTTTGGGGCTGCTTTACTTACTGTTTAATTTTTTCCAAACACTAATTCTTTATAGAATCGTAGAATGGTTTGGGTTTGAAGGGACCTTAAAGATCATCCAGTTCCAACCACCCTGCTATGGGCAGGGACACCTCCCGCTACATCAGGTCTTTATCTTTTATTTGAGACCACTTCTCCTTACCCTTCTACCCCACAAAGGAGATAAATCTCCTGGCAATTCAACTTGACATTTGTATTGCTTCTGCGAGTAAATACTGACATTTAAAATGCTTCTGTTATCTTCCCAGAATATTTTTAGTTCACTATTAAGTTTGGGGTTTTTTGGTTTGTTTTTATTTTTTTTTGTTTTTTTCTTTTGCTTCTTTAACTGCTATTTAAAACTTCTTAGAAAACCATAGTAAATTAAGTATTCCTAAACCCATATTTGAAATAACTAATTCCTATCACAGTGTAAATAAATTAATGTGTATAGTTATTTATGATACCTTTCTGTCTCAAGGTGCTAACGCCTCAAAAATTGGAACTATTAAAAACACAAATACAGCAGGAATTGGAAACTGTTATGACAGAACGTTATCGGAAGCTAGAAAATGTAAGTAGTAAGTACTGAAATTCTGTTTCATTTAGAGTATTGATTAGCAGTTTATAGTTGTTCCTAAAAGTTTAGGAAATTTAAACTGAAAGGGGAGCAATGCATGACATTCTTTGCCTGGTACTGTTGCCTCAGGCAGTGAAGGTTGAAACCCTAGAAGAGGGAGGAGAAAGGGGAATGCAGTTCATCAAATGCAATTCATGAAATGATAGGAACATAGCATTTGACATTTGAAGGAAATAAATCTGAAAACCTCTCTGATTGATGTTCTTGGTTTGGTTTTCTTTTTTCTAACTTAGGAAGTGGAAAAATACAGAACGGATTATAACAAACTTCGTTATGAACATACTTTTCTGAAATCAGAATTTGAACATCAGAAAGAAGAATATGCACGTATTTTAGAAGAGAAGAAAATAAAATATGAGGCTGAGGTACATAGAATGTTTTGGTAGCTTAAAATGTGTCTGATGACAAAGCTGCTTGAACGTTGTACAAACGTTGGTACTTGATGGGTTGTCAGTTTGACACCATTTCATAATGTAGTGTTTGTTTCTGTTCTCTTAATTCTCAAAACACTTGTATGACATAGCCTAAAGCAGTCTCTCTGTTCTGTGATGTGTCGCAATATTTTTTGTGCTGTTATTAATAAGAAGAGACTTTCCTCTGATAAATGACAGCCAGTAGCTTTGCGAATTTCGTTCTTTAATTGCATTTGGGATGGAATTTTAGGCATTACGCTAACCTGAAATTAATAAGTTATCTGAGAAACAGTGGTAAGTTTAAATTTTAAATTACTTATCTAGCAACTATTCCAAGAAGAAGGCAGGAGAAGCTATTGTTAATACCAGGCAATGATGCATTTTGCAACTAAGTCAGATTATAACAGTGGTGGTCAAAATGATACTGACAACATTGGTAACTATTTCAGTTGTATTAACTCTTGAATAAATCATTAATTTTCTGTTTCAGAATTGGGCTTTCAAAAGTGTAGCTAAATAAATTGCCAGCTTATTTAAGTTTTAAATATATGCAGCAGTATAAATGAAGGTTGCATGTCATTTGCATATTCATTTATGTATTTGTCTGGGAGCATATATCCTAAGATGCCAGATTTGAATGTATTAGTCCAAACATGAGAGACAAATCAAAGCAATCATCCCTTTCAAAATCAATCCAAATTTGGAAGTGCAATGCATTAAAAACAGAGCAGTTGTCTTTCCCGGAGCTAAACCCACATGCTGCTTTACAGTCTGCTTTCTTGTGGGCTTGTTGAGTTTGTGATAGTCCTGCAGCTAGTTAGCACCCTTATTGAGAATAAAACTACCTTGAGCCCAGGGCATGATGTGATCTAGTTTCTCTCTTAGTCTTTTTAAACTTTCATGCCATTTAGCATGAGGTGGCTACAAAAATATGCTAACTCTTAAGTGATGGCTTGGGCATATGATGCAATAACTGTCTGAATCTCCCCATAAAAAAGGGATTTGGAGAGCTTTTGCTGCAGAAATTGGCTTTGCTTCATAACTGATGCAATTTCTAAAAGCACTGCTGCAGATCAGAGTTTGCACTAGTCTCCAAATATCAAGAGAACCCGTACATACCTTTCTTTCTCACTCTGTTGCCTCAGTAATACATTCATTCCGCATAACTTATTCTGGAACACTGGAATCTATATATTTGTTTTAGTTACAGCCTCAAGGTTAGTTTGTACCTATCATAATACCTCTTAACAGAAAGACTGGATTTTTTTGCTTTATTTTCTGTCTTGCAGGGCCTAGTCATGTTGACTGTCTTAAGTTACTAGCAGATTTCAGTTCTGTTGTGGTTAAAGGATTGTGGAATCATAATATAGGTTGGAGGATACCTCCTTCTAGTCTAGTGTCCTGCTTAAAATGCTGAAGTATAATGAGGTCAGGTTACTCAGTGTCATGTTCAGTTGAGTCTTGAACATCTGTGATGGAGATTCCGCAACCTTTCTGTGCAAGATGTTCCAGTATTTAACCATCTTCATGGTAAACTTTTTTTCTAATACCTAGTTGGAATTGCAAATGTTTCACCTTGTCTGTTGCCTCTCTTCCTGTCACCATGCATCTCCTCCTTTTCTCCAAGCTGAAGAGACATAGCTCTCTCAGCCTATCCTTAGATCATGTTCTGCAGCCCCCTAACTGTCTTGGTGGCCATCCGCTGGACTTGCTCCAGTTTGTCATTAATCTTTGTGTACTTGTGTACTGGACACAAATTCCAGATGTAGCCTTACAAATACTGGAAAGGGGACAAAGGATCACTTCCCAGGATCTCTGAGCTATCCTTCTTCCAAGTTGCAGCTGGTCATCTTTGCTGTCAGGGTACTCTACTGACTAATGTTCAACTTCTTGTCTACTAGGACCCCTAGATCCTTTTCCATGGAGTTGCTTCCTAGACAGTTGCCCTTAGCCTGTGCTGTTGTACTGGGTTACCACGTACCAGATACATGATTTGTACTTGCTCTTGTTGAAGAGGTTCTAGTTAGCCTATTCCTTTAGCTTGTTCAGATCTCTCTGAATAACAGTTCTGCTTTCCAGCACATTGACCACTTCCCCCCGAGTTTCGTGTCACCCACAAAATTGCTGAAGGTGCTCCATCCCCATCATCCGTGTCACCAAGAACATGAGTCAGTACTGGACCCTGTATTGATGCCAGAAAGACCACACTAGTCCACTAGGCTTTGCACCACTGATCGTCGCTCACTGAGCCTGGCAGCCCAGCCCACTTTATCATCCATTTTTCCAACCCATGTCTCACCAGTTTGGTGAGAGAGAAGATAGTGTGAGACTGTATCAAAGTTCTTGTTAAAATCAAGCTATATGAGATCCACTGCCCTCTCCTTGTCTGCAGTGCAAATCACCTCTTTCTAGAAAGCAGAAAGTAGGTCAGGCAAGATTTGCCCTTAGGTAAACCCTGCTTTCCATCACTTTCTTTCATGTGTTTAGAAATGGCTTTTAAGATGTTTTGCTTCATAACCTTGACAGAGACTGTTGTGAAGCTGACTGTCCTGTAGTTATCTGAATCCCTCTTCTTGACCTTTTTGCTGATGGCTGTGCTGTCTGCAAGTTTCCAGTAATCAGGAGCCTCCTCTAATTGCCATGACTTTTCAAAGATGATAGAGGATAACCTTGTTTGTGATGACAGCAGTGAGCTCCTTCAAAATGCTTGGGTTCATTCCAAGGAACTGTGTGTCCAGTGGATTAAATTATCCCTAATGTTTTCTTCCTTTACTCTGGGTACTGCTTTACTCCCGCAGAATACTCAGGCACTTAGGGACATATGAGGCCCAAGGACAAGGCTTATAGGTGAAAATTGAAGAAAAAAGGGGTATTAAAGAATGTCTCTGATTTTCGAACTCTAAGAAACAAAATAACTGTGAATGTAATTTCTTAATATTTTAAATGCACATTGCTACTCTTTCCTGAATTGCCAACTGCTGTATTTGTTGCTGCCTGACACCTAACCAATCTATTTTTTTTCTGATTAACAACTATCAGATTGCAAGACTGGATAAAGACAAAGAAGAACTCCATAATCAGCTGCTTAGTGTTGATCCCACAAGGGATAGTAAACGTGTGGAGGCACTCTCTAGAGAAAAGGCACAATTGTACCAGAAATTAAAAGGCCTGGAAGCAGAAGTAGCGGAGCTAAGAGCAGAAAGAGACTGTTGTGGTGCACAAGCAGAAAATGTTCAAAGAGTACAAGTACGGCAGTTAGCTGAGATGCAGGCTCTGACAAGGTCTCTAGAGGTAAGTTTATTATTTTTTTAAAAAAATTACCTCCTTGCAGAGTGTAGAGATAATAACGCTTGGCCTGATAGAATTGTCCCTGAAGTCACTGATAATTTTGCTGTCGGCTCTACTATTTGAATTTATTTCAGATTTAAAATCAAATTGTAAGTGCATTGGGAGTCATGTACTGCCAATTCAAACTTGAAAAGGTGAAGAGCTCAACTGAGAGATTCTGTTGAATGATCTCCTTTCTGAACTTGCGAGTCATCCCTGTTTGCAGTCAGCAAGATGCTCACGTCAGCACTTGTCACTTGACTGGAGTCAGAAACTGATGACAATGTGTTAATAATTTTCTACAGTGAATTTTTTATTCTTTTTTAAAAAGTCTTATGATGCTCCACTATTTCTTTAATCTTTTACTCATGTGTCATCTTCTTTCTTGCCTATCTGTGTCTCTCCTTTCACCAACACATTACTGCAATTTTTTTAGTTCTTGGCTGTTACTCTTCCTTAAGGAACCTTCAGTATTTCTGCCCTGTTGTGTGTTTCCCAGGGTTCCACTAAGTTCCTCATTTGTGGTCCTCAGTCCTTTTGTCAGTTCTTGCTTCCTCTTTAAGTAGTGAGTCTTTCCATAGAGATTTCTTGCACAGTTGCAGCATACAGATAGATGGTTCATTTTTCCTGTTTACTGTGATAAGTGCTGTATACCTTTTGTTACAAAATGTTCTGATCACAGCTTAAAAAGTGCTGAAATATTCTTAATTTGGAAAACTTTTAAAGTCCTACTTGAAATAGGTCAGTTTGGAAAAAGGCGGGTGAAATCATAGAATAGATTACCATTTTGATACTTAGTAAAAGTTAAGTTCTTGAGTCTATAATATTCCTTGTAACTGCATTTTATTTCCTCTCTGTGATGTTAGTTCTTCAGTTAATGTAACTGTGCAGGCCAACATGGTACCTTTTTGAGCACCTCTTATAGTCATATTGGTGTTTACAACTTAGTAATTTACTGGTAGGAATACCTGCCTTCTGGCCAAGGCAGATTACCTTTTTCTCTTGTTACGTAGCATTGAAAATGTATGTGATTCTGTGCAGGCAGTGTTAGTGAAAACAGTGTGAATTCTGAGTAAAATTCTAGACCCTTGTATTAGAACATATTGTAGAGCAAAGACAAATACTTATGTATTATATTATTATATAATATAAGGGGTTAGTAGTCTGAAACCTCAGATCAATTGAACCTTTCAAGTGAATAGCAAGACAGTCCTGCTCCAAAGATCTTACAAATATGTCCTTTATTATAGGCAGAAAAGAAGTCTGCTGAGCTACAGATTGATCGAATTGAGAAAGAACTGCGGACAAGTCATGAGCAAAACATTCTCTTAACTAGCAAACTTCACAAATCTGAACGAGAAGTCAATTCCTTAACTGCTCAAGTAAGTACTGTTACTGTATCTGAAATGCATTTTTCATATCCTGTTATTTTTAAGTCGTTCTGTTTGCATTTTACATTAAGAATAAAGTAAGAGTGTTACAAGTTGTGAATTAAAATAGATTTGGATTTTTTTCTCAATTTCAATTGGAAGATATAGAATATATAGTTTTACAGGAAAATCCATCACTAAAAGAATGTCTAAAGATGGAGATTAAGCTCTTTTTATTTACTTCATTTTCTAGTTACTTTTTTCTAAACAGAACAGGGCTCGAAATGGTGTCTGTATATTCATGACTTTTGTACTCATGAAAATAGCTAGGCTATTTCATGAAATCATAGAACAACCAGGTTGGAAGGGACCCATCGGATCATCGAGTCCAACCATTCCTATCAAACACTAAACCAAGTCCCTCAGGACCTCATCCACCCGCGCCTTAAACACCTCCAGGGAAGGTGACTCAACCACCTCCCTGGGCAGCCTATTCCAATGCCCAATGACCCTCTGTGTGAAAAACCTCCTCCTAATCTCCAGCCTAAATCTCCCCTGGCGGAGCTTGAGGCCATTCCCTCTTGTCCTGTCCCCTGTCACTTGGGAGAAGAGGCCAGCTCCCTCCTCTCTACAACCTCCCTTCAGGTAGTTGTAGAGAGCAACGAGGTCTCCTCTCAGCCTCCTCTTCTCCAGGCTAAACAACCCCATCTCTCTCAGCCGCTCCTCATAGGGCATGTTCTCCAACCCCTTCACCAGCTTTGTAGCTTCTCGGCCTTTTGGCTAAGATCGAGTGTAGTGTAGTATTTGATGGAGGCAAGCATTACTTTTTCACAAAATGTGTGAATTGCAGTAGAGCTTTATATTATTATTATTATTATTATTATTATTATTATTATTATTATTATTATTATTATTATTATTATTATTATTATTATTAAATTGGAGTAATGGCTTCTGGAGATCCTGAGGTATCCTTTGAACTGGCTATGTTAGCTTAACTTTAGGAAGCGAGCTGCACTGGAATAAACTTTCGAGATTTAGGTTATGCTAGAAGCAGGATAGTCAGGTTAGCATGGCATTCATTGGCTAAGGCCAGCATAGCCTGTACAGAAACATTTCTGTACAGCACCACTTTGTGTCACTAGAAGTAGGTAATTGTCCTGCAAGATCACAGAATCCCAGAACAACCAGGTTGGAAGGGACCCATCGGATCTTATAGTCCAACCATTCCTATCTAACATTAAACCAAGTCCCTCAATACCTCATCCACCCGTGCCTTAAACACCTCCAGGGAAGGGGAATCAACCACCTCCCTGGGCAGCCTATTCCAATGCCCAATGACCCTCTGCGTGAAAAACCTCCTCCTAATCTCCAGCCTAAATCTCCCCTCGCGGAGCTTGAGGCCATCCCCTCTCGTCCTGTCCCCTGTCACTTGGGAGAAGAGGCCAGCTCCCTCCTCTCCACAACCACCTTTCAGGTACTTGTAGAGAGTAATGAGGTCTCCTCTCAGCCTCCTCTTCTCCAGGCTAAACAACCCCAGCTCTCTCAGCCGCTCCTCATAGGGTCTGTTCTCCAGCCCCTTCACCAGCCTCGTTGCTCTTCTCTGGACTTGCTCCAGAGCCTCAACATCCTTCTTGTGCTGAGGGGCCCAGAACTGGACACAGTATTCAAGGAGCGGCCTCACCAGTGCTGAATACAGAGGGAGAATCACCTCCCTGGACCTGCTGGTCACACCATTTCTGATCCAAGCCAGGATGCCATTGGCCTTCTTGACCACCTGGGCACACTGCTGCCTCATGGTCAGTTGGCTGTCGACCAACACCCCCAGGTCCCTCTCCTCCTGGCAGTTTTCCAGCCAGGCTTCTCCCAGTCTGTAGCTCTGCATAGGGTTGTTGTGCCCCAAGTGCAGGACCCGGCATTTGGCCGTGTTAAACCTCATGCTGTTGGACATTGCCCAGCGGTCCAGCCTGTCCAGGTCCCTTTGCAAAGCCTCCCTACCCTCCAGCAGATCGACACTTGCACACAGCTTTGTGTTGTATGCAAACTTGCTAAGTTTTTGAGTTGGCACCAGATTCTGCAGTTTTTATTCTATGTGTATATGCTTTTTTTTTTTTAATCTTCAGAAATTTCTAGAAAAATATTAGAGAAGGCTTCTTCAAAGTTTTACTTGGTTGTAAGGACTCCTCAGTTACACAACTTAGATCATTAATACAATTTCAAATGTGATTACTTGAATAAACAAGAAAAATCAAAACACTAGTAAACTGGTCTACCTTCAAGTGTTGCAGAATAGTTACATTACCTTATGTAAATTTTGATCAGAATACTAGTCCTTATGAAATAGTTACTTGGGTAAATATTTGTTTTAAGCTGTTTCTTAGTCTCTCCTTTCGGGAGAGAATATGACATAATACATTTTTTTCACATCTGTCAGTTCCTGGTAGCAAATTTAATCCCCTGTGTTTTCTTAGCTTTCTGGAGCGGCTTTAGTTAGTTCTGAACTAACTATAAAGCCAATAATTTTGATCTTGTATGTCTAGCTGAATGGAGAATAAAGCTCTCTATTGTCTTAAAGCTATCCTGCATTTCTGAATATACTTTCCAAAATAACACTAACAGTGGACATGGCAGTTAATGCTGTCATAATATGCCTCAAGAAAGATACAATGCAGGAAGAAAACCAGCCTCTACTGTAGTTGTTCTTTAACAGTCACAGATTCTATTCAAAACAGGCTATACAGTGGACATTAGAGTTCCAAAGAATGTTCTATTTTGGCCTAAGAATATCTATACCAATATTTAAAACTTCTTTACACAATGAGTCATACTTATGTCCCATAAGTAATAAATAGGAGAGGAAGACTTGTTAAATATTTTTTAATCAATTGTCTAGGCTGTTAGTCTTTACTTTTTGTATTACCTCGTGCTCTCCGCTCTTCTCCAGAAGTACGAGAACATTAAAATGTTCAGTGGGGTTGCTTGAAGGGAGGAAGAATTCTATCCTGCTCTATACCCTTTCTGCACCCATTCAGAATTATTCTCAAGAAGAGGTGTGCATGCATTTGTCTTCTGGATTTTGTGCCTTAAAAAAAGCCACCTTAAATCTTTGCAATTTGCTCTGAAATGTTCTCAACTTAGTATTTAAGCAACCAAATCCACCACGTAGTTATTTAATAAGCTACTATGTCATTCTTAGCCTTTTGCCACTTGTATATGCTAGCAGGCTGAAATGACATTTGTCATTGTGAATGGATTTTCATTATAAGAGCTTTCCTCTAGATATTTAATTTTCATTGACCGTGTAATTACTGCGTACAAATGCCTAAACTGTAGAAAGTTTCTGTGCAAGGAGTAATTGTCTTTGATTTGATGTTCTTAAAGCTGCTTTTATAATGCCTTTCAATGTGTGACACAGTTGTAGAGCAGTATTTGATTTGAAGTACTTTTTAGAAATATGAAGACTTGGATTTTTGAGCAAGTAGTGTTGCATTCCAGAAGGTCAGGGGGATTAAAAGTAGATACTAAATTGGGGGAGCAATTGACAATCTAGTTTTGCATATCACTGTTTTTTTAAGGAGATAAATTTACCTTTCTTTTAGCTTTATTTTGAGGGATCTTTACATATACTTCATTTCTGTTTAAACTGTTGTGCTGATGCTTGAGTTATCAAGACATTTTGGGTCTTATGCAGTTTGTATCAGCTTCACAGCAAGATATTTCTAATGAGTAGTATTTTTAGAAATACCCCGATATGTAGAATGTGTAGCATTCAGAAAACAAGTTTTCAGGTCCAATCTCTCTCATCTGTGTCTATCAACAAGGCTTCTTATAAGAGTAACTTTTCTATACTGTAGCTTGTAATAACTGGCTAATTAAAGATGAAATACATGTCAATAGTCAGACAGCCTGGTTCTGGGAATATTTGAGCACTTTAATATTTTTTTAGTCAGGGAATAAATAAAATTTGCATTTCAAGACAACTGGCAACTCATTCAATAATCTTCAGTGTGTGACCAGAGGAATTAATAAAGCCCTGTAATAGCACTGATTATTATTTGGGGAATCTGATCATGTCAATACCCTTAATGTGAGAGTAACTACATAATTGTCATTAAAAATTACCTACAAAAGTGGATATCCTGGACTGGCTTTCAGGAAAGCAGTAGATCAAAAAAATACTGAAGATACATGTAAAGTAAGTATGGTCCACTATTATTTTGTGGATTTTCTTATTAGCAAAGTATCACCTGAAAAACTTACAGTAAAGCTGGGGAAAAAAAATATATTTATCATAGTTGGTTTGGGTTCTTTTCTAATTCATAGGTAGAAGAACTTAAACATTCACATAAACTGGAAGTAATAAATGTCAAACTGGAGGCAGCAGTAACAAAGAGTGAGGTAGAAAAGGAGAGGAACAAGATTCAGAGTGAAATGGACGGTAAAATATGCAATTAATTTCTACTTTTGTTTTGGTTTATTTTATTTCTTAATTGCAGTACTACAATTATTTTTCCTCCAAACATTCTTCAGCAGCCTTCACCTTCTGGTCCGTCTCATAGTTCTGATAATTCATTTTTCTATCTGAAATACCAGTGCAGTTTTGTGTGGACTGCTGGATTGAAAACAACAGCTACAGAACAGTTCTGCATTTGTGTAAACTAAGGAATCTGTGATACACTTTGAGCATGATGTTTTAAATCACATACTTCATAGAGTTATTTTTTTTTCCTATTGTGAAATTATAGAGTCATCAGTGCTCTTCTTGAAACCTTTACATGCCATAGGGCTTCAGTGATTTTATTTTTTATTTTTTTTTAATTTCTGTGTCCATGGAAATGTTAACAGCTGTGAAACAAAATACAATTTCTAGCTTGTTCTTTGAAGAAAGTAAGTGATGGTCTAAGCTACCTAATCCAGGTGATCCTGGAGGTGGCATGAAACAGCCTTCTTGCATGAAAAGTCCAAAGCTTTCTCGTACTAGTTTTGTGCCAGTGATTTAAATCACTACACAGTTTTAAAGTGAATTGACCTCACCAGTTTCCCATAAACTCAAACCAGTACCTTCATCTTCCTGGATCAATTGTTTCTGTTCACTGGGATTTAATATTAAGTTCTGAGGGCAACCAAAAGTGATGATTTCTGTATCAACAATGCACTTATATTGCGAACTATGTGTAGGACCTTTTGAAACATGAAGCTTATACAGACAAGATTTAAGCTAACCTGAAGTTGCTGTGGAATCCAGTTTGTGTCACTGAATTAGCTAAATAATCAAGAATCCTTGTTGAAGCATGGTGTCCTATTTACCAGTGAACATAGATGTCTTGGTCACAAGTTTTTAATTTGCATCTTCTACTCATGTATATGGAGTCATAATTTTAGAATTGGCTCATTTTGTAATGTCAGTGCATTAGAATGGAAGATTTGTAGATTTGTTATAGCATGGTTTCACGAGTAAGCAGTTGCTGTCAACCATAAACTTTTCCATAAAAAGAAAATAAGTTTTCCTTCTTGACATTTACATAGCTATTATGGAAACCTTTTTGTAATCCAGATACAATTGCTTAGCAGAAGTTACTTTGGAGTTAAAATCTATAATAATATCAACTGATTAATTCCTTTTGTATGTTAATAGATAAGATTCCAGTGTAATGGCCACTTTTTGAAAGGTTTTCAAGTGTTGCTTTTAGCACTAGAGAAAGGACTCTTCTGTTTCTTTTGGGAATGCCCCCCCTCGTTCATTGTCAGATAAATTGTGATTTTTATCTCCCTTTTATCAATTTATGAATATTGGATTTCATCAGATTGATATCAATAATGAAATCTGAACTTTTTTTTTTAACGTATAATGCAGGATTGCTGTCAGACAAGGAAATTCTTCAGGCAGCCGTTGAACATCATAAGTTGCTTTTAGTAGAAAAGGATCAAGAGCTCATTCGTAAAGTGCAAGCTACCAAAGAGGAAGCTTTTGAAAAAATTGCAACCTTACAGGATGAAAAGTATGTTGATTTACTGCTCAACTTATAAAAGAGAAGTGTCTTGAGTAGCTTCTAAAAATGTCATTTTTAGCAACAAAACACTTCTGGCATTTTGTTGTGATTCTTATGTACATGTTGAATATTGTCTCAGGTTAGAACTTGAGAACAGATTAGCTGATCTAGAGAAGATGAAGCTAGAACAAGATACCTGGAGGCAATCTGAAAAGGATCAGTATGAAGAGAAACTACGTGTGATACAGACAGCCGAGGAATCTAGCAAAAAGGAACTTCAGCGTTTGCGGTAGTGTGTTTTTTCTAACCTTAACACATTTCTCATTTCCCTCTCCCCGCCCCCCTTGAGTTTATTTACAGAAGTCAGTATACAAGTTTGCTATTAACAGACAGTTAAATATTCATTATAGTAAGTTAAACAAAATTATCTTTTTCTACCTTGTGTAAAACAAGGGCAGAATTAAAAATGTGCCACTTAATGTTTGGCATACTTTCTTTTTTTTCATCCAAACCCTTAAAAATTATGTTATTTTAATAAGCATTTAAGGACATAATTTTGCAATGCTCGTGCATGTTAAAATTGTGTCTGTGCTGGCCACTGGCGTTGCCCCAGCATTAGAATAAACCATTTCTCTTTCCACTATGGCAGTGTATCAGCCACTGGCAAACTGGGATCCTAACACAATCTTTGAGGTGGCTGTTCTAGTTCTCAGTGAGGTTATTTTACTATAGTATTTGTATGAAGGTCAGTATGTTAAAATGAGCAGAAGTCATACTCCAAGGGCAAACAAATCAATGTATTTTTTTACTCCTATATCTAGTCTAATAATCAATAAAAATGTCTTTTAAATCATTGTTTAGTTAAATGTATATCAGCTTATGCAATATTTTCTATTGTCAGACTGATTTGTCCTGATTTCTAACATCTGTATTTTAATTAGATAAAAATAAGGATGTCTTATACAATTTTAGATTAAAAATGCAGCAACAAGCTATTCAGGCAGAGGAGTTGGAAGAAAAGAAACGTGAAAGTGCTGATCTGAAACAGGTACGGTTTTATTGTATTGTTATGTTTTATAGAGAAATACAATCTTTCCTGTAGTTGCCATGTCCAGTATTTTAAGATTAGTTTGTATTTCTAAGGCTTTTTTGTGGAGAGACAAAATACATGCAATAGATATTTAAAACCCAAGGTGTTTAGAAACCAGTCATGCTTCCCTAGACCTTTATAAATGGATTACAGCTTTTTGCTTCATGTGTTCTGTGGATACTAAGGATTTCGGAGCTGAATGTTGATAGACTGGTCTATTGGATAGTTATGCACTATTTAACTGGAGATTCAGTTTCCATGGAGACTTATAAATTGTTTCTAGGTAATGCTTTGCATTTACACTATATCTCTTATCTGAGGTTCTTCAAGTGCTTAACAGATGTTTCGTAAATGAATAAACTAGCGTAAAGAGGTGTATTTCTATTGCAGAGTGAATTGATGGCACTGTTGAAAATAAAACATAATTCTTTTAACCCCTGGTTGCCCATGATGTTATTTAGTAGATAAGAATATAGCTGTGCACCAAAGTAATCTGCAAGCTGTGTGCATTTGAAGTTCAGGGCAATATATTTTTTTGCCTCTAGAAATCAGAAATTGGGGTAGCTGAGTGTGCACGTAGGAAGAGGAAAGGGAAGTCATCCTTTCTATGTGCTGGCTGTGGAGGTTGGACTATACTTACTTGCTTTTGTGAACTGAATGGTAGTGCCAGTGCAGGCTGTAATGCATTGTGCATTGTGAGAAAGAAGAGTCTGGGATGGCTCCGCAGCTTAGCTACCAACTGTGTGGTGTTCTAGTTCTGTTCAGCCCTGGGGCTTAATATGGATTTCTTACGGTCTAGGGGACACATCAATTACTGAAGACTTCTGCCTTCCTTTCTCTTTCTCATTTTAACTACAATAGAAAACCTTTGTCTAATAGTGATGTACTGTAAAGCTTCTGGAGAAGCTGTTGGGTAAGGAGAAAAGGAACAGATAAGAAAGGTGTATGAAAAGCTAGTGCAGCCAGTTGGTGTCTGCATTTTGCTCTATCCCAGTATCTCAAAATTAATTAATAGTTATTTGCATACCTTCTCAAATGGAAAAATTTAATTTCTTTGTAGCAAATTCACAACATGCAACTCCAGCTTGCCTCGCTTTCTCAATCAGAAAATGATTTGCTGGAGTCTAATCAGAAGCTGAAGGAAATAATAGAAAGATTGAAACAAGAATGTCAACATGCAAGGACTCAGGCAGAAAAAGCTCAGCTGGAGACAGAGAAGTAATTTTTTTCTTCCTTTTACCTTTGCTTTTCATATTGCTCATGTTCCTGTCACATGCGTAACTTATTATGTATTGTAGAGTCTGAATAAAATTAGAAATTAAAAATGAACAGGCAGTAGTGGACAATTTTAAAAACAGCTCTACATTCTCTTATGCAGTGTGTGTATAAAAGCTTTGCCTGTGATAATGTCAAAACCAGGAGTTTGCTTCTGTTTCTGTTGCAGTTCTTTACTAGTGGAATACACCATGTGTATGAAATGAAATCTGATTTATACTGAAGTGAATATCAAACCTAGTAGTTTCAGTTGATCTATAGTTTCATGTACAGCTCTTTTAAAGATGTTTAAGCATTAAGGGTGAAAAAAGCATTTATGCATTGTATTATGCTTTGATAATGTTTCAGGGACCCAGTCTGTGTATGTGTGTGTATATGCTCCTCCTACTTCTCCACCCCCTGATCCTTTTTGGCTAATGGGAGGCAAATAAAAGCTTATTGAACGTCTTCTAGTTGATCTCATCAAAATTAAAAATCATCACTTTTCTTTTTTTTTCACAAGCTAGAGCACATACAGTCAAAATATGCTAATAAATTCTGAAGGAATGTAGGAAGTATGTAGATACTGGGATATACACCAAGGCAAATACTACAGAAATTGAGCAGCTTTGCAGCCTGTATTTAAATCCTCTGGGTCTGTCCTACTGTTACCTTGGGAGCCTTGGGATGTGTTTCTGTTCTTTTTCTGACTCCATGGGTGATAGGACTTCCTCCTTCAGTTCAGTAATTCTTACGAGCTTGGACTCAAAGCGTTGAGTTAGACTAAAGCAGTTTGGCTTAAGGAGAAAATGAAATAAGGACCAAAAGACAAGAAAGCATGAGATAAAAAGTTTCAGAATGAGTAAAATAATGTCAGTTGAACTGTAATGGGCAAAGGTGCTGCCTGCCTGAGTTTGTGAAATGAGAAAAGGGCTGAAGGCAAATGGTGAGACTAATACAGTTCAGACGTGAGCTCCAACAGGCACTTGTTAAGCATTTCAGGAACGTTATTCATGGCACTTAGAAAATAATCTCATTGCATTTTAGACCACAGTCTCAACCAAAATTCTTTTACTGTTAAGCAGTCCTTTTAGAGAAAACTCTGATTCCTGGGTAGTAGTAGTAATTTACAGTCAACAGCAAAGTATAAACCACACTGGGCCTACTCAGAGAACTGTGATGGGTGCCAAAGTGGGCCAGGATCCTGGTTCTGATGGATGATTCCTAATAACTCTGCTGTGCTGAAGGGAGGGTGTTTGGTGAAAAATTTATTGAGGTTTATTTTAGAGTCCCTGTAGGGAAATGGTATTGGACCAGGACTGGAGGCGTATGGATACACCAATATCAAGCCTTGAACTGCATTTCTTAGAATGCTGCATAGAATCTCACCTTTTGATGTTTATTTTAATATAGTCATGTAGTTAAATATGCGGTTAGGTCTTGTCTACTTTGACCAACAATGCAGGTAGCCTAAACTAACAAGGCAGCAGAGAGAAACTGGCTTCTTTCCTATCCACTGCTAGGGAACACAGCCTAATTTGAGTATGTTCTAACCATGTAAAGGCCTAAGTAGGTAGTGTATGTCATTGGTGGTTTGTGTTCAGCTGGAATGTTGTCTAGAAACTGTATTGATGGGAGCCTCCTGATGTGTTGGTGTTTGTTCTGGTTGGCAACACAAAGTCTGTACTTCCCTCTTACAAAGGTGTAATAGACCACATGGGGCAGCAACCTATTCTCTTATGCCTTGCCTCCCAAACAAACATGGTAATGGTCAGAGTTTCTGACAATTTTCTGAACAAGTGATGCCCAGTATAGCCATCTCTTCTTCTGTTCCAGTGTGATTATTTAATCTGACTGTAGACATTTTCTGTGAATGGTTTGGCAGCATGCCAAGCCAATAACCAGCCAACAATTACTTGACTTACTGGAGTCAGCATTCAAAATTTACCTCATTGTTGAAGAAGACTGAGAGTGATGTTAATGCACAGGTTTGAATATTGTTAGTCACAATTAGATTGTTAACACAAGCAAATGCAAATCAGGTGTTTCAAAGAGTTGTGAAAAGATGCATCTATTTTAAGAGCCTTAAGGCATTAATCTTTTAACCTGATTTTTTCAAAGGACTTTAGAATACAAACGTATAGAGTGGATGGAAGAGAAGCACGCACTGACTCAGCGCATCACAGAGAATGAGGAGAAATACAACCAAGTGAAGAAAAAACTGTCTCAAGCTGCTGTTGCTCAGAAAAAGGTATGTTTACTCCTCCTTTATGAATGATACAGCTTACATAAAAATCAGACTTACTTTGGCTAGCTAGAGTTGTTTTAATATGAAGAGGAGTTTATTTGCAGTCTACTATATATGATAAATTAGGTCAGGTTCTTCAAGATTAGCACAGAGTTAGTTTAAAGTGATATGCAAAAGAATATTACAACCAACAACTTTGTTATGATGTCATCAGAGATTTTTGTGAGGCTTTTTTATTTTGTGTGCTTGTGAGTATGGTTATTTAAGAGGTGGACTGCTTGATTAGTAAGGATGATGTTTTGGATGCTACACAGGTGATGTTCTACTTTTCCTTGATGGCATATTGACATTTTCTGTCTTCTCCTAAGTTTGTTTTGTATGAAATAACTTGAAAGGAAAAGCTGATTGTTTGTGAAAGCTCAAGATTAATTGGCAATTCTATACGTTGGACATATATAGGTTATGAAACCTGCTAGCTTTTAAGGGTGTTAAAATTAAGGTCAACGTGAGCAAAAAATAAAAGCACACTTTTCGTCATATTTTTACTTATTTATACTTGGTCATTTAGGGAACGAGTGTAGTAACTCTTGCATACAGTTGGTGTTTGTTAGTACAGGATGTCACTGGCCAAGGAGTGACTGACAGCTCTGCATCTTTCAGTTACAACTATGGATCATTTCCTACCTCTTTTGTTTCCCATCATGAGGAACTTCATTCGGATCCTTCAAACACCACAGCAGTGTTTAAGGAAGAAAAATCCTAAAAACTGTCATAGCTTAAAACAGTGAATGGTGTAGATTTTATTTTTTGTAGGATCTGAGCTATCATGGCATTACTAAGGTCTGTTTGAAATGTCTTTTTGACAGAGAAAGACTCTTAATGATAATAAACAAAGAAGGGCTCAAGAGAAGCTAGAACTTTTGGAAGCCATGGTAGAAGAACTAGAAAAAGAAAACCAAGTGCTAAATAGGTAATGAACTTTGCTTTTTCTTGTCTTGAAAAATGATCCGTCCAAGGCCTGACTGACAAATATGAAGACAGAAGATACATGACAGTTTAGTAACTAAACAGCATTTTCAGCACTAGAATTCTTTGAATGGAGTCCACTTGGGATGAACAGCTGCGAGCTTATAAGACAACTGTAAGGCTGTCTCTTTTGGGAGAAACCAGGGAAAAATATCTGACATATGCAGTTGCAGGAATACCTTCAAAAGAAGGAATTTTGTAAAGCAGGAGGCGTGGCAGTGAAGCAGTGTTAAGAGTTGAAAGCACACTATGTAAAACTAAATAGAAGACAGGAAAGAAAAAGATGTTAGAATTAAGGAGAAACAGACTTGACATTGTCTTTGAAAGACACACTCCTATTTTTTTTCTCTTCATTGAGCACCTCTGGAAGATTTGATGCAATAATTTAATGTGGCTGCTGCAGCTCACAACTGTGAATGCTATTGAAAGCTTAATTTATTCCAAGGAAATCCTACTCTGTAATACAGCAGATAGCTTAATGTGTAGAAGGACTTCTTAGATGAAACATTTGGACAGAAGAATATACACAGATCTCCCTCCTTCTAGTTTTCCTGGTATATCATTTGCCTGTCTGTGCATAATAAGCATAGACTACTCATGGAGGGGGATGCTTCTGTGTTGGGATAATAAAGATTTTGAGCAATATGATATCTCTTGTTTCCTAGGCAGAACACTTCCTATGAAGATTACGCACGCCTCCAGAAGAGACTGAAGGACTTGCAACGTAGACACGATGAATTCCGGAGATTAATTCTGAATCCTAACATACCGCCCCTCAATCCATTCAGTATGATGTCATCATCTGCCTTGCCACCTCAGCCTGAAGTGTCCTTACCCCTTCTTCAGGTGGTGATTATTACAAGTTGTGAAACTAACACAAGGGAAGAGGTTACTGGCATTAGTCTTAAGGAAGGAGTGCTTGATCAGAAGAGGGGAAACAGATGAATGCTTGTAGTGGTGTTTCTTTCCTTGCAATAGGATGGAGTTCTTGAAAGACAAATGTTGCATTACGGAATGTAACAAGCAGGCAATTTTAACCAGATTCTCTGTACTTTGTTCTTCTGACAGGCTTTAAATGGGTCATTCTGGGCCAGAAATACCATGGTGTTGGTCTCGCACTGTGGTTTTGTTATTAAAATGCAGTATTGTTGATTTCTTGTGTGGTTTAAGAGTTTTACTTACTCTGATGAGCTGGTCAGGATGCGAATCTCTCTGGCTGAAGTTGACCAGGCTGACTTTACAGATTCTTGGTAACTGAGATCCTCAGCACTACACATGCCTCTTCACCCGAGAAGAGGAATTCCTGCACGTGTACTTCTTGCTGATACTGTTTGTCATGAATGTCAGAATAATGCCCACAAAACATCAAAGAGTAAAATTTAATGAACAAGGATATTTTCATAGAATCATTAGGTTGGAAAAGACCTTAGAGATCATCAACTCCAACCATATCTGTCTAAAAATAAATCATGTCCCCAAGTACCTCATCTTTCCTGCCTTTTAAATACCTCTAGGGGTGGTGACTTTACTGTCTCTCTGAGCAGCCTGTTCTAGTGCTCATAACCCTTTCTGTGAAAGGGTCCTATCACGTGGAAGAAGAGACCAACACCTACCTCTCTGCAACCTTCTTTTAGGTAGTTGTAGAAAGCACTAAGGTCTCCCCTCAGCCTCCTCTTCTCCATGCTGAACAACCCTGTTTCCCTCAGCCACTCCCCATAAGACTTGTTCTCCAGCCCCTTCACCAGCTTTGTTGCTCTTCTCTGAATATGCTCCAGGACCTCAATGTCTTCCTTATAGTGAGGAGCCCAAAACTAAACAGTATTCAAGGTGCAGCCTCACCAGTGCAGAGTACAGGAGAAGAATCACTTCTGTGGTCCTGCTGTCTGCACCATTTCTGATGCAGACCAAGATGCTGTTGGCTGCCTTGGCCACCTGGGCACACTGCTGGCTCAGGTTGAACTAGCTGTCAACCAACACCCCCAGGTTCTTCTCTGCCAGGCAGCTTTCCAGCCATTCTTCCCCACGCCTGTAGCATTGCACGCAGTTTTTGTGTCCCGAGTGCAGGACTCAGCACTTGGCCTTGTTAAGCCTCATCCCACTGGCTTTGGACCATCAATTCAGCCTGTTCAGATCCCTCTGTAGATCTTCCCTACCCTTCAGCAGATGGCCACTTCCTCCCAGTTTAGTATTGTCCACAAACTTGCTAAGGTTGCACTCAATCCAGGTCATTAATAAAGGTATTGAACAGGACTAGACCCAGTACTGAGCTGCTGGGAACACCACTTGTGACTGGCTTTTGGACTTGACAATTTAAATTTTAAAATCATTAATTAAAGAAAGTGAAATTATTGCTCATTCTGGTCCCTTGTATGTGTGCAAAATGTAATAGAGCTACTTTTTTTTTTTTTTTTATTTCAAGGAGGAACAGCATCAAAGAGAGCTTTCCCTACTTCGCAAGCGGTTGGAAGAGCTAGAAACAACGCAGAGAAAACAGCTACAAGATCTCGGACCATCCAGGGAACGATTAATGGTGGGTGCATACAGAGGCTCAGCTAGAAACATGATCACCGGTGAAGACAATGCACAAAGTGAGGACTCCAAATAAAATGGCAAACTCCATGTGCTGTCTCAGTAGTGTATCCTTTGTGCATGCTTTTAATATTTTGCCAAAACCATGCTTGTATGTGCCTGAATAGCACAAACTATTTTCTGCATAGTTTTCTATTTATTTTTGATAGACTGTCATAGATTATCAAAGAGAATGGTGCAAAACATGGGATGATTAATTGTTTTGAAATGTTTTTATAGAAATTACGTAAAATTATTTGAAAGTTAAATCTCGGCAAACACAAGAAAAAGTCAAGGTTTGTGTTGGGCTGACATTTAAAATAAAAATGAAAATAAATTTTTTTAATCAATCCTATAAAATTTATTTGCTAGAAATTAGTGTGTCTGCGTGGCGTTTTCTGGGTTGCTGTTTTTTTTTAACAATGCTATAATCCGCATATAGTTATTTTGGAATTCCCAGGCAGATGAAGAATAGAAGAGTATAGTCAGGACCCTACATTTTACAAAAGCAAACTAGCAGCTCTTTAAGGAGTTAGTAGGAACCCCTGGGACATGCTCCTCAGGGAGAAGGGAGCAGAAAAGAGCTGGCAGATATTTAAGGATGCTTTCCATAAAGCGCAAGAGTGCTCAGGCTTCAGATGTAGAAAAGCAGGCAGGGAAGGAAAGAGACCAATGTTACTGAGTTGAGACCTGCTGGCCAAACTCAAGAAGAGTGAACTGCAAGCAGAGACAGGGGAACCTGGGAAGAGTGTAGGGATGCTGCCTGGTTGTGTATGGATGCGTCAGAAAGGCCAAGGTGTAGCTGGAGCTGAACTTTGCAAAGGAAGTGAAGAGTAACAAGAATGGCTTCCACAGGTCTATCAATCGGAAAAGGAAGGTTAAAGAAAGAAAGAATGAAAATGATGACTTCTTATCAACAGATAAGGAGAAGGCTGAGCTACTTAACAACTTTTTTGCCTCAGTGTTCCCTGACAACCGTTCTCCTTGCCTGTCCTGGGTCATGGAACAACAAGATGGTGACCAGAAGTGTAAACCCCCTCCCACTGCAGGGGAGGATCAGGTTCATGAACACCTGCGGGATGTGAACATATGTGTCAATGGAACCTGATGAGATGCATCGCAGAGTCATGAGGGAATTGGCCAATGTGGTTGTCAAACCGCTCTCCATGATATTTGAAAAGTCAAGGCAACCAGAAGTCCCTAGTGCCTGGAAGAAGAGTAGCACTGTGCCCATTTTTAAAAAGGAGTAGAGAAAACAACCCTGGGAACTACCAACCTATCAGCCTCACCTTTGCTTGGGAAGATCGTGGAGCAGATCCTCCTAGAAGCTATACTAAAGCACAAGGAGGATAGGGAGGTGATTAGAGGCAGCCAGCATGTCTTCCCTAGGGGTAAGTCCTGCCTGACCAACCTGGTGGCTTCCTATGATAGGGTAATCACATCAATGGACACAGGAAAAGCAATAGATGTGATCTATCTGGACTTCTGTAAAGTCTTTGATGCAGTTCCCCACAACACCCTTCTCTAACTTGGAGAGATACGGATTTGATGGGTGGACAGTTCAGTGGATAAAGAATTGGTTGGATGATTGCTTTCAGAGACTAGTGGTCAATGGCTTGATGTCCAGATGGAGATCCATGACAAATGATGTCTCTCAGGGTCTGTACTGGGACCAGTGCTGTTTAATGTCTTCATCAATGATATGGACAGTGAGATTGAGTGCACCCTCAGCGAGTTTGCAGATGACACCAAGCTGAGTGGTGCAGCTGTCACATCAGAAGTACGGGATGTCATCCAGAGGGACTTGGAGAGTGGGCCTGTGCAAATCTCATGAGATTCAACAAGGCCAAGTGCAAGGACATACACCTGGGTTGGGGCAATCTGCAGTTTCAATACAGGAGGGGGATGTGATTGAGAGCAGCCCTGGGGAGAAGAACTTGCAGGTGCTGGTTGGTGAGAAGCTCAACATGAGCTAGCAATGAGTGCTCACAGCCCAGGCAGCTAACCGTATGCTAGGCTGCATCAAAACAAGCGTGGCCAGCAGGACACAGCAGGTGATTCTGCTCTTGTACTCTGCTCTGCTGAGACTGTACTTAGGGTATTGTGTCCAGTTATGGAATCCTCAACATAAGGAGGATATGGAACTGTTAGAATGTGTCCAGAGGAGGCCATGATCACAGGGCTGGAGCACCTCCCATACAAGGACAGGCTGAGAGAGTTGGGGCTGTTCAGCCTTGTAGAAGAGAAAGTTCTGTGGAGACTTTATAGCAACCTTACAGTACATGAAGGAGCTACAAGAAAGCTGAGAGGGACTTCTTACAAAGGCTTGTAGTCATAGGACTAGGGGCAATGTGTATAAACTGGAGAGGGGCAGATTTAGACTGGACATGAGGAAGAAATTCTTCACAATCTTCCTTTTCTTGTGCTTCCCTGAGCAGAGAGTGATGGAGGAATCAGTAACGCAGGTTGGTGACCTGCATGGCTCTGCCTTGAAGCCTGGCAGGGCTGGAACTGCAGCAGTGACACTAGCTCAGCTGACACCAGTATTCCTTGCAGGCATTGCTCCAAGCTGTGCTTTCATACTTGTAACCACTCCAGGGAGACCTTGTAGCAGCCTTGCAGCACTTGAAGAGGGCCTACAAGAAAGTTGGGAAGGGGCTTTTCATCAGGGATTGAAGTGACAGGACTAGGGGGAACAGTTTTTAAGCTGGAAGAGGGGAGATTTAGATTAGGTATTAGGAAGTATTTACTGTAAGGGTGGTAAACCACTGGAACAAGTTTCCCAGGGAAGCTGTAGCTGCCCCATCCCTAGAGGTGTTCAAGGCCAGATTGGATGGGGCCTTCAGCAGCCTGGTCTGGTGGGAGGTGTCCCTGCCCATCGCAGGGGATTGGAACTGGATGGTCTTAAAGGTCCCTTCCAACCCAAACCATCCTGTGACTATTCTATGATTTTAAAGTACACAAGTTAATCAAAATAACCTCCAAATGCGTTTTATTCTAGATAAACCCATAGAAACACCAACATGTATTTGTCATTTGCACTTTTTTTAACCATTCATTTTAAACAACAGGTTAACTTCTGTACAACAGGAAATACTTTACACATCAGTTAAGGTTTGACTTCAAAACTAGATGACAGCAAAATAATGCTCTGTAAGCTAGTGTTAGAAAATATGCTGTTTGCCGTAGCAGTTTGCCTGTAAACATGTGAAAAATAAGTTAAAGAGAAGTTTGCTTTCCTTTCAGAGAATGTTGTTAGAATTGTTGGGTTGCTGTAATACAGCTTGAGTCAGAGGTGGTTCTTTTTGTCCGTGTAACAGCGAATTGCAAATACGGAAGGTGTGCCAATGTTTTATGTGCTGACCCAAACCTACCAGAAGAGCCACAATCACTTAATTATACTTCACATCACTTCGTGAGATCCACTCGATGGGTTACAAAGTCCCAGCATGAGTTTAAATGGTTTACTAACAGAGTGACACTGTTTAGGAGGCTTGAATAAAAGGCAATAATCCTATTCCAGGCTGTAGGCTAAAGCTACAGGGCCTGCTTCAACACATACTTAATCTCTAGAAATCATTAAAGCTATTGTAGCAAACAAGCAGTAGTACAAATACAGAATAGGACTGATTTTTCATTTCCTCATCATATAAACACATATAGTGAAGTTCACAGGATCAGACCCACGCAAACAGATTATATTTTACAGCTTTTCAAGCAGAAACGTTGGAGCTGGTTGGATTTTTTTCTGCCTGTACAGAAGGTTACTGTTGAACAAAACTATCAGAGGTCATTCAGATGCACTGCCAGCGAACACCTGGAGTAGAGTGGAATTGCTGAGATGTCTAACTGGTAAGAGCAATCTGCTCTTGCCCCTCCTTTTATCATAATTACTGTGCTTTTTTCATTATTTATTTGATGATGCTTTAAAAAGTTAGATTAAGAACAATAAAAATCAAGCCCTTAAGTACAGGTTTTCTCAGCTTAAGTGCTACTCAAGCCATGGTCCACTCCTTTAGGATGGAGGGCAAGATGAGTTGGGGTGGGATGGGTGTTTTTTTTCCAGTTAAAATTAAACTTACCACAATAGATTGTGCCAGGCAGAGAAGAGAACTGCTAAAAGTACTGCAACGTTGTAGTGCAGTTTCCTGAACAAAGCCATACATTCCATCAAGTGTAAAGTGTAAACTTAATAGCAAGTGTAAGACTTGAATTAAAAAAAAAACAAAACCAAACTGAAAACAAAACAGAAAGCCATCACAGTATGGGTTGGTGGCTCCCCTTTCTGATATGCAGAAGGTACAACTTGTGCAATCACACGGTAGGGGGGGAAGCAGACCAGTAGGCAACGTGTTTTTGTTTGCTTTTTTCCCCACATTGACAGGTGGCCTTGCTTCTGCCAAAGCGTGGTTAGCAATCGCCGGCACTGGCCAGCCACGTGCCGTGGGATTGTGCCTGGTACCAGGTTCTGGTAACCTTTGCAACCAAACCAGCCAGCTCTAGTATTGTTGTGCTGCAGTCTCTGGGCTCCTCCAAAGCAGCCGTGCACACTAATAAATCTTTAAAGCGCTCTGCTGCCTGGGAGCCCTGCGTAGGCATCTCTGGCTGGTCACAGCCCCAGCATAGGCTCACTATGCTAAAAAAAGGGCCATCTGTGCTATTCACAGCCCATGGCACCCTCACTGCTGCCAAGGCAGGGGACAGCTCTTCCCTCTGCTGTGAGCCACCGCACACCACCACTTGCTTCTGGTGGTGGGTCCCTATGGAAAGAGGTGGGAATGTGTCTCCATCTCATCAATGCCTTACCTCAACTCCAAGGGACGGCTGCAACCTTAATAAGTGCCTCTGCCGGGCTGAAGCAGAGTCTATGGCAACAAAACATTTCAGGTCTGTAGTGGAGGGCAAGACTGTGCTTGTGTGGGAGCAGAGCCAGAGCCACAGCTGCTCCTCCGTATCCACTGTAGCAGCCTCTTTGCAGCAGCGTGGCCATGCACCAGCTTCCCAGCTGGGCTAACTTCAGCCACTAATGCAAAGCTAAGGAACACTTTCCTTTGAAAACAGCCGAGCCTCAAACGCCACCGAAGCAGGACTAAGGCAGTTACCTCCTCCCCTAGATTTGTATCAGTTTCTCATACACAGTCTGAGATAACGGCCATCCTCCCATCTTTTATGTATTATTAAACTGACCCTCTTTTGACAAAACCTTTGTGTGGACAACCTGAAAAAAAACTATGCTGGCTTTAGATATGTGAGGCCCTTGGACATGGACGGCCAGGACTGTCAGCGCTGAGGCATGGGCCACACACCTGAGTACACGTTTGTGCACCAAAGTGCAGCCATCGTCAGGTGCATCACCAAATCACGACGGTGCTCCGATGCGGTGCAGCTGCACGGAGGTTTCACGTGTGAAGCTGCTCACAAATGTTTCACAGCTTATTTAAGGATGGAAAGGTAGAAATGTAAACACAGACTGATGCCAGCCTAGTGACTTTCTCCAAAAGTTTCCCCTCCTTCCCGCTCAGTGGTTGGCTTCGCTTTGCACATGGAATTTCAAACCTAAGGAAAAGAAGTCCTGTCATGTGGCATTCAGGCTTCAAACCTCAGACTCACTTTTTCTGCTAAACACACTTAAGATAAGTGTCACTTTGGTGCTGATTTTTTTTTTTTTGACCAGGAACCAGTGTACGTTTATGTGGAAGGAAGGAAACTGCAGCTGACCCGTATTCTGAAGCTGGAGCTCATCCTCAGTTTGCCAAGGCTGCTGAAAGGATGTGGCGAAATATCAGCTTTCTCTCTTAAAAAAAAGAGCTAAGCAACTTACAAGTTCATGTGGGCAACTCTGAACTTGCAATGTGTTTTGTGCATCTCCTGCACGTTTTTAAGTAAGCAGAAAGCTTATTTAGGTAGGATTTTTGAACCCAAAGATATATGTATTCATGTACCTAAAAAAGCTGGCTGTGCTGATGCTAGACACACTTTTGCATGCCCATGTCTGAATAGCTACCCCTGCCCATACTTCATTCCCAAACGTAGATATCACTTGGAATGGTCAAAGCGGAGAAGAGTGTCCAAATGTTTCAAACCCTGTACATATAGTCAGTCAAAACAGTTTTGGGAGCAATAGCGCTTATTTAAAATCCCCCACAGTGATGCTGTGAGTCAGTGCTTTGCTCAAAGCCATTTGCATTTTTTCTTTTCATCAAATAAGGCTTTTACTTGCTGGAGCTGTTTCTGGACTTCTTCAAACCCCCGTTCTCGCTCGAGTTTGCTGACAATCTGTTAACAATTAGCAAAAAAAGAGAAAAATTTTTTTTAGTGCTTATTTTACTTGCTATTTTTTAAAGCCTATTTTCCATATTCCAGCTACTGGCAGAAAAATCCATCTGAATGCCTGCCTAAATGTAAACATTCTTTTCTGACTTTAACACTTTATTTTGGTATTTTTCCTTTCAAGTCATTATGATTACAGGCTTTGCAACACTTCCACAAAGAATGACAGAGCCAAGCAAAAAAACCCAAACAAATCCAACACATGTTCATGGCTCTAAGCGTGAGGCGAGGCCAGCGCTTCAGTTTTACCCCAGAGCAGATTTGCAAGTGATATTTTATTTCTTTTCCTCTGCCCTATAAACAGAGGGCAATGTGCTGCCTGCCTTCCTCTAACTGGCCCACTTGGCACTGGCCCAGCTGATGGGAAGGAGCCCTGCTGCTGTCTGAAAATTCTGCTGGCAACTTTACAAAGTGACTGAACTCTCAGCTGCTCCCAGTCAAAAGCCAGAGGGGGAAAGAGGAGAGGAAAGGTTTCCTTTTAAGGAAGGGGTAAGTTTAACCAATGCTAGCTTCAAAAAAGCAGAAATGGGTGCCAAGATTAGAAAGTATTCTGAATGCTCCTGTGTCAACAATTTTAATGAGCTTAATAAAGTGTAGTGCCATTCTAAGCACCCTCCCAAGATTCTTTTAAGAGGCGAAGATTTGATGCCGAACCCAGATAATTTGAGATGTTAGAGATCAGAAGTGGCAGGCTAGCTAACAGGTGACTGAGAGCTGGATGATTACAGCAAGCGCTGATGCTCTGCTGCTGGGGATGAAAGAGAGAGAGGTCTGGTTGCTGGGAGACCCAGACAACCTGCTGGAAGTGGTAAGGAAGCCTTGAGGCAACATACCCCAGCTGGCTCTTATCTTTGTCCCTGCACAGGAACACACAAGCCTCTGTTAAGGATGCCGAGCAAAATGCAGTGGAGGATCCCATCATGAAAAGTGGAGGGCTGAGATTTCCTTAAAAAGCATCTTAGAGGTAGCTTGCCATTGAGAAAAGATTTCTTTTGTTACCAATAGCAGGGACTGGAAGCTACAGCTTCTTTTTTTTAAGAGAAAGACTATTAGAACAGAGCACAAGAGGGCTCTGACAGGAAAGAAGGAGACACCTCTTGCTGTAAGGCTGTGTGCTCTGCTAAGGTGTTTCTATGGACTGTTAAATCGAGATCCCTGGTGCTACAGCCTAATCTGATTTCTGAATCTCCAAGGAAATGGAGCGCATGCACAGGGGTTCTGACAGGCATTAGCAGATACTCTGCAAACACAGCGAAACAAGAAGTCAGGGCTCTGTAAGAACTTTCTCAAAACTGCAGGGAGAATTTTCTTACTACTGTCTCTGAAACACAGTGGTGACAGCAAAGGTCCATTTACAATTCTTGGGCCTGTGACCCCTCCAAGAGGCAGGGGCTCCAGCTGCCCAGGTAGCTACACCACTTGCCCCGCACAGCTCAGCAGAAGAGGAGGCACCCAGCAACTCACACGCCAGGCCAGACCTTGGTTACCTTGTCAATCCCAACATGCAAGCTCAAGGTAGCAATTTAACATTAGGGGGTTAAGCAGGAAAAGCAGACATGCTTACCTCATCATAGTATTTCACTATGTATCTGTAGATTTCAATCAAGGCCACTTTCTCATTAAATTCATTTTCATGTTTCTAAAACAGAAAACGGTTCTGCTCAGAGACTTCTCCTTTTCAGAAATTCTAATGTGAAAGAAAACGTTGTCACTTCTCCACTATACCTTAGATTCCTGAGTTAGAAATTCCTCAACCTCTGCAGTGGTCAATGGAGGCAGATCCCTGATGGCTTTATAGTACGCTTTCACCTCCTTCTTGTAGAGTGGAATGTCTTTAGCGTAGAGAAGTTTATTTGTTGGTGCTTCCTTAAAAGAAAATATTTGAAGCCTTGTCAATTTTCACAGCACAGATTTCCTAAGGTTCCACCTCCACACAGTTAATTGCATCTAATTGTGTCTGTTCTCTGTGTGACTCACGTCTCTTTGTGGTGGTTATAAGCGAGGAATCAAGGTTATGAAATAAAGATGAAGACCGGGCGGAGGGACTCAGTAATAGTGCATTGTGTTTCATGACAGTTACCATATTATTATTCCTATAGGCATCAGAAGCGATAAACATTTGTCCTTTACACGTTTTACTTCCTTACTTCCTCCTCACCCCTCTCAGGACTTGAAAGACTGTGAAAGCTGAACCAAAGAGCTTGTGAGGCTGAAAACCCATCTCCATACAGGATATAGCCATGCTGTGGAAATCTCCCCTAGGTTAATATGCCAGAGGGACTTTCTAGATCCTGTGCTGGCAGAGGTTCCCCTAAAACACTCTGGTCCCTTCTACTCCATTTGCTCAGGGTTCTGAGAGTGTGGAGAACTGACTGCCAGCTATGCACAACCAAAGGGATTTATTTTTCTTCTCCCTAGATCTTCAACAACCCAAGTCTGACAAAAAAGGCAGCTTCAGCCTCATCCGAGGAAATAAATGCTGATGTTTGTGTTAGGAGCTGAAGCCCCACCTGGAAACCAAGTTTTCAGAATGTAAAAGTGGGGGCTGGTAGTTTCCTGTCACTGTTCTAGTTTAAATTCTGGGGAATAAATGACACAACCATGTGACATCTTGTCACTAGTGTTTCCACTGTGTGCTGAAATTATTTAAATGTTTGTTTTCTAGGCGGCCAAAGAATGCTTTAAGATAAAAAGCTAAAAATCATGAAAGTAATTCTAGTACTAAAAGGCCACAAGATGGTGTTTACTGCACTGCAAACCTTTATCAGATTTCAGCATCCCTTTTAAAATCGCTAATGGGAGATGTTGTAGCAACAGTGCTTCACGATGGATGTTAAACATAGAAACCTAACAGACCGTGCTCATTTGCAGTTTTTCCATCAAGTGATTAGTTTTAATTCATGACACCTCACGCCTAAAATAAGATGTAAGTAAGCACATTATTTGTTATTTACCTTTAAAAAATGAGCAGTTCCTATCACATAGGATATTAGTCCATTTTTATATTTTTTTAGATCAAAAATTCTTTAGTTTAGCCTGTTTTTCTTGTTAGTATGAGCCTGAACAAATTATTTCAGCATTTGTCTGAAGAAAAGTAAGTTAAGTTTACCTTAAGTAAAAATGAAGTACTTCAGATCTCCTGAGTTTCTGGACAATGTACTGAAGAGCTTTTGAATGTAAAATTTCTGGACTTGTTATTCCAACAAATAATTGTTCATGTAGAAAGGGAGCCGCTGATACATGTTAAAGGAACTATTTCAAAATTCAGAGGTTTTTTAAGTATTCTTACAGCTCCCAGTAGCTTACTATGTGGTTTTTTTTGTCTGTGTGGCAGACAAAATCTGGACTACTTATCAAGTAATGTTAATACTTCAAAGACTTTCATTTAAAAAACTCTTTAAACTTCATTAAAATTTTACAATTTCTATAAACACACTCAAACATATTCTAATAAACACACTGCACAGAAACTAACTGCAGAGAATACAAGCAGCAGTTAGCTATAAATATGGCATTCTAGTAGCTGTATCTGTGTACTCCAGTGAATGCTTCGAAATCTTGTGAGATGGAGTAATAAGAAATGGAAACGCAGCTTAATTAGGCCACTGACAGTTCTGCCTCCAATGTCAGCAGATCCAGGACTTCACCCCTCAAATTATGCAGTTGAAAAAGATATCAGTAGAGAAATGAGTGAGACTGGAAGGGCAGCATTACCTTCCCCAGTGTCTGTTCTGCTAGAGAAAAGGCATCCATGAACGCTTGTGCAATTACAGACAAACAGCCATCTATATGTGAAGTCTTCTTAATATCAAAGACAAATTGGGGATTCTTCAGTATGTTGACCCAGAAGCGAAGAGGAAGGCTAAACAGAGAAAGCATAAGCATCGTTAAAATTAATCACTCGGGTAGCACAACTGCTTTAAAATGGCAGTTTAATTGCACTGCACTCACGGGAAGCAGCACATTTCTGGGCTGCTTATTCATCTTAAGAAAGGGATTAGGAAACAAAGGCTACAGAGCAAAGACATTAGTCAGTCACACATCCATCTTCATATAATTCACAACCTGCAGCTACTTCTCCCTGAGCATGAAGTCAGTGTGCAGACTGAGAAGTCCTGGAAGCTATGGTGATTTGTATTGGTATCAATTCAATATACTAAAATTAATGGGGACCACAAAGCCAAACCACACCTTCATTTAGACATGCCAAAGTCTTATTTTTCTGATCCCTGCTGACCTGTTCCATTTGGCAACTACATTTTCAGAGTGTGCAAAGCCCTGCGCATATTATACAGACATACCTGTTGGTTTTCCATATATGGACCACATCAGGGTCAGTAATTTTTTTGCTCTCAGCCTGGGCATCCAGAAAGTCAAAAAAGTATTTGATGGCAACAGGTGCTTTATTGTTGGGTAAACTCCAAATGCTCCTAAAGAGCTTTTCAACAACTGAATGAATTGCAACCTAAAAAGTAAGAAAATGAACAGTGCTTTTATTACACAAGAAAAGAACAGCATTTCTTGTCTCAGAGAGCCGAGTGTGCCCCTTAGCAACCACACACAGAAACTACTATATGCTTGTAGAAACCCTCTAGGCCATAGGTTATTGGCAATCAAAACAATCAGTAGTAAAAATGCAACTACAAATACACTCTTAATGAGCTGCTTTGACATGTCACATGCCCTGTCACATGACTGACAGGAGAACCGTGGTGAACTTTGTGATAAATTGTAGGTGGAAGGAATCACAAGTTGAGTTTCCTGTGCAAAGACCACATCAAACAACATCGGCTCTTTGGATACGCTGGCACTGTTGCTAAAGGCATTTAGAATTTGTGACTAGAAGTAAGAGGGAGATAGGCAAAAGAAGTCGAACCAGTTTTCTAGGGCTCTGGTCTTCATGGTGCCATCTGAGACACATGTTGAACAATGTGCTCATCAACACTTCACAGTGTTGATCTAATTGATCTAATTCTAGGATAACAGCCTTGGGTAGCATATGAAGGCACTAAAATTAGAGAGAACTGAAAACTGGGTATTTCTGATCCAGAAGTGAAGCTATTTGTCTCACAAAAACAAGGGCTTGGTTGCCAATGAACTCTCTGACACTATCACAAAAAAATCATAAGTAGAGGCAAACAAAGGGAAAAACTGTTCCATGCTCTTATTCTTCACGTCTGTTCTGAAGCTCAAGTTTAACTCAATTTTCTCTCAATAAGAAGGACTTAAGTGTATCCCAGGGCCTTGATGTATTACTGACCAGTGCATTTCACATGGTAAACTCCGCAACTGTGTCCATGTGTATGAGAGAGAGAGACACACACACACACACACAAAAAGATGTGGTTCCATGCAATTTCCTTTAGTGCATGGCATATGATGAATGGAATTTCATAGTGAAGGATATCACAGAACTATTGTTCAGAGCACTATCCTACTCTGGAGAAAGAGATGAAAGCCCTTTAAAGGACTTTTTTTTTTTTTTAAGAGCCTGATCTTTTCTTTTGTGCTTCATTCTTCTCCCATAGGGTATTACTGAGTTATTCCAGCAACTCCTAAGGGCTTATGTTACTTTCCACAGCTAATGAGAAGTGACCAGTCTCCACTCTCACTTTGGATAGTGCCCTGAATTACTTCGGTTGCTATCAACAATCTAATTAAATAATGATTGATAGATTTTTAAATGTGAGAAGGCCATAATCATCATCCCTTTGGGCCTCTTGTATCGCACAATTCTTAGGGTTGTGCACAGATTAATATTTCACGTAATATGCTTACCCTTTTGAGTAAGACAAGAACAAGATGACATTACCGGAGGGAGTGAACAGGGCTTATTCCTAAGGAATGTGCATTGCATAAATTAGGTAATCTTATTATAAATCCTAAGGACCATGTTTATAAAATTAATCTAGTTATTTTGGATTCTTAATATGAGATCCTAAGGGATTATTTCATTTCATGGGCAGTATTTTGTGAAACTCTTTGGGAGCAGGAACGCTGCAAATGCTACTAGAGAGTGAGGAGATGTTCTCACTTTATAGGACTCAGTGGCAAAACTCACTTTCTGTGAGCTCTATAACTACTTTTTTTGCTTAACTTGGGAAAAAAGGTTGTGCTTACTGAGGAGATAGAGAGTGTGCGTAACAGACAATTTTAGAACTCTAGCATCAGAAAACCTGAAATGTGGCCATCTTTGCAAATGATCATAATCCATAGTTAGCACAGTGATTTTTATAGGCTGCCTTTTTAGTTAACAGTCGCTACACATGCAGGAAGACTCTGTAATTTCTGCTTTATTTTCTACTTCTGCTGTGCCAAACCAGCCATGCTTAATGGCAGCCCTCCCCCAAAATAAGGCCTTAGCAGTTTACCTTGGTTGACAGAAGCTTTGTCAGATACATTTCTTTCACTTTGAACTTTTGCTTTCCTTTGTGACCTGCTCCTTTCACATCCTTGTTTGCTTCAGAGTCTGGTAAAATCTGTCATGAAGAGATTAGAGAGATTACACAGATACAAATGCATCTCAGCATTAAACCTACCAATTAACAGTGTACTGGCTGAACTCACCAAATGACAGTGTTCATCCGAGTAGTCCACATCTAAACAACAGAAAGCAGAGAGCAAACAGGCATTAATGAAACAGGCAGCTCCAGCTGTGAATTCTGCTGGGATCTGGGCTGCGCAGGATGGTGCTTGGGAAGATGCCAAGCAAGCAGGCTCAGCGTTACGCTTTCCTGACTGTGGTGTGGGGGAAGCCTTTGAGAAATGCACAGGTCCTGGCTGACCTCCCCAGTGCCAACCTGTAGTTTGGACCGCTAAGCTAAGGCATCATCATCTGCTGCTGCTGGGATAAACTGGCAGCAAATCACAGCTCCTCTGAAAGGAGGACAACAGACAGCAGATGAGACGACTGCACTGCTTTACACTCTGTTAAGAGTACTCAGTGCAGACAGGCTGAAGTAGGTGATTGAGAACACACAACCACGTTCTTGCCAAGATAAAGAGCAATGCCATCCCAGTGACTTGCACCTCAGAGACACATCTCTCCTAACTCTTGGTGTCTTTTTTGAAGGTGAGGGGAATTATATGCATTTTTTTTGTGGACAGTGCATTGCTATGTGTAATGCTCAAGACTGGGCCCTGTAATGGCCTCACCAGTCCGCACTTGGTGTCACCTGGGCTCCCCTGCCCTGCTTTCCTGCCTATGAGTCTGCATCTTTAAATATCTGTCTGCTGAGGACTCTAAGTTGTTCTATCTTTCTTTACTTTGCCTTCTTCCCTTTTCCCAGTCCCACTGTGCCTGCCAGAGGCCCAAAGCCAGGGTAACATGGCTCTTCATTTGGCTCAGCTACACCAAAATGCCTATTTTCCTGACCTCCTATTGACCAAGATGCAACCTGTCATGGCTCAGCTCTCAACATTCCAAGACTAGTCTCCATGAAAGATTAAACAGATCACAGTTCCTTTGTTACCTGAGCGGGTATTTGTCTTCTTTTTAAAGACTTTTATGGTTGCTCCATTAGAAATCTGAAAGGAAAAAAAAACCAGACATATCTTGCTGAAACAAAAGTGTCTAGAATTCACAAAACTCTCAGTTTCATTTCTTCTCTCAAGACTGTGGCAGTGCAGGACTGTGCCAGCCTGCTTAGTTCTCCCTGGGATGTGCAGGGTTCTCAGCAGGCAGCCAGGGCTGGGCTGTCAGAAATGGGCACAAGCTACAGTTTATTAGCCTCACCTGGCAAGGTGAGAAGGTAGCACTTCCAACAAGCTGGTCTTTAATGATTTTCCATTTCTTTGCTTTTTCTGGTTCAGCCCCTAGTTGTACATTTTTGCTTTCACATACTGCTTTGTGCTGCTTCTTGCACCCATCTTTCTACAGACTACCTGGACTGAATTCTCTGGCTCCAGTGCAATAGGATCTTCTGGGAAAGTGAAGAAGGGAGGGGAATGCAGGGATGATTTCTCTTCTGGTCCCCTTTCTTCCAGCTCAGTCCATTCCAGAGCTTTTCCCCCATGCCCTATGGAGGTGCCATGTTGAGGGTCCAATCTAGTGCTCCCAAGGACTATTTTCAAAACTCAGTTCTCAAGTCAGCAAAATATTTAAGCCCCATGGACTGAAAGGTCAAGATCCATATCTAGCTGCCTTGGGATTTCTAGGAAGAACTTCCCTCTCCTTCCTGGAATTTATAGAGCTGCCAGGATAGTAACTATTATCTTTAAAAGAAACTGACAAGTCATGCTTTTATTGTCAAAGAGTAACTTGGAGAAAGAGAAAAATGGCTCCCACTGAGAAATACACCAGTGCTCTGCTGTCAAATGCTGGGTCTTGCCAAGTGCTAGTATACTTCCCTCTATAATTACAAAAACAACTGGCCAGTTCTAGGAAGGGATCTCTGCCAAAATAATTTAAGTGTTTTTTAAACCTTGGCAGTCAGCCCGGTGTGAGAAACCAGTTTAAGCATTAAGATACTCTATCAAAAGCTGCATCTTGTGCCAAAGAAATCTGCACTTACACTTGCTCCTGGAAAGTAAACGTAATTTATTTTATAAATATGATTTTTATGCAGGGTTTCCATTTATCATACAGTGTTTCAGAGCTCTTTCAGATAACACAGAGCACTTTAAACCACACTACAGGTGGGAACATGCCCTAAGACTAGCTTGTGAGGTGGCACAAACACCCAGAGAGAACAAGAGTCTTTCTACTTGGCCCTGAAGATAGCTACAGGAACAGGGCTAACCAGAAGTTTACTCCTTCCCAGAGTGGCATGAGCAGTGCACTGCCTCCACCTCCTCTCCAAGAAGCAGGAGAACAGCTGATTACATATCAGCTTCTGTGCTGAGGGAGATGGACAGGACTCAGAGGGAAAGGAATCAGAAGCATTGCTGCAGTGCAGCCATGATCCAAACCCCAACTTTGGGTTTTCTTTCTGGGACAAATGCTGCTTTTAGCATTGAGTAGAATGTGCTTTCCTTTCTTTATGATTACTGCACTGATATCCATACTTTATCAGATGTGTTACTGCAGAGGACACACGGGGAGAGGGGGGATCTGTTCAGATCCAGACAGCATGTAGTACAGATACTTTGCAAAACAGAAAATGTAATGCTGTGGTGTTCTGCCACTTCCTTGTTCTCCCTATAACCTCCTCTTCCTGTCCTCCCTATAACCCAGTTCCAGTTACACGTCCAGATTACACATTCAGGTTTTTTCTCTGTGGCTGAATCTGCCCCTGGAAAGTGTGATGCCGCTACAGGCTCAGAAATTTTGAGACTGGACAACAGATCTGAAAGCAGTTCTCTAGCTCTCTTCTTGTGTGGGAAACAGGACATCATGATAATCAGGAACTTTCTTGTCAAGGCTTGTGATTATTCTCATGCAAACAGTAGTGCAGACCTCAGAAATAACCACATCAATAATCTTATTCGGAGACAAAAATTAGAGCAAAAGGAGCACATAAGTCACAGACACACGGAAGTCTAGTAAGTGCAGTGGATTTGTCTCCTATCAAAATCTACACAAAAATGCAAATATCCCCTACTTGCATATTTTAAAAATCAGGGGAGAAACAAAGCCTGCTTTTTCAAGACCGGCTGATGTTTCTGAGACCTGTACCTTAAAAGGACTTGACTATTTTTGAAAATCTCGTTACTTTCTTAGCATTTAAGGCTGGCAAACAAACAAAATGCCAGATTTGCCACAAAACTCTGGGCCCTGTTGATTTATGAGTTGGAATTCCTCAGGCAATGTTACTACCCTCACACTGTGTATGCAATGTTCCCTTTTCTTGCTGACTAAATACCTTCAACATTTCTTTTTGCATTAATGCATATACAAGAAAATAAACTGGATATACTAATGGTTAATGGCTCACACTTGCCACTAAGCCAATCGTTAAAATGCTGCTAAGCTCCTGCCTAAAGCTTACATTATTTTGCCTCTGCTAGAAAAAAGTGAACTAAAATATGTACCACAGATACCCAGCACAATTTCCATAAGGCAGCTGCTAAGCTATAATTAGTGTAGTTACAGCTTTGCAGAAACAACTGAACCTCCAACCTAACTTGCATCTGCCTGTAGAAACCACAGAGGAAAACAAAGGCTTGGACAAAGATACCCAGGGATGGCAGCGACCAACTGGAGGAGACTGGTTCTCTGTGAGCCATGACATGTCATGTGCTTGGGAAATGCAAAAATCTGCCAGGTAAAACTAGGGAGCACTTGCAATAGCTGCCTGCAGTAAAGTGGGTGGCTAATATCACATCAGACAGAAGTTCAGAGATCTCATCAGATTGAAATCTATGTTGACCTTTGTTGCCTAGACTCTGACTGCGCTGCTACAATGTTCAAATTTGTACAAAATCTTTACAAGTGAGGGAAGTCCCATGCTAATCTGCAGATAAGATTCAAGACAGACACAGGAAAAGCTGCACTTAAGACACGGGATGGTGACTCAAGGCATCTGGGTTCACCACTGCCTCCCTGGGAGGTGAGGAGAACAACAAACGCCTACAGAAATCTTTTAAAGTGTATCCAAATGAGCTTGCTACAGATCTGAGCAGCCTTGTGCTAAGCCCAAGCTACAAACAGTCCTGCTAGGAGTCCATGTTCCTAGCTGTGGATGGCACACTGTTTGCTCCTGCAGACAGCAATGTGTTCAGGGCTGGCTCAGGTTTCTCAGCATCATACTGCTTTGCATGGCACAGACCTATACTCATCAGCAAACCCTCTAAATTAGTAAAAATTGATTATCACCTTAGGTGAAAATCAAATTTAACAATAAGGCAAAACCAAAGACCACTAAAGGCACTCAGCATATTAACTTCATTTCCAAAATCTATCTGTTGTGTCAAAATGTGAGCTACTGTATCACCTGAGGCAAATCACCTGTTCTTTGTTTAACCCCAGCCTCTTGCCCTCTGTTTTGACCAGTGTCAGTGGAAGCTCCTTGACAGGCAAAGCTGCTTGTGATTTTGTAATGTGCTACACCCAGAAGGACTTTGCCAGCAGTTGCTACCTTGTGTGTTCTTCTAATGATGGACAGATTATTGCTGCACCTGAGATGACTGGTTTACAGGTGCAATTGGAAGTGGAGGGGAAAACCTATGGTACAAGTGGCAATAGTACATGGAAGCAGAAACTTAGAGAACAAGGACAGGAGGTGTCAGAGTTTACCTGATATGCTTAACCCTGCAATAAGAAAACATCTGAAAAGTAACAGAAAATATGACTCATTGGCAAGAAAGTTATGTTACACGTTTCTGTCCTTCTGTTGATGATGCTCAGCTCTCTCTTCAAGATTTTGATCAATCAAGATACTTCTGTGCAGACAGCATTTGGGAGCTGGGGAGAAACTGCTTCTCGATTTATTGGTATAGCTTCTGTGCTTACCTCGTAATGACCGATGGTATTTAGCTTCCTTATCCCATCCTCCATCACCTCTGAGGAGCCATCAATATCTAACAGTTCTCTTGACTGCTCCTCAGACATAAGTTCTGCAGGATGACAGCAACAAAAAACAATTACATCCCAACGGCATTCTCACCATACAGGTGCTTGTAAAGAAAACAACACCTAATTATTTTTTTACCAGTGGCTCCTAACTGAGCTGTTTCTCTCTGTCTTTGTGGTAGGTCACAAGAGAGTGGTTTTGCACTCCCACACTATAGATTTCTTTTCTACTGCGACAGCCTGGATGGCTTCTATTACTCCAGGCTATTGGTGCTTCACTTTGTCTTGGTCAAGGCAGAGTTTTTGATAGTGCTTTCACCTAATCTAGCTCTTCTGTTGCACAATCATGCCATGGTCTTATGGTCATGTTGGAACTAGAGGAATCACAAAAATCAGTCGTACGAGACTGAGTGTACTTGTGGGGGGTGGTCAGGCACTGGTGGTGGATATAAACATCACATATGAAAGTAAATTATCCTCACTTGCTGACACAGTGTCTGAGAAGGTGAGGAAATATCAACATCTTAGGGAGCAAGTGTAAAAGGTGACAAATGCCACAACACAGAATTTTTTAGATTTCCTATTGCAGCACATGGGAAGTGGTATGTTAGCAACTACAGGGTTTTATCTGATCTTGGGATCTTGAAAACCTAACAAGAAAAAGTGACTCAACTCATCTGCTGGAATGGCCTTATTTACAGCCTGTAGATATTGTACATATCTTTGTGAGTCAAATGTGAACTATTACACAAACCTAATCTGACTGTAAATAAATTATATTTGTGGGTTCTCCTGATGAAAAGAAACATAGGCCTCTTGGAAGGAAGGGCAGTAGGAGGAATAGTAGGTAGAGACTGAAGTACTTGGTAATTATTATGCGTCATCTTGCCTGCTGACAAAATTTATCAAGCAGCTCTACTCAGGTGGACAGACCACTTTACTCAACCCAGAAAAGGAACATATAAATTATACCTGTTCAATAAATACCATGTGTTGGCTAATTGCATGCGAAATGCTTGCAGAAGCAAAGCAGGAGTAGTTCCAATGTTCTAACTGGCAGCAGAAATGATCTAGTAGTTCTCTAGAAATTCCTTAGAAAAGGTGCCTAAATACTAAAAATGAAAGCCAAAGGTAGGAATTCCTCACAAGGAAACTCCACAGACAGACCAGTGCACTCCATAAAAATACAACACAGTGACACTCTTACCAAGACCAATTTCATCCAGCTGAAGACCATAGAGAAAGCCATTCTTATTAAGGAAAGCCTGAAGACTCTTTTCTTTGGCTTGGCCTATGGTGTCACAGTCCAGAACATTAACTTGGATAGTTTGACAGGCATCTCCACTCTCATTTTCTGGGATTTTTTCAAAGATAATATTCACAGTCTGGGGAAATAAATATATGTTATTCTGACTTACAGGGAAAACTATTCCTGATGGCAAAACCCGAGAGATCTTCAGTGTATTTATTATTAAAGCTATTTCAAATAAAGATTATTTGAAAGAATTACACAAAGAAGCATTTAGAATTCCTCATATTCAAAGAATCAAATATGCATAGTTATATATTTCCAAGAGTGTATTTTGTAGTCTGCTTTTGTGCAAATCCGTTTCAGTGAATTACCAAAAAAAGACTGGAGACCAGGAAAAATTACAATGCATGTTCTAAAAAAAGCAGATCTTTTATTTAAGATGAATACCTTAAAAATGAAACTGCAAGCAACTACAGATCTGATAAGGTTGCTAAGTAAGTCGTCATGGTAAGGATGATTGATTTTGAGTGGATAGGAAGCAGTGTTAAAATGCATATTTACACCAGCAGATTATGCTGAGTACCTTATATTATACAAAAAATACATCTCCCCTGGAGACATTAACGTCTGTCTGCATACAGCTGTCTCTCTAGAGGCAGCAGAGACAGGGCCACTGCAGAAGCAGTTGAATGGGAAAGCAAGTTGCAGCAGACAGAACCTAAAGTGGTCCTGATCTGCACAGAAAAGTGTGATCTGTTCTATTAGTTCTTACTCCAGGTCAGACACCTCCAATCATTTCCAGTGTCACAGCCTGCTCCTTGTAGAGAAATCACTGTTCAGCTACATGGATACAGATGTTCTGCTGGAGATGCCTTAGGACAGAATTAAGCATTTTAGGTGCTGGCACTTGACTGCAAGTGGCATAGGAAAATCCACATACTTGAACAATTCTAGGTATTGGACATTTCTGGAATAATACATCTTTTAATTGAAATGTGAGCACCGCAGATGTGACTCAGTAAAGGAGCGATTTTTAAAAGAGGAAGCAACTAAAAAAATTTTTTTCCCTGCTGTCATGTGAAGGAAAGAACTTCTGTCCAGGCTGCTGCAGGGACAATTATTCTCTCTTCTTAGAAAAACAGGTAGTTATTAATACTTGTAGAATGCTATTTTCTGCTTATTACCCAGCAAGAGTGAAAGTTATGACACACTGATGGTGAAAAAGAAGTCATCCAGTGATACATAAATTAACTTTACTGTTTCTACAGAAGTGAAAACAGGATTTAAAGCAGGATTACAAAACTACAAAGATCAGGATTTAACAAAGACCAGCATGTAACTGAAGTAACTGAAAATAACTTCATCAGGACACCAAGATGTTTAATTGTGTGGAAAATGAGTCCATGGAAAAGACAGACAGGGAATGGTGCCTGCAGAAGGAGAAGCAGACTGGATGCCATGCCTCAGGTTGGGATTTCATGTAGAAAATTAGCAAAAAAAATATATTGGCACAAGAATCATGGAGTCATGCTTGGTTGGACTCACAGACCAAATGAACAGACAGCAGTCCTGTCCTTGACTTTGACTGCCCTGAGCTCATGGTCTTGTAGGATAAAAATGTGGACAGCAACTAACTGTACTTGGTCTTTGGAAAACTCATTTCAGTCAGTCTTCCTCTTCCAGTTTCTGAACTGATTTTCTGGAGTAGCTACTCACATTTTTACCAATGTTGATTCTTTACATCCTGGGAAGCATTTATTCCCTTAGTTGATCCTTTCCTCCTAACATTATTCCTACACTGCAATATTCATGTTCCTTCTTCTCCTTCATTTCCTCTTCCTTTCAAGCTGTCAAAAGAAACTGTCTTTTTCTCTGCTGCAATTCCCTTTCAGCACATGCTCTCACACAGATTGCACATAAATGTGCAGCCCTTTCAGTTATTAGCATGCGAGTGTCCTCCCATCCCTGCTAAACTCATTGTAGGATGATAGGACTGTAAAAAGAGAGTAGCAGTCCTTTATGTAGATGGAATACAAGTCATTTATGGACTCCCTAATCAAAGCATCCACAACGTGAGGATAATAACAACACTTTACCAGTCAAAAAAGTAGTCAGATGGGAAGAAATACTTAAACACATAAAAGTTTCTAAACCAAGAGAGCCAGACAGTTTTGTTGATATGATTTCCTGCAGAATTTAATTTTAAGTCATGAAGCAGTTGATGGGGAGCTAGGAGAGCCAATTATTATTAAGTCTTCCCTCTGTAGCTCAAGTTCTCATAAATCAGATTCAACCTGTCTGACAGCACAATCCCTGGCTTTGTAAACCATTAATCAGAAGCTGACAGTCACAATCATTGCATTTAGACACGAAGTGCAGAACTGGGAAAAGAAACAGAAATGACTGTAAAATTATGAAAGCCCTTTTATGATCAGCTCTGAAGATCACAAAACATTTAAAAGAAATCACAGGAGACCCATGGAAGTCACAAGGAAACATCATTAGGCCTTTTCCTAAGCTCTCTCACTTTGCAAAGGAAACCAAAATACAAGTTAACCCAGGGAAAGATTCAGGAGGAAATTACAGGACATGTGGTTCAACCGAGTAATATCTAGAGTTGACACTTTGTGCATTAGAAATCAGTGGTCAGTAACACACAGTCACAGTGCTCTTCAGCAAAGGCTTAACACAGGCTACAAGAACTGTTAAAGGTTATTTAAGGAGAACAAGACAAGCACCTGCAACTACTTATACAGGAACTAGCTTGGAACCTAGCTAGAAGATAGGAACAAATTTTAAAAACATTTTTTCACTCATGCAGTGACAGAAATAATGACATTTGAAGACAATGATACATATGTTTTTTCAGATTTGTAGTTTTCTTGGAAATGAGTAAAGCTGTTAATAACCATAGCAGATAATATGAGATGTGGTTTAGTAAAGAACTGTGATAATACTGTATTTTCTTAGGAGTAAAGAAAAATCACTTGATATATTCAAGGGTTCTTGTATATTACCCTGTTCTTTATTCAGCTACGCATCTCGACAAAGGATATTTCCATTTATCAGACAGACTGAAAACACAAGAAAACCTTTTGATAGGTAAAAGTTAGCGAATTTAAAGGAGACAGCACCATGATGTACAGCACAACAAAACTGCCTCAAACCTACTCCCATCTCTCAGACTGTGAAATACAATAAACAGGAAAAGTCAGATTGATTATGTGATCCTCTTGTAGGAGGCAGAACAGTTACCCATGAAGAGGTTATACAACAGCTAACAAATTCACATAGCAAATATTACAGGGATTAAAGTTGGGCTAGACGGGCACTACACAAAGCCAGAGTCGTATGCTCGATACTACAGTATGGTACTCAAACTCTATCTGATTCAGAAGACTCCCCTGTAGCCAACATCTGCACTGCTCACTTCCCAGTGAGGGCTGTTGTGTCGTTTTCTGCAGATAAAAATCCCCATACGTCGCATACTTTTAATAGCTTCCTTATCTCTCACAAAGTGTGACTAATAATACCACAACCGTGGCATTTTATTATGAAATTGGGTTCCCTCTCTCTGCTTTACGCCCTTACAGCCCTCCCACTTCTTTTAACACCCTTCTTTTAACTCATAAAGCAGTTGAACACTTTAAACAACCTTCCACCGTATGGCTTTGCTTCACTTTCAGTGAAAGGCTGCTAGCTGAACAGGTGAATTAGATAATTTTTTCCAATCTAAAAATACAATCTGATTTCAGCAAAAAATTCAACAGCAGAGACTACTCAAAGGAATACTAGAGCACCAAGTGTACCACATGAAGAAGTCTCCCCTGTTTTTTAAAGGCAAGATTCCACTGAGAACTTCACCCAAGCCCAGCTGCCACTGTGCAGCTTTTCTGTTTAAAATGAAACACTTCAGTGAAACGCTAACACTCAGCTGTGCACTGCGCTTTCTCATCAGTCACTAAGCAAATTATCCACCGAAGAGTGCAGCTGCTTGTCTGCCTGTGAGAAAGCAGTCTTGCTTCATCAGGCTGTGAAAAGGCTCCATGACACATCCAAGCCTCTTTCAAGGAGGTTCTATTTCTCAATACTCAAATGCAAGCACAGTATGAAACCACACGGCTCCTCAGCTCGTACTGGACCAGTGCTTTTAGAAGCATCTTTTCTTCAATTCCTCTGCTTGAGTATTTACTTCAGCAGCCCATCTCTGTTCAATATCTGACCCTCTCCAGCAGAGAGGGGTAACAGGAGGTCATTGGCTGATCCTAGTGTCTGTGACCTTTTTTAAAAAGTCATGGGGCTCAGCTAAGGGACAGCTCTTCAAAACCAAGATGTTTCTTAGCTCTCTTTTTTTTTTTCCTGTGTTATAAATGACCTAAACTTTAGAAAATATCTCCTGTCCTTCCTTCTTTCTCCAAATCCAGTGCTGTTTCTTTCTCCTGCTCCAAGAGTTTATCTGTGTAGAGGTGTGTTTAGGAGAAGACCTGTGGAGCTCCTCCTGATTTTTAGGAGCCTGTATATATAATGCTTTTATTTTCTTGAAACTGAAGCACCAATGCTGAAAGAAGAAATTTGCATGCAGCATGCCTATAGCCTTGTTTGTGCCCTGCCCCTGTTTTCAGAGCTGAACTCCCTACCAGATTCCTGCATCTTCAAGTGCCTGCACAGCTTTAAAATCTGGACACTGAGTGCCTGCAGACATGCTTTAGTACCTTTGCATCATCCTGGTTTTGGCTGTGTTCTTATACTTTGCTCTGGACAGGTGGCTTTTAATGCACTCCTATTGGAAAGAGGCAAAATAAAAAAACCAACAAAACACTGCAAGACTCAGAATGTAACTGCAGCGAGCAAATGTGCAAATGCATTTGAAAACTCAGTTCATAATTTATTCTATTAACATAACAAAACTGGCAATCTTCTAGGCAGAAATTTTTTTCTGCCTACCTGTGCCTACCTACAAGTCCTGTATGTCATTGCAGTGCATGTGAAGTGGAGTTGGTGAAAGAAGAAAAGCTGACTCCTTCCACTTTAGTATCCTATAAAGTGCTAATCTTGAAAAAAATGAACGTGTACAGCTGGCCCTCTTCCCCAGCCCAGAGAACCTCACTGTTCCACTTAAATCTCTTCCACAGCACAGTTTTAGTTTATAGTGTTAACCTGAGACAAAACATCAAACAAAACTGTTTCTCTGGTCAACCACAACTAGAGTCCTTGGGTTCCATCTCTGTAATTTTACTGCAGGATCCTCTCCTTTTCAGGTGGCTTTAAAGGGAACATTGAACCACTTCCCAGCTAAGTCAAATAAACTACTGAACCTTAGTGGGGATATCTGACTTATTAATCCTGTAACAGTATCATTATCTCCTATTTGAAAACAGCAATATGAATCACAAAAGCAGCAAGCAAAGTCCAAGAATGGATATCTTCTCTCTCGCTTCCTCATCTACCTGCAGACAACCTTCCCCACCAATACCACGTCCTTCAGATCACTTCTCTCTCCTCTTCACTGCAAGCTGCCCACAAGACCCTGTCAGTGACTGTGTGCATAGAGTAGGAAAAGTATTTAAGGCAGCGTTCAGCAGTTTCAGTGTCAGCTATTCCCCCAAGGTGCTCTCAGTTTGAATTTGTGCTATAAATAAGAAAAGTCAATCAATTCCACAGGACCAGATGTTCCTGCACAGTCTACTAGTAACAGGCATATTGAGCTTGCTTGAAAATTGTTGCTCTGAGATAACTATTGGGTTTTGTATCTTATGGCTATATATAGCAATATAGTTAAACTTATCCTGGATCCCAACTGCCTGCCAGAATGCAGTGTACAAACAAGGAAACCAAAGATACGGTATTAGGCAGTTTGAATTTTAGTCACAAAATTCCTTTACCAAATGCACACTGTGGTAATTGAGTTTGAAGTGCCTTCAAATGAAGCTTTCAACAACAGCTTTGTAAATAGCTATAAGAAGATTCGACCACAACTTTGCCAGTCCAAGATCTTTGAGCAGAAATTCAGAAATGTTTCACAGAATGGCTGTGAACTTCCTATGTGACCCAGAGAGCGAAGTCAAATGGACTGCTGACCAATATTTCCAGGGGTGTGTAGTCTACTCCAGTATGTGGCATCATGGGACCTTCAGGTTCTTTTTACAAAAATATAAGATGGGCAGACCTGGGTGCTCCAGCCCTTTCTGAGGCTCAGGATACAGGCTCTGAAAAGGACTGAATCCTCCTCCAAAGCCACTTGCAATGTCCCTCCCTTGGCAGCTGCTGCCCTGGTAGCTTTTGCTGCCAAGCTCTACAGCCCACTATCCAGTCACACTCATCAAAATCCTAAGTATGTCTGGTAACTCTGACCAGGAGCTAAGAAGCAAGGAAGCTATGGAAGTGACTCAAAATTAAGATTTTTAACTTCTGACTCAAAATCACTTGGAAATTCTGGGGGGAAAATTGCTTTTTAAAAAAGTCACAATTTTTACATGCTTCAGAGTGCAATAGTCCTTGCTGTCCTTTCTCCCTTCAGTGTCAGAGTAACAATCACTAAAGGAATTCCAGTTTTCAAAGAACTCTGGGTGCAATTGTAAAATAGGAAGTGCTTCATAGCTGCTTTGAGAAAGTCAAGTAATTTATGATAAACTGCAGAAAATTTGCTAGACTTCCTAGATATCTTGTTTTTAACCAAGCAACTAATTAAAATCCACCATACTGTAACTGCAAAATTGGAGCTAATTTGGAGCTAACAACATGGAACCCTTTCGCAAATTATTGCTGCCTGAGGATTAGCCATGAGTAAACACAAACAAAAAATAAACCCTCTGCATTCCATTCTTTTATTCATTGAAAAAGTATAATTTAGTATAAATTCTAAACATATGTTTGTATTTCTTTAAAATAAAAAGGACTTTTAATACCCTGACACTTCATTAAACCTAACCTTTGGTGATTAGAGCCTACTGTGAAGTGAAGAGTGAATGCTATTTGTGTAATGTATATTAGTGAAATACCAGCTAGTTAAACTCTATTGTATTTTGGAACTTTGTCAGCAATAACAGCTTTATTATCTGGGTAGTTAACCATCACCTGAGTATCTAAGAACCTTAATGTGGCTTTCTAGAAAAAGAAAACACTGTAGTTGTCCATGTTTGGAGGGAACACAAGAGGGAAAACATACCACTGTTTTGAATTCAGACACTTGCCACAGCAGCCAGTCTTCATTAAGTGTGTACAGGGCTTTGCAAGTTATCGCGTCAACAGGTCCTTTGTTTATCCTCTGATTGAGGGTTGTCACTAGCAAATAGAAAGGTTCACCAATTGTCTCCTAGGGTAGGAAACAAACACAAGGAACATGTTTACTTTTCTAATTATTAGATGCACATGAATGTCTAGAAAAAAAAGTCAAACGTAAAAAATAAAGTTATTTCCTCTTAACCAACTTGTTATCTTGCAATTATAAAAGAAAATCCCTCTGAGCAGATTTATCTAGTTGTTTGTTTAACCTCCATCCTTTGCTTTTTGGTGTGAAAGTCTCATGCAAATAGCCAGGGACAGCTGGAGTGTGTGGCAAGACAACTCACAGCCCCTTGCTGTGCACAAGCACTCTACAGACAAGCTGCTCCTACTCCACCTGGCAGACGCTTCCTAGTTCCACCAGAGTGGGCGGGGGGTGAGACATGAATGTGTTCACACACATACTTCAGCTATTTTTTTCCTTTTTCAGCCTTGTGAGAAAACAAGCTAACGACTAGTTTCCTTCTGAATTGGCACCTCCCCTTGTTGTCCCTGGTAAAAAGCCTTGGGAGCAAGCCGGTGGAACACAACAGTGGTGCATCCGTGAAAGAGGGAATGAAACTGGGGCTTCCTGGTCCTGCCTGAACCCCAAGTTTCTGGAAAGCACCGGAGAAAGGGAGAGGGGATCACTATTTTCATGTGATGCCATTCCTGCATCCTGGCTAAGGCACCTTACTAGCATAGCTGTGTAAAAAAGACTGGTGTGTTGAGAACAAAACTCTGACAGTTCCTTGGCTCTCTTCTGGGGTTTCAGGAAACTAGTGTGAGCTGCTGAGTCTCAAACAATTCGGGTGTTGTATTAATGCAAGGACTGATATGAGAGACACTAACAGTGTGATACCATTACACTAGTAAGAGAGACAGAGAGCAAACCCAAGCGCTGAAACCAAGAACAAGTGGGCTAAAAGAAACAAACAGTACAATGAAAGAAAATTCTTAAGTTCTTGAAATCTGCAACGCTCTTTGGAGATTAAAAAGTTTGGAAAGAAGCTTAGTTTTCCAAAAGATGATGTACCTTAAAGCTCTATTATGTGGTAGCTTTCCAACAGCTCGCATAGAAAGGTACAGCTGCATTTTAAAAAGTGAGTCAGTCTCAGTATCACAATACACCTCATGGAGATGAAATAACATCTGACATGAGAAAAGGATATGCTAGAACTGCAAGATTACCCAAATCTCAGCCAAATGAATGACATGATCATGGCTTACAGATGCGCTCTTTTCCTACATCCCATTGATGATAGCTAGCTAAGCCACCTAAACTAGAAAAGTGCACATTAATTATGCTAAATGTCAGATTGAATGCTTTGAACTGATCCTTCTAAAGACTCCTATGGGAGAAATCAGTTTAAAATATTCTTTGTGAATCATACATAGTGAAAAGATGTACACATACCCGGAGAAATCCAGAAAGACAGACAGACATCCAATTTGTCAGCAATTTTTCTACCACAGATTCAGTTCGTCTGAGCAGGAGCTTAGGCTGTACGTTACTTGACTGTTCCATCAAGTCCTTTGTCAACACTTCCAAAATGTGGGTTAGATAAACTAGCTTAGTTTGTAGTGCAATAGTCAAGAAGGATGCAAACAAGCACCTGTAAAAAAAAAAAAAAAAAAAAAAGGAAAAAAAGAAAAGGAATGCTATAATATTTGGAAATGTTCTTCTCAGTCATCTTTAATAAATGAAACACATTTTAGTGCAGTTCATATCCTAAGTTTTCCCTCCTCAGGCATAAAACTGTCCACTGATCTCTAGAAAAATATAAAAAATGCAAGTCCATCTGCTTGTGATTATTTTTTAAGCACGGAGTTTGTGTCTCTAAATTTAATTCCACAGAACAACACCTGCTTCACTGACAGAACATTTCTAAACTGTAGAGCTGCTGATCTAACTGCAGGAAGTGTTTACAGTTTTGAAGTGAGTTTTCCTGCGCCTCTGCCTCTTTGTTTACACGTACAAACATTCTGATTTCCCTTTAATGGCTTGTTTTACAGGCAATGTTTTTTCTTCCTCAGTGTGTGCAGATGGAGAAGATGGAAAACGCTCTGGAGTAATGCAAGCTTGTTTTGCAAGAAGCAGAAATTACATTTGTGTGCTACAATCCATGTTGTTGTTTCCTGCTAATTTTTTTGTCTTGAAGGTGATAAGCATAATCATACTATACCTGTCTTTCACAGTGAAATTTTTCTGCTTTTCAAGGGTGTGAATGAGAGTAACAAGAAAGTTCTTGTTACAAATTAAAGCATGCAACATGTTGAAGCTTTCATCCTTGCTCGTTTGGTCTCTGCTCTGGAATAGTTAAACAAAAATAAGCAAACTGTAGTTTGGCTATGATGGATTCTTAATGGTCAGAAAAATGGTATGCAACATATGGGATAAGATCCTGGTCTCATTCAGATCAGTGGGAATTTTGCATTTTTTTTCATGGGTCTTAGGGTTTAATGAAGATGCACTTGTGTCTGTGTACAACACAGAATACACACATGCAAAGCATACATTTTCTGTCATACACACAAAGAAACGCCAATAGTTAAGTTTGCCTGTCATTTCCCATAATTAGATTCTACTTATTTTTTTTAAATAAGTCATAATATATTTTGAATAACAGGACTCACATATCATATTCCTTTTATATATAAATCCATGTAACTCTACTCATGGGGGAAAAGAATATACTGAAAATGCAATCTGATGTTTTTTAGGACAACGATGAGATAAGGGGCATATTCGCTCTTGAAAAAATATGTATTAATTAAGGTATATGACACTACATCAACTTACCTGTGGCATGTCTTCACTGAAGATGGATGCAAAGCCTCCCGACTAAAATATAAGACAGGTGATATTTATCATTCTTACTTATACCAAAAGTCTCTAACACATGTATGTTAAATGCACCAAGCATGTTCCTCATGGCATACAACTGGAAATAAAACAATGGAAATGCTGGCTTCTAATGAGGCTACAATATAAACCTGCCACATCATAATTTCTGCAAAGATACTATCAAGTTTCAATGAAAAGTGAACTCTCAAAGATGACCTGGTATTGACTTCAGTGTTACTGTGTGTGTCACTCTATGCTGCTGAGCTGTACTAGCACAAAAGTCAACTAATGCTCTACAGGAAAAGCTTTTTGTTACCCTCATCTGCAAATGTGCTGATGTGCAAGAGGTGCTGCAGGCTGCGTCCTTCTTGGATGGCAACGATAGCCTTTGGTATATGGGGTTTCTGTAACAGAGTGACACTTCAGTTCATCTGCCTCCATTCATTTCAAGGCACTTTATGAATGTTCACTAATGAACTCTCCAGGAGGTCTGTGCTGTCAGTCTCCAGAGAGGCACAGGTGCCACCATGTATCTAGTCCCAGTGAAAGCTCTCATGCTACCAGTTCTCAAATACCACGTCAACGCCTCTTGTCTGACTCCTACAGCCTGCAAGGTCCCAACACAGCTGCACATTCCTAAGGCAGCACCCTTGAGCAACAAATTCACACTGGTAACAATTACTGTTTTATCTGGGATGCTGGCAGCCCCTAGTTTCCTTAAAGAACCATAGAATCATAGAATGATTTGGGTTGGAAGGGACCTTCCAAGATCATCTAGTCCAACTCCCTGCTATGGGCAGGCACATCTTCCACAAGATCAAGTTGCCCAAAGTCCCATCCTATATGACCTTGCCAGGGATGGGTCATCCACAACTTCTCCGGGTAACCTGCTTCAGTACACCAACACTCCCATCATAAAAAATGTCTTCCTTATGTCCAATCTAAAACTATCCTCTTTCATTTTAAAACCATTGCACCTCATCCTGTCACTACAGGCCCTGGTAAAAAGTCACTCTCTCCATCCTTCTTGTAAGTTCCCTTTAAGTACTGAAAGGCTGCAGTAAGGTCTCCACAGAGCCTTCTCTTACCCAGGCTGAACAACCTCAATTTGCTCAGGCTTTCTTCATGAGAGGTGTAACAGCCTTCTCACAATTTTGTGGCCTTCCTTTTGGACCTGCTCTAACACGTTCATGTCTTTTTTTTGTGCAGGGCACTCCAGAGCTGGATGCAATACTTCTGATGGGGTCTGACCAGAGCAGAGTAGAGGGGGAGACTCACCTCCCTCCACCTTCTGATCACATTTCTTTTGATGCAGCCTGAGATGCAATTGGCTTTCTAGGCTGCAAGCTCATATTGCCAGCTCACATCTGTTTTTTCAATAATATATATCTGATTTTTCAGTAATATGTATCTGATTTTTCATCTCTCCCTTTTTCTCATGCCTCATGTTCTTTTCTTCCCTATCATGTTTTTATTCTTCCACTGTCTATTTCCATTTTTCCAGAACTTCTTCAGCACCCCTAACACCACCTACCAATAAAACACACATAGAGCAAAAGAAAGGGAACAAAGTTAAAAGCTAGAAACGCTTGTGAACGGGGAGTAAGCATGGTAGCATTAAAGCAAACAGTGTGGGAAATTGAGGGAAAACAAATAATCATCTAAATTTAATTCATAAAGCAAAAATCAGCCTGAACATAAGGAATACTGTAAGAATAGATGGAAAAACCATTTAACACCTACAAGCTTAAAGCACAAAACAAAAGCTATCAAGGCAGATTAAACAGAAAACTGAAGCAGCAGGAAGCAAGAAGCTCAAAATGGAAGTGGAGTCTATCATTCAATTTTAGGTATCTCACTCTTTCTTTAAGCAGCCCATGACTTCCTGAGACAGATGTCTCAGGTAAGTGGGATAAATTACTTTCTTGAGCTGCCTGTCTCTGTGCTGACTACTGAAGACGCTCAGTGAGCAGCTTTGATGTCCATGTTTAAACAGCTTAGAACAGATGAAACAAAGCCCATCAAACACACTGGCAGGCAGAAAGAGTACAGTACGGACATCATTCAGACACATGAGGTTAGTGAAGGAAGTGGTGGTTTGTCACTCTGACCCTTCTACTAACCATTTTGACACTCAATCAAGTGTCAGAGTCTAATCCTTCTGACTCACAATCTAGTATCCCATTGCCTTCTTTATTAATCTCTAGTATTTGCTTAGCAGAGCACTGCTATCCTACCACATTCATAAAGCACAAGGCATGTTTGGACACTCCTGCAATGTAAACAGTAAGTACACAGCAGGAAAAATTGGTACACAGTGCATTCAATAACTTGCCTGACACCATGTGTCTGTTGAGAGCTAATAGTGTCAAGTATGTCTTTGTGATAAGAGTATTTCAAACTGAGACAAGATCTAATTGGAAGCATCTCCGGGATGCATAGCGGTGTGAGGCTCACCAAAGCAAAAGGAGAACCCTCCCCTTTCTGACCTCACCTCATGTAACAGAGTGTTAAACTTCACGCCTTCCTTTTATTTCCTTTCTATTTGCTTGAAGCAGAGCATTTCTACTCAGACAGTTTCTACAGATTGTTGCTGCTCTGACAGACTATCACCAGGAAAAGATAAATCCCTAAAAATAAACCCACTCTTTTAATGCTATAATGCCTGGCAACAAAACAAACTGAAAGGAAAGAGATGCAGAAAATAAGGTTTCCTCCATTCACTTTCTTCAAACCTCCTAACAACTCCATACAAATTAGACTGAGGGTATTATAAAAGTACCAGAAGAGATATTCCTAGCTTCCTTTGGCATGAGAACTGGACTCAAAGTGTACAAAGATTATGCATATTTAATGGTTAAATATTATTCTGCCTTCGTATCTGGCATTTGGTGCTGTACAAAAAGGATAACAAAAATAAAAGGTCCTGATTCTATCACTATCACATGTTTATCACAACTAGCTTCTAGTGGGATCACATACAGCGATAAACCGAAACAGTCTGCAGCCAAAACTGTGGGACTGGGCCACAGCAGTTGTGAGTAATAGATGAAGACTAGTAGATAATTCACATATAAACCACATATACGATAAAACACCAGAGAACTAACCAAGCTTTTCTACTGATTGGTGTCAGTTACACAAAATATTACCAGCTGTGATCACAGCTTCTGCCAATTAGTAAATGCCAGGAAGCACTGGTTAACATCATGATATAATTTTGAAAGCTGTAGCAAATACACTTATCAGCATCACAATGTGCCACATATGCAAAAGAAAGAGCAAAAAATTCAAGAGAAAACCACTTTGGTCCTTTTGGTCCTCTAAGGCAGTGGCACAAACTGTTCTAAAGAACAATGAAAATATCCACCTCAAAACTGGACAGCAGTTAAGTTTTTAATTCATTTTTACTCATTTGACCTGCACTCCTTTGAATTAAAGTCTTACCATTTCTATCAGCAGCTTGGAGTAGAAAGTCCGCATGATCTTAGAGTCATTACTTCATACCACAGGTCTAATTAGGAAGTGTCATGGTGTTAGCTAGCATGTTAGCTAGTCTGACTGTTATTTTAATTAGCTATAGCATGGAAAGTGAAAGCATGAGAAGAAGAAAAGCAATGGATAAATTATAGCTTAGTTAGGATGGCCTGAAAGGCAAGCAGATGAGTGTGGCTGGGTGAATAATTAATGGATGCACACACAACCCTTGAAAATTCAACAGTGGTGCTTTATCTACATCACTTAGGCTTAGTTAAACATAAAGACGTACAATCTTAAGTGTTTTTTAGTAATTCTTGATTTAAGAAAGGTTTCTTGTGAAAACAATGTGCAGTTACTGCTATTTGATCCTGACCTTCCTAGCTCTTTTATTACTAGGCAGAGCTGACAACTGAAAGACTAGTAAATATTTACCTCTGGAAAGAAAGTTCTAAGAGCAAAGTGCTTGTAGTCAAGGAAGGGAACGGTTCCAAAACTATCCACCACATCTAATTCATCCATCTGCAGTTCAGCAAATCCTGAAAAAGCATCCCCCCAGGAGAGTTAGTTTAGTTGACACAAAATCGTCTTCACAGTTCAAAGTTTGCCTCAATACATGTTCCTTAAAACACAGTTTGAGGGAAGAGGGGTTGTTTTTCTAGATGAAGCTCTTATGAGTGGAAAAGTACCAGTCCATTTTTTTCCCACTCTTGTTGAAGGAAATATTACATGCAATCCTATTAGTTTAGCGCTATCTACTACTGCAATGTACACCAACATTAAAGAGGAACTCAGATACCACACAAAAATATTCTAACGGCTATAAAATCAAAATGTTTATATAATGCGAGATTCTTGACAGTTTCAGTTCAGCATTTATACTGTACTTAAGCTCTATAAAGCTCTTTAGACCTACCCTCGCGTATTTCTTTCCGAATCTCGTATTCCAGCAGTTCAAGTTGTTGACTCTGTTTACGAGTTAACTCTTTGGATTTGTATCTAGTAACTATGAATGCCACTACAAAGGAAGAAAAATAAGATTCTGAGTACAGAAGTTGCAGAACAGAAAAAAGCTATACATGACATATTTTAATATTTTAAGAAACATAGAGATTAATACACAATTGCAATCTCCAGTATTACTGTTCCTGCTGTTGTCAGTGTGCTAGTACCCAGGAGCCCCAGTTATCTGGATCTAAACCTACATGTGTAATAAAATCTGTTCCTTGTAACATGGTCTTTGAATCATCAGTGTAACTTTATTTGAAAGTACAGCACACCCTGCTTTGTACAAACTGAAGAGTGAGACATGGGATCTAATAACCACTGCTACTACTAGCAGCCCACTTAAAGCAGCACTGACTAAACAGGAAAACCAGTTTTTCTGAACAGGAAATCCACTTCCAGATTGTTAACTTCTCTAAAGCTTATCTTGAGAGAGAGAAGGCATGAGATATGGCTCCTGTAAAGCTAATGGACTTTTTTTTAAAAAGAAACCAAACCAAACCAAAGAAGAACAAATCCCCAAGCTTACTATAATAAATGGAAATTCATCAAATATATAACCAGGGCAAAATATTTAGAAAAAGAAATGACAAGAAGAGGAGGGGATAACTATTTACCTCCCCAACTTAGTAATGATCCTCAAATTCATAAATGATGCAAATAAGACTGTGCAGAAACACCAGCAGTTAGTTAGGGATCAAATCCCTCCGGGATGGGAGGGAAGCCCAGCTCTGACAGCTGGAGAGGCCCAAGCTGTGACACAATGATGTCTGTTCTATAGTGTTCCTCACTAAATCATGGTGACGTGGTCAGCAGTCCCAGCAGGACGATAAAAAAACTGCTGTTTTGTAACATGCTGTAGTCTGACAAGTTGGACTCTTATCACCAGACTAGAGCTAACTTTGTCCACTCTTACTGGGAACAGGGGAAAAACCACATGGCTATGACAATACCAAACATATATGTGTGAATGTATATGTGTTTTTGTGTCACAATTATAGTCTTCAGCAAACCAAGAACTGAAAACATATTATTGCACTCACCTATAATGACACCCACTACAATAGGTAGCAAAATAAGAACATATAAATATATATGTGATGATGTTGGTTTGACTTCATGCTCAAAATTTCCTAATTTGACCTGAAGAAAAATAATGGCTGTGTTAATAGAGGATGATTAATATCAGTGCTTAAAATGACATTTCATGTATATATAAAAAAATGTACTTCAGGCACATGAATAATCCTCATTGTGCATATTATTGAGAAATGAGCAGCAATTTGGGGAAACGTATGAACCAACAGAAACTTAACTTTCACTGTATTTCATGTTCAAAACTGGATAACAGAACAGTGAGAAGGAAAATTTGGAGGTCTACATGCAGTACCAAAACTTTGCCATTGCTCTCACTGCAAACTAGAGCCCTTAAATGGCAAGATCTGGCCTCTGCCTGGTCAAGTGGCTCATGTACTTCATAATTGCTACTAAATACTCTTGCATTTTAAGGCAAGGAAAGCACATGTTGATAGGTAAAAACATTCCTTTGAACTCACAGCATTGCTCTGCTGAGCAGAAAATTAAGAAGAGACTCACTCTAATAATGAGGGAAGTAAAATTTTTGACAGTCGCCTGGCCCACAACCCTCTTCCCTATTTCTCTGCTGAAGTTTCAACTTCCTCATGTAGGACGTAGGCGTTCCTGAAGGTTCGCTCAAGAACAAATATAACATGCAAGACATGTACCACATCCACGAAAAGCCACTGGGCTTGTCAAAGTCAGGACGGGCATTAATTCTTAGGAATACACGAAAGCACTGAAGTCTGCCAGATGCCAAACTGAGGCATTCACCACTGATAATTATGGTAGAAAAAAATTCACAAAGGAGGATCTCAAAGAGGACTGCGAAAGCACATAAATAAAGGGTAGCTAAGACTATAAACAGACTAGAAATAAAAATATACTTGGATACAGAAAAAGAATACCACCAAGTGCCAGGGATAGAAAAGAACCTGAGGTAATTGAAAAGGAGAGTTAGGTTGAAATTATTTTGGGTTACAGCAGGGAAGGCGGAGATCTGGTGATTGCAGTCACTGGCCTGTCACAGGAGGTGAGCAGCTAGGGCAGCTGGACACTGCCAATTGGATAGTCACATCACAGCTACATGGACATGAGCAAGCAAAGAAACCCCACAGGGCTGGGAGGACACAGCTTTCATATTTCTGGGGTCATAAAGAACAGAAGACAAAGTAGGCCTATTTCCTCCATCAAATGTTTTTTGTTCGCTAGTTGTTTGTGTGTTTTCACAGTTCCTACTCAAAGTACTTTGAGTATGAATATTTCTAGGATCCCACTTGCCTTTCCTAAGGCTGAAAAGCATTGGTGGCTAAATACATTAAACATTCTGTGACTAATATATTTGATTTTCTCCACTCATCTGGTCCAACCAAAGCATTCCTAACACAGAAATTCGTGCTACTCATCCCAATTTACTGAAGCATTAATTTCATTTTCTTTTCATACTTAGATTATCTTTAATCTTTACCATAACCTTCCTACTCAGTAGCCCCATTTCTTTACTTATCTTTTATTTATCTTGCTTATGGATCATGGACTAAATCAGGTCTACCTGAATTCATCTGATTCCTTTTCTTAAATTAATTTCATTCATCCTGCATGACATTACGAAGCCTCCTCTGGAATGGTAGTATCTCCAAGCTGTATGTCATCAGCAAATGTCATTAGTGCATGCCTTATTTTTGTGCCAAAGCCACTAATGACACTAAATAATATCTGTATGAAACTCAGTATTGCCAGAAATCAGCTCCCCATGTACAGAATCCAGTTTTTCTAATCCCTAGCATCTTCATAATCAGTATGTTAAGTCGTTTACTGAATGGCTTCCAGGTACATGTGATCTACCGCTTTTTTTTGCTGTTGTTGAGGAAATCACTCATCTTACCAACTAAAAGTATCTAGCATAATCTGATTTTATTAAAAAGAAGTTAACAATTATTTTTCATTTACCTCCAGGTCTTTCATGAGTCCCTCATTTAAAATGCATTACAGAGCTTTACACAGGATTAAATCAGCAGGCCCCTGTTTGTCTAGCTGGTTTTGTTTTTTCTTTGTTTCTTTTAAATATTGGTATTGTATTTGCTGCTCTCCAGTCATACAGTACCTCTTTAGACTCTACAGTTTCATTTAACATCTTTCCTACTAAGCCTACAACATCATGTGCCAGTTCTTTCTCAGCGCTGTGATGGGAATTATCCTGTTTCAGCTGTCTTGAGCCCCCTGACCTATCTCAATCTTGCTTGTGTCACAAGAACGGCATTTTTCTCTTTGACACCTCCATTCAGACTGATTATCCTGTCTTTGACCCCACACTCAATATTCCCTTTCATCCTGAAAACTCAAGTAAAATATACATTTATTCTTAAGAGATATCTTTTATACCTAGCCTCTCCTTTTTTCAGAGCGGTCCTACTTCTTCTGTGATGATTTACTTATAAGATTGAAGCAAGACATGATGATTTCCTACTTCTAGATTTTTCTTGATGTTGGAAAAAAATAATTTTTAAGGTATTAGAAGTGAAATGTTACTTTCTCACTATCGCATTTGATTTGCCTTAGTGAAGTGTTGACCTTACTACAAGTCAGTCCTATGAAGCTTGCAGGATAAGCACGTGATATTGCAAGGCAATGTTAATATTTGAATGCAACACCCAGCTCAGAAAGGCTTTTCCATGCCATAACTGGCTCAGATGGCAGGATCCACAGATGGGGGATCAGTTAACAGTGATAGGGAATTGAGAATAGCTTCGTTAATCTTTACTATGAGCCATATGCCTCGAAGTCAATACAGTTATTTCAGCTTTATACCACCATACACTGTGATAAGAGTCTGGCATCATTTTTCTCCTTCATATATGGTGATGACTGCTTTTTAAAAAATTCCTATCTTCTTCTTATTCATGGAGCAAATATCTTAAGCTGCCATTTAGCTTTGACATCCATGCTAATGTTCTTATGTATGGGGCTGGCTTTGTGCCATATGTTCATAGCATTTTGTCCTCCCTGCTGAATTTTCCCCTCTTTTTCTTCCAGAAATGCTTCTCTTCTGTCTTAGTGGTGATCACTATGCACTGTTAAAGAACCTTATCTGCTTTAGTGGGAAAAAGTGAATGGGAGGGCATAATCCTTTTCCTTATACCCACACTGCAGCAGTAGATTGCTTACAAGATCTAAGATGAGGTGCTCTCCTGAAGCCACTGATTCCTTACTGGTGATGTCTGTGCTGCAGTCAGAGGTCTGATAAGCTACTGCTCTCCTGGATCTCTGCAGCAGTGAGCTCAGCTTGGACTGCAAAGCCAGCTCCAACACTACAGCTGTCACCAGAGAGTGAATGAACTCAGTACTGTTAGTGGTACCTAAATTAGGCAGCCATGCTTAGATGTGAGGAAGATAACCAGACTATCATGTACTAGGAGAACAAAAAAGACTTGTAGCTCCTCCCTCTATGAAGAGTGTTCATGACCTTAGCATTATTGTCACATTTCACTACATTTGCAGAAACATTCAAACATTGTTAAATTGCAACAAAAGGGATTTCTACTTACAAAAACTTTCACTGTGGAAAAGTCAATCTTGTCTGTTCCTTCCCTTTTGAATTTGCACAGTATGGTGCTACGGTCTGGTTTTCTGGTAATATTTTGGACGCTGAACCATATCTTTTTGGTCTGTGCACCATTCATATATGACAGATAAACTTCTACCTCAGTTTTGGAAATATTCAAATTGTCATTTTCTTTCTAAAGGGAAAAAAAATGAAGATAATAAAGAGTCACTACATACAGTAAGAAGCAGTTTTAGTATTTGATAGGAATGCTTGGACTCTATGATCCGTTGGGTCTCTTCCAATCTGGTTATTCTATGATTCTATTCACAGAAAGGGTTATGGGGACTGGAACCGGCCACCCAGGGAGGTAGTTGATTCACCTTTCCTGGAGGTGTTTAAGGCACAGGTAGACGAGGTGCTGAGGGTCATGGTTTAGTGTTTGATAGGAATGGTTGGACTCGATGATCCATTGGGTCTCTTCCAACCTGGTTATTCTATGATTCTATGAAAATTATCTGCAACTACTATTTTAAATAAGGAATTACAGTTTATTACTTTCAAACTTACATATATTTTTAATTCCAGATCAGGATCCAGCTCAGTGTGCAGCTGGTAGTTAATGAACACTGGATCAGGGTGATAGTGTAGTTTGACACATGGTATAAAGGTAGTTTCCACTTTCAACATCATATCCACAGCTTTACCCTCTGTTGCATAGCTCAGGCTCGGAGTTAAGTAATGATATTCAGATTCATTTCCAGGACACCTAGAGACCTAGAAATGCAATAGCAAAGCTGTAACAGTCATTAAGCACTGAACAGTGGATACTATTACAAACAGAGGCACTCAAAATCTTTTTAACATCTTCTTGACTTCACACAGATATCTGCTAAACCTCTTCTCTGCAATCAGGGCTGCATGCCGAGCACCTGGGCAAGCTTCTGTGCTGAGCTTGTGTCTACCTTTACGCACATTTATCACACACTCCTCATGCTGCTTTAAGGCTGATTGCACACTGCTAAGGCAGCTATTTCCTGCAGTGAGATGGGAATAGTGACAGTGATTATTCCTCCCTTCCTCTCAATGCACGTGAAATTCTAGAAGAGCAGGATGAGCTCTCCAGCACCACTAGGGTCTCCCCACCTTAACTCATGACAGAGGGGAGTTGCTACAACCATCCCATTGGTTACACCATGAGATGCTGCTGCTTTTTTCTGGTCTCTGTGCTGCAAGCAAAAACGGCAACAGGGTGCCCACCTCCTCATGGCTTCAGAGGAAGGGTTTTGTCACAAAATCAGCTCCAGTCTCCCGCCACTTGCTGAGGCAGTGGCACCATTTGGGTTCTCAACAAAAAGATAGAGAGAAGTAGATCAACCGCTCCTCTGACCGACCCACATATGAAGGCTGAGGAGACTCAAAAGTGACTGATTTGGTGCAAGTCTCTAAAGCACAGAAAAAAGGCTCAGCGAATTATGCAGGAGAGGAGCTTATGTGTGTCCATGATTTCATACTGAGAATGTATACAACTGTAATCCTACAAGTGGTCATATTTATTTCAGTACAGTGACTTATGTGTGTCAGCAAGTGTTCGAAAAATACTGAAATCCTCCTGAAACCTTAGGAATAAAACCTAATCCCTTAAGAGATCCCTATTTGGTATTGTAAAGGAGATTAAGACTTACGGTGAGGTTAGATCTCTGATCATCTGAAATAATCACACTGTCCACCACATTAAAATTTCTACCCTTTGTGGTAATTCTGCGACCACCGCTGTAAAAGAATAAAAAGACAGGGAGAGGTGCAGAGATGGAGGTTAATATTATCTGTTTTCCCTTAGGTAAGTCCTGCATTAAGGCTTCAGCTATGAATAAACTATACATGTGCATTTTTCTTTGGTTGCAGCCAATACAATAAAGTCAAACTGCAGCACAAGATAACTTGAGCCATGCAGTGTAATTTCATCCTTTCCTCATAATGTAACAGTAAATGCTTTTGCTACCGCAAAACCAAATGACAGCATACACGTGCATACTCCTTTCCAGTGACTCGTTACCTTCTTTTAATTTTAAAGAACTACCTGGTGATTAAGTATTATGTCTTGAAGACATGGTATTTCACTGCCCCAGAGTAGCCCTACCTGTGTTTAAGTCTTGCCTTCTTCAGGACAAACTGATGGTGTTGGGCACCTCACAAGAACCATTCTCAGCAGAATTCAGACCATCTGTCTCATCACACACAACAGTCCTTGCGTTTGAGGGCTCTGGCTCGCAATCTCCACTGAACACAGTTGGAGTGGTTTAAGGTATTATTAATTTCCAGCTGCCTGAGCTGGCCCTCACCTGGAGATGAGGACACGCATGCTAGCTGCTCAGCTGCTGCAGCTGCCAGCCCAACTTATAACCTCAAATCCACACCTGACAGGGTTTGACACCAAGATTAAGAACCTCGAAGTGGGTAAAAGTGTGCAGGCAGAGGGATAGGTGGAAAGCTGTGCCTGAGAATATCTTAAAACCACACTGTAAGTCTCTCAGTGAAACTATGACTCTCCCACAGAACACCGAAAAGGCTTGAAAAGGGCTCTTTTAGGTTTAGGGAACCCAGTTCTTCAGCAAGTCTGTGCATATCACTGATTATTTTCACTTCACTTCCAATTCACTAATACTTTATCCTGTTTCAGAGGTGAAGTGTATATTGGTAACAAGAAATCAAAGTTAATTGGAGTCTGAATTGATGTGCTACCCACATTTTATATTTGGTTTAAGTATGAGGAGACTAATTTTGACTTCTACAAAGGACATCTAGGGTGGGCAGGAAGGAGTTTACAGAATCCTGCAGAACACAGAATCCATCTTGTGGCTACCATGACACAATCTGTATGTTAAATGTTACATCGGTTCACCAGTGTAAATTCATCCTCCACAATAAGTTGCAGCAGTCATCCAAGTTCACAGCAGCTGCAGTCTGGCCAAGGAAGGAGGCTTGTATTGGCTCAGTGGGACTATATTTTAATAGATACATAAGAAATATAGAAAGATAAATTTACCTGATCCAGGAGGTGTTTGGTGTGATTCCATAACATGATGGCAGTGAAACATAATGTAGGGTCACTGGTGGTGAACATTTTTTCTCATTAGCCTGTATGCAAATACTTTTGGCTTCTTTACGTGTTGGTGGGAGAGCAAATGTCATCTGCGTATCGTTTAGGACATTTCTAACTTTAATGCTGGAGAAGAAAGAAAACAGTTAGAAGCTAAAACACAGATGCCACTATGCTACTCTTTGGTGTTACTACACAAAGCCTATAACCTAAAGCAAAGGATGAGGAGAGAAGGGGGATGAATTTCTCTTTAAGCTGCCAGATGGAGGTGGAAAGAGACAGCAGGGCCTTGAAAAGACAAAATAGGGCATCTTTTGAATGCAGTTGCTATGTGTGACAATAATCACTGAAGATGGTACAGATATTAGTCTAATGGTCTTGCTATGTAATATAATATGTGATTTTGCTGTGTAAACTATGTACTTTGCAGTGTACCAATACATTAGCTAGTCAAGAATGAGAATCTTCTGTTTCCTTTTCTTTCTTCTTTTTCCTTCTCTTTTGCTCTTCCCCCCCTGTTTTCTCCCTTTCTTCCTCTCTTTCCTCTTTGTCTGTACTTCCTCTCTCTCCCTCCCTTCCCTCTCTCTGCTCTTCTCTCCTTTTGTTTTCTGTGGTATCCAAGAAATTCATGGTTGAACTAAAAATTGAACTGTACCACACGAATGCTTTTTCAAGCACTAACCATGTAAAATGGGGCTGGTAATCACAAGCAGACACTGCAGCTGCACCTGAAAATAACTGATTCAGAATCAGACAGCCTAATTATCTAGGGGGTTACACTGTGCAATCATCAACAGAGAAAAATACATGCTGTTGCATGAGAGATTCCCTTCCCTCGCATGGTGTCTGTGCTTTCACAAGCAGAATCTTGGAATATATGGGGGATATCTTGAAACAGAAGAGAGTCAAACAAAAGCGAAGGATTTGCTGTGACCCAACATCTTATTGCCTGCTGCAAGGCACAGAGGGCCACAGATGCAGAGCTGCCATAACCACTCCTGAGAGCTGCCCACCTACCCATCCATCCCTTACATTGTACCCAAACACCAAACTCATTACCATCTTTGGGGAATTTAAAGTGGAAGTATAACTAAAGAGTGCGGAGCATCCCCCATCTGCCGAGGACAGATCCATGACAACTGTTCACACAATTCTGCTGCTAGGGCAAACCGGTCTCTTTTTTCACCATGCAAAATAAATAGCATTATTTTTTCAGAACTTAACTCACATCTCTGGTTTACAGCCAGTGATTCCAGTCAGTATCAGTTTTATGCCCGATGCATGTGTAAAGTTTTCTCCTTTGACTGTTATCTCACTTTTGCCTAATGTAGAAATCCACAAAGGTTCAATGGAATGAATGCTGATATGCTATTAGAAAACAAAGCAAACCAAAATCTGGTTATAAAAGGGCCTGACAGTTAAACAACAGCTGCAAAAACAATCACAATTTAGGAACTCGGGTGTTATGGCACTGGGATACACGTATCAGTAATTTCAAATCTTGTTAAGCACAACCCTGGGAAGCACTGTCAATAACCACTTATTTACAAGCCAACTATTTTTAGCTATATATTTTAAATATCAATTTATCCCATAACCAAATTGCCCACAGGAATCACATTCTAACCTACTGGAAGGTAAGTATCACAAAAACCCAGCTTGAACTGATACATTTTGTGTGGCTGTTGAAGAACTAAGAAAAATTACAAGACAAAACCCTTGGTACTGTCACTATGAGAGATGAGAGAAACAAATAAAGGCATCTCTTAAGATCTGAAAAGGGGAAGCAGGGTCAAATCCTAGAATGAAGTGTTGAGAAAAAATCCTAGAATGAAGTGTTGAGAAAAAGCCCCAGAATTAGCTTTACTAGAAAGTTTTTTTAAGTCATACACAGAGCTAAAGCCACAACACAAGTGCAGGATTTTTTAGTATCTCATTTTGATGCTAAGACATTTACAAAACTATTTTCCAGCATTTAAGAATAATCCTGGTTTACTTTGATGCTGTCACAATCTTGTACAAATGTGGTCAATTTTAAACTGTGTTTTTCTTTGTGTATCTTTACATTTACTAGCACTACTGAGCAAGAAGATTTTTTCCCCCCCAGTGCATTACTTGATACATTCGGCAACATCTCATGTTTAATCAATTTTCCTTCTTTCCCAGTTTTATAACCAACACAGTTAGTTTCCTCTCCATGGATCTTTTAGACAACAAACTGAAAACATTCAAAAAAAAAAAAAAACCACCAGGAAAATACACACGTAAACCCACAAACTGCTTGGGACCTTCTCAGGCAAATGATTTCTAGCTTGCTTTGAGACTGCCTTTAATACTAGTTTAAAGTGAGTTTGTAGAGCATTTTTGCTGTGCACCTGTGGATACACCCACTGGGCAGTTCAGCCTTTCTTATCCTGAGAAGGGCCCTGGTACCTCAAGAATAGTCCTTGTCACAGGGTTTTTCTCCTCACTAATCATTGTTCCCACATGCATCCATGGATCACTGAATGTCACAGCACTCTGGAGCAAACGTGGGACCTCTCACAACAGATGTAAATCTGCAACTCATGCCTTAGGAAAGGACAAGAGAGTGCAAAGCCTGGGGCCAGAGGGCCTGCAAAAAGGGCCTCCAAGGTGACCTCTGCTATGGATAATGGAGGAGGGCAAAGAAAGCTGCTGACAAATAGCCTGAGGGGGAAAATTCACTCCCATTCTGACCCGGGGATCAGTTTAACCCTTAGTATGCAAGCAGAACAACTGAGGCAGAAATATGAGAGATTAAAGCCATTGAAGTATTAGTTATTTCCTCCACCGTGACATGTCCCTCTGCTCGTGCTCAGCCTTCAATGCACCAAGAGCTGTCAATCTCCTCATATAACTAGTACAGAAAGGAGTAAGACACTACCTTGGGGCTCTCACTGGTAACCAGCAGGAAGCCCTGACGCACAGGACGAACCCACTATCTCACAAACACAGGGAAGAACCCCCAGAGCTGCATGAGGGCTGTGTGCCCGGCTGAGAGAAATGCCAGGCACCCCCTGCCCAGGGCTGCAGCAGGATGTTGCAGCATCTCAGGGTTTGTGCTGGTCTTTCCCGCAGTCACCACCCCACCGGGCACCTTCGCTTAGCTTGCCTTGTTTCTTTTCTCACACCAAGAAGAAATGGCAGTTAAAATGGTTTACGCTGGAATTTTCTGCCTCCCCTGACAATATGCCTACACAACTACATGACACGGACTGCTCCCTGTGTCCTGCCTGGGGCTCATGGCATCAGCACAGTCACTTGCAGTGCTGGCTTTCAGCTACCTGAGACCCTGCATCCTGGCTCCACCGCCCTGATCCGCAACACCTTCCTCAGCAGCAAAAGAAATAATTTATTTCCTCATGCAGGAGGGATCAAGCATCCTCGCTAGAATGTGTGGTGCTCATTTCCCCAGCACCCAGAGAGCTGACGACCTTTCATTCACTGCTTCACGGGGGAGAAACACCCAGCAGCAAGAGATTAGGGAGACAGCAGAGAAGCAGTAGGATATTTATAAAAATCACTAGTAAAGAGGCATGTGATGAAAGTGTAAACATGCAGAGAGACATATAGCAAGCGTGGGCCAGGACCCCAGGTAATGTAAATCAGCACAGCTCTGTCAGCTTGAATAGAGCTCCACATTTCTGAGCAGCAGCCCCCATCCCTGGACAGCCTAATGCTTTCCTGGGGCTGTGTAAACAGTGACATCCTCAGAGGTGTGGTTAGCATGGCTGCAGGTCACAGTGAGGTATCTGGCAGCAGCCCAGGTTATGCAGCTTCTGCTGCCCTGGGGAGCTCAGCCTTTGCCACCGTGGTTAGTTCATCCCTACTCTGGCACAGACCCTCCTAGAGTGCTAGCACAGTGCCCTGCAGCCGTGTGAAGAACTGGATTGGGGAAGTGCCCCAGATGAAAAACAACCTGCAGAAAGAAAACTGTTATTTCCAGCCAAATCAGTTCCCCAGCCAAGCAGACTTGCACAACCACTCCAACTGCTGCTCTGGCCCAGGGAGAGGGAAGGTGCATGCATGGAAACGAGCAGCTGGAGTCAGGAGGAGAGCTGGAGATGCCACTGAAAAAAAAGTGTATTAATCTAAATGCTCAGCTGGGGTTGTGGGAAAACACAAATCCTCTTTCTCAGCCCTCCAATAAGTTCTCCTTAAAGCATGATCAGTCAAAAGAGAGCAGGATTTCAAATGCAATTTCAAGCCCTCTGAATGGATCAATCACTTCTAAATAAACATCTGCCTTTGGACTGCCTCTAGTGCTTTTACTGCCTTGTCCATCACTGTCTTTCCAAGATAAGGCGTGTGGAAGAAAGCCATCTCCCAGGCAATTCCAACTATTTACCAATGTCAAATTAATGCACTTGGAAGCAGAGCAAAGAAGAGTTCCCTCTGTTCTTTCACCAGGCATAATGCTTTATATGCAGACCAAATCCAGAATATTAATGCTCAGAAGCAAAAGCATTACCATCCCACTTGTCCTGGTGAAAAATAAAATGGATTTTGTGATTTTGTTTAAGAAACCACAGCTGAACAGCTGAGTTTAGGAGGTAATTCCTGTCCTCACAGGTAAAAGTTTGCATAGTTCTAACGAAAGATTAAGAGATAGGAACAAAATCACTATTTATACCAACCATCCTATCACTCATAGAAAAGCAGAAACCAAAAAGTGTAGGCAGGAAATCTCTCTGCACATACTCATCAGTCAAATTTCTCTTCACTACTCATTTCTTTCCTAACACCTGCATGTCAAAAGCAACCACCAATAACAAGATCACTCAGTTTTATGAAAAAATAAAACAATATATGCACGATGAAGAATGAAGGGATAACCCTGTGGTTAAATGGTTGACATATGGGGCAAATCATATAGACCGTATGCCCACATACAGTCTCTATGATATCAGTAGAGAACTCCATGACCACATTCAGAAAGTACTTTGGCACCAGTGATACTCCTTCCTTTCCAGTGATCCATCTTGAGCAGGACAGATGGAGAGTAGCTCCATATCCAGTTTTATCTATAGGAAGTTTTTTTTTAAGCATGAACCAATGATTTAGTAAAGCCCAGGGATTTCAGCTGCTGGATGTATCCTCTAGCTCCCTGTCTGTTACACAGAAATTGGGTATCCTATTGTCCCTTTCCTTCTGCTCTGCCGGCAGCTGTGTTCCAGGAGAAGCTGTGATCTTATTGCATAAAATGAGGAAGCGATTTGAGACTTTGAAACCTAGTTTCATAGAGTTATCTGTGACAGTAGAACTCAAACATGCATTTAAGTCTAGGTAAGAGTAAGTCTGAGATGTTCTCCTTTGGGTTTTTTTTGGTGGTGGTCAGCTTACACAGCCCAGCCTTCAGCATGCTGGCTCCTGTGAAGTGCCTAAATACAGCATTACGGGGCTTTGGCATTTAAAGCAATATTGTAAAATCTGCACCTAGAGGTAGGCACATGACTATTGAGGTGTTTACTGTCTCAGTGCCTGGATCTGAAATACAAATATTTGTTCGTACCTTCAAGCAACAGCAAAGCACTACAAAAAAATAGTGTAAATACAAGTTCTGTACTGCCGTTCTTTGTAACCAACTTATTGGCATCCTATCCACATCTCTAGTCTTCCTGCAAAGTCCTCTCACTATACATAAATTTCCCCTCCAACCCATCGAATCCCAATTATTCTAATCATAAAATGCTAACTAACCTCTGTTTTCTGCGCAGTGGTGATCCCCTTGGAAGCAGTTTCAATACAACTATCCTGAAAAAAATCAGCATTTCTCCATGTCAGGACAAGGAAGAGACAGACTGCTGTTCAGATGTAAAAAATACAAGGAGAAGGCATCATGGGGGATTCCAGCCATCCCCAACAAACTTCACCTGGCAGGTGGTGGCAGGAGAGACACGCATCCATTTACAGCTGGTGCACTCACCCTTGTGTATACACCGTGAACAGCTGGTAACACAGAAAACAGAATTTTTGTAAGACAAAGGACTCAATCTAGATTCAGACATGAATGTGAAATTTCAAGTGACAGAAGAAGCACAAACCCAAGAGAACAACCTGGCAAACATGTAATGAAATCTGTAAAACACATAACCTGCATTCACCCTCCAAAACTATTGTTCTGCTATGCTTATTCTGAGGACAAATTTAGTATGAAATACAATCTGTGGTGTGATGCTGAGACTCATAAATTTCCAAAAAGCATGAAGCAGACGGAACACTTTGGGTTTCATTTTGCTGTGGTTTTCTCCAGTACATACGGGACCAGATAGTACATTTTAACCAGAAAAGGGCAGAAAGCCATCATTGATTCTTTCACAGCTTGCCTGAACTTCTGTTCTGTGCATGCAGTACTAGCAAATATTGCTAGTTTGCTACTGCCTTCCCCTATCACAAAATATGGCTTTTTGTCCCTATCTTGCTTTGCAATTCATCTATCAGTATGGAGGAGAGCCAAGAGTAGCACAGGCGCTCTCCATACATGCTGAGAAATGCTCTGATTCAGAGAAAGACCTATGTTCCTATGTTGCTTCAGGGACAGGGAAGTCCTGTGCCACTTCCTAAAAAGCTGGAGTTCAATTCCATCCCAGAGGCCTAGGAATTAGCCTCTTTGCATAGGAGAGGAGCATTCTGAGTGACAACACTGTAGTTACCTACAGCATACGTAAGCCAGATCTTTCTAAGCTTTAACAACCAGATATCATAAAGAGTTAGGCCACGTACTGAGCACAAATGCTTTCTACTGCGAATTCTCAGCAGAAAGCGTGGCTCTGAAGAATAATGCATACAGAACAATAGGTATACATTATTCCTATTAGCAGATTAGATGTTATTTTCTGGTTTAATTGTATTCATGTTATCCACAGACCATATCTAAATTGCATCTGGCTCTAACAAAAAACTGCTCCACAAAGTGACTTTTACAGAATCTCTTGATTACTCTGATCTAGGTCTTATCCTGAATACCAGGACTCCACCTTTTTCACAAGGACAAAAGGATTTTAATGCCATTGTGACTTCCTTTATTATCTATCTCTTCAGGGATTTGTCATAAATTCAGTCATTGCAATGACTCTCCTACAGTGAGCTGCCAGGGTCCCATTAAAGACATGTTACCTGCTTTCTAGGGACAACAGAAAAAGAGAAGTAGGAAATGGGCCAAGAAAAGGAATTTGACCATCTTTAGTGACAGGAAGGAACAACTCTCTGTAGCCAGTGCTCTGCAGGACAAATTCCCCTGGGGACAATTCACTATGGGGAGCAATGACAGATAGAGTTAAGCTGAGGGTCAGGGTTAGGGTTAGGGTTAGATTAATCCTTGTGGAGAGCTGGCCATGGAGAGTTATCCTGGACCCCTTCAGTAAAATGTATTTCCTTAATTAATACAAAAAAATGAATGAGCATACTTCACACACACACACATATAAACCCCTCAGTAAGCTTCAACAGGAACAAAGTTCTTACTTTTTCAACTGAAATGTTTGTGTGATATTCCAAGAGCTCGAGGACAGCGATGCTTCAAGAAGCAGACAATCTGGAAAAATGTTACTGTTAGATGTATGCTGGATATTACGAAAAATAACTGAAAAAACAATAATTGAGTTGAAAGCTCATGTGCCTTTAGCTGTTCTATAAATGGTTTGCACCATCTCATACACATTTTCACTCTCATTTCTGACTGAGAAAAGTTAGACTTAGTCCTTCCATAGTACCCTTCAGCTGAGTTATTCCAAGACTTTAAGCACACTCATTAATTAAACTTAATACCGCCAGACATGACATAAAAAAGTAATGTTCTTGTCAGGATACAGATAAGGAAATGCTACCATGGAGCAGGGATATAAAATCATCTCCCAAAGAGCACACAGTGATATACTGCGACACAGTCAGACCCCAAAATCAAGCCTTCTAACACAACAGACTGTTCTAATGTGAGAGACACCAACATACCATACTTCTCTCTCTTTCTGTCTCAGAGACTTGGTTTCAAAGTCTTCTTTTGTAATCTATGCAGTAGCAATTTTCATCCTATTTAAATCTTTTATGATTGCATGAGTCAATTTGCCATTATTTCAGCTAGCAATTACTATACCGACAATTCACTGGCAGCTGTGGAATGAAAGAGTATCTTCTCCCATGAGCAGAATACCACATCGAAAAGCAGAGTTAGATATATACCACTTAAGCCATGGTCCCTTTCATCTGTGAGCCTGCAGATGTGTACGTCTGCAAAATGAATGACTGTCTGAGATCAAACGAAACCCATGTGTGCAGACTTCTCTTGCTTCTATGCTAAGAAGTAGACAGCTTTTTAATCCAGGAAAGTTACCCAGATTTAAAGTATACCTACCTTGCAAAGGTAGAGAAAACTTTGCCTTTATCACAAGCTGGTTTGTTCAGATGAAAACCAGCTTTGGCTACGTCTATATTGTCATAAGTATCTCCTGCTCCACACATTACCATGGCACTTGGATGCTCACTGCAAAGGTCACTTGCACTGCTTGTTAGAAACAGCCCTCGAGACTGGTCATGTGCTTAAATACCTTAACAAATGGATAGCAAAGACTCTGATGTTTAAAAGTATTGTAATGCTTGAAGATGTGTATGAACACATATAGATATTCTGAAATCCTTTACCAAGCACCTATTTCCATCTCCAGAAATCTACCTGTCTGCAGAAATATAACATGCTGGGCACAAAATTGCCTAAATCATTTGCCTAGGTCATTATATGAGAAGGATCTCAAGATATGAGCTACTGAAAAATACTATTTTACTAGGAGTAGTAAGTAAAAGTAAGGAATTTATCTCCTGGTAGAGAACTTTTAAGTTTGTATAAATACTGACAAATATGGTCTCCTGATTTTGTCTGTGTCGAAATTATTGGAACCCATTGTTTTCTGTATGGTCTGGGCTGACCTTTGAAAAGACACCAGATTGCACTGAGTAGGAGGTATTTCCAAAAAAATTTTTTCCAGAAATGGTACCTGAAGGGGTTTTGCAAGTGCATCTTCTTGTGACACTGAGGTCAGTTCACACCAGGTACCAAAAACAGTTAACATAACTTCCACACTTGTGTTATCCACTAACATATCTCAGCTCTTTGAAGTATGTGAACGGCAACAGGTTAAGCTCACAGTCTCCTGGTAAACACTGCCGAAGGGCTCATCTCTAGCATAGAACACAAACTAGCTTCAGTAACACTATACTCTGAAAACCTTCTTGCCTTGGAATAAGAGAAATTCACAGACCAAGAAGATAGAAAACCAATGTACTCCATAATTACAAGAAAACACGGTTTTGGGAACTAGGTCAATAAAGGACATTTTTTTCTTCTCTAATGCATTTGCCCATCTTAAAAATGCACTAATAGTGTTTACTAAAGACAGCTTAATAGATCAGAATATTCATGGATATAACCCTAACTATCACTTGCTAGTGACAAAGTCTTTTTTTCTTTACTTCCAAATCAATAATGAACAAGAATTTAACACACAGCACTTCCATGATGCCAAAGAAGCTTTTCCTATACACAGGCCACAGTCTGAGCTCCTGAGATCCTAACATTCTAGGGGCAGGGATCCCTGAAAGAACAAGTTCTGCAGCACTGAGCTCTTCAGAACAATAGATCATTGTATGATCTGGTTAACTTTTCTATCCTCTTTCTACACAAAGCTATTATAAAAGAATCAGGTTCATGCAGAGTATTACACATCTTTTGGGCTATATTATCTAGGAAAAGACAAAGGCAAGCATTTAAGTGAATTTTCTGTTTCTTCTTCAAGTCATTTTAGAAAACACGGTATTCTTGAACTTGCTATCTTTTCCCCTCAGTTTAGGTTAAAACTCTCTTGTATTCTCGTATAAGCAACTTTAAGAAGGTACAAGGCCAGTATGTATTCAAAAAGCTTTATGCATCTATACAGACCTTTGAAGGAATGCAAGAGCTATGTTCTATTACTCAAATAAGACCCTACTGTGAATGAACATCATCTGATCTTTGGGATCAAAGCTTAGAGGATGACTTAAAAGTCTAGCCATTCAGTAATTCACCATCTCATTCGAAAAACTGTATTTGTCTATAAGATGCACAAACCAGACCACATGTATCACGTCCCATATATATGGTTCAGGTCTCAGCCTGAGACCTACTGGTTAACAAAGTAGTACAAGAATTATCGCAAAAGAATTCAACCAGTAATTCAGAAAGATGAATGAAATCCAGCCAAAAAGATGTACCAGCTAAACTGCCCCTGAACCATTTATTTTTCTGCTAACATTCTACATGGGACAATCAGTTTCTCATAAGCATGTAAGTTAGGTTCAACAGTTAATTGAAGGTTATTTATTGTACAGACATTCATAGTCTCCTATGAATTCTCCTCTTATTTATTCTAGCAGAGTTTCTTGCAAAACCAAATTCAGTTTGCAGATAACAGAAATGTCAAGATGGGTTAATTTGTCAAGGCGGAGCACTGGATCAGCAGTGCTTCCATAGCTCCAGACAGCTTGACTGTCATTGCAGCTATCTTAAGTTTCCTTCAACAGCAATTAAGGGCACTATATAAACACACTCCTAATACTAAAAGGCTGCATTGAACTGAAAAGGCTGCTTCTAGTCATAGGTTAACAAGTTTGATAACTTCTAGAAAGGATTCCATATTGACAAATCTTTAATTATCATGAACAGTGTGAGTATACCTAAATCACTTGATAAAACAGGAACATTTCTTTCCCAATGATATTTAATAAAAAGCATTACCTACTTTCACACTCATTAAGCCTGCATCTATGGTCAGTTCTCCTCAGCAATAAAGGACAGTGAGCAAACATTAAACACATGTAAAAGTAAAACATACCATTATCAGTTATCATTGGAGTGATTAGATTGCAGAAACAGAATGAGTTTTTCAGCACTACATTTTCATAATATATTTCCACAGGTGTTACAATTTTTATCACGCAGGAAGTGAGGGGTTTGCTTATGCTAGCATTTACAGCAACCTAGAAAACAAAACCAAGAATGCAACAGATCTCTTGAAATGCTTGTTAAGTCATCGCCTCGTCTTTACAGAAAACTATAAAGTATGGAATGTACAAAACGAACACTTTTGTGGTGGAAGCAGGCACGTCACTAGGTAGTGTCTCAAAGGAGAGAACATCTCCTAGAGGATACAGGAATACAGAGTTCTGAAAGGAACAGCATTGCTTACTTCCAGAAATTAAATGGATCAGTAAGGTGAGGGGAACAATCTGGAATAATTTGGAGTTTTAAAACAAAAGTTCTGCTGTAATAGTGTTTTATGCTGTTATAGTCCATTAAAAACATTTGAGCAAGAACATACAAATCTGCACGGAGAGACAATATTTGCATCCATAAGCAAAGTGCACTTAATTATGAAACAGAACTTGTTCTCTAATGAATTATCCTTTGTTTCTGGCTGTGAGTACTTTACAAATATGATCGCATTAGTGCATTCAATCAGGAAACCAGAAACAATAGCATGCAGATTAAGTGGCCAGTCACAATACTCGATAATCAAATACTCAAGGCTGAGTGTGCTGTGAACAGATACTGAGTTAAAACTAATATCAAAGACTTAAAGATGCATTTGTGTTAGCATATGTGTCTCAGTGCAACTTGTTACAAAGCTCACAACTTACATAATGCACTTGATATGTAGTCACTGGAAATATTAAAATAGCTGATAAAGTGATATAACGGAAACATTGCCTTTATCAGCATAGTGAATTTTTGACTCAGTACGATGAAAAGTAGCTTCAGGATAAATTTTATAGGAGAGGAAGAGACCATCTATCTGTTTGGCAAATTCAGCTTACTGGGATTTCTAATACATTTGCCATTTGTTGAGATAAGAGGGACTAATATAAGGAACATGATGACAACAGAAGGGAAGCTACAATAAGTGACAATATAACACATTTAAAGTCACAATGAACAAACACGCATAAAACTGGGTGTACGTACCTGATTTTTGGCAGGGAAACTTAGCAGGATTTTCAGATCTTTATCAGGTGCATGTGAAATGTTATACCAACCTTTTATGCTGTTTGAACGTGTACAATTTTCTTTTAATGTGCACCTAAAAGTATACATAAAATTACACTAGCTTCCTTGTGGTGACTTTTACTTCAAACACTGTACTTCAACTTATTTAATGTCATTGATTTTTTTACAGGAACATGATTGATTGTTTACAGGAATATGGTTACAACTGAATAAGGCTCCAGGAAAACAATCAGAAAAATCTTCCGCTTATCAAAATAAATTACGATGCATTGATATATGCTCCAGGGTCCTAATTAAGTCAATGGGACTGAAGCAAATATTAGACCCTTGGCCAACAACAGTGAACTTGATAGCCGGAGAAGTAATTCATCACACCCAACTTTTGATTGCTCCACTCTGGAGCACTAGATCTGATCCCCCGAGTTCTCTCTACACTCAACGGGGAGAAATATGTTCTTTCAGGATGCAATTCACCTAACCTACTGTAGACGTTAATAGGAAAATTAAATGAATCATATTATATAAGCTGCTCCTCCCTTCCAAAGAGTAAAAGAGAAGGGGATGAAGCTCAGATGTAGAGCTATGCTACAAATGCACACAGATGACGAGATGCATCCTCCTTGCTAACATCCCCTGTTGTCCACTGATGTGAAAAGTAATCTTTCCCTTTTATGTCAGTGCACTTGGTTGAAAACACTGGGTTTGAAAAGGTAGTTCAAAATAACTTTCTCTGTCTTGAAGAATAAAATCCATTTCAGAAGTAGGAAGGTATGAAATAAATAAAAAAGTAGAGATGTCAAACTGTAGGAAACAGAAACTCTACAACAGAAAACTAAGGAAGAATGAGGCAACACTGAGATAAACAAGTACTACAAAGGTTATACATATTAAAAACGTGCAATAAAAAGGAGAACATGGGCATACAAATCAGACAGGCAGTTATTCAGTTTGAAAGGTGATTCTTTAAAATACTGTCTGCTGTGAAGAGTTAACGAACAACCCATAGATTAACTCCAAGTAATTTCAAATGGCAATTAAAACCAAGAAAGTGCTAACTATGCATATCCTAATATTTTAAGATTGAATATTTATAAATCAATATAACAATATTTTTGTTAATAATACTCCTTTTCTACCAAACGTAGAAGTTCAATCATGTGATCAGTAGCATGTGCCTTAATGAACTATTCCTTCACTAAAAACTAGAAATTAGCACATATATGCAAAGCATGGGTTTTTTTCACAAGGAGCTCACTGTATAAATGTATTTCACAAACAATGTGTTTTCTCTCCATAAAGAATAACACAAGAATGACTTTCAAGAAAAATATTCACCACTTTTCAAAATGCCCAGAATAACCCCACAAACCATGGAAACCATCTTTTCTGTAGATCAAGACGCTGGCACGTGGAATGCAGTTAAGCACAAGGTCACTTCCTTTGTGGTCTAACTCAGGAAACTGAGTTCCTGCTGTGCAAGAACCTGGCGAGGCTTTGCATCTGAAAACATTCGGATCATAACTGTACTGTAAGAAATTGGGACTATGCCTGCCATATCTCAAATTTTCTTAAGCAGGACAAATTTCAATTTCATTATATCTCTCTTCACCTCACTGAGATCACAAAGGTCCATTAGCACCAGTTTTAGAACCACAGAGGACAGAATCTGTCATCAACAGATGTGCATAAACCAGATGCTCGCACGTGTACAGGCAGATAATACAGATACTGGTGATGGTGCATTTCAGTGATGCTAAAATTAAAATCTTAAAAACCAAAACTGCTTATAAAGCCAGATGTTTAAAATTGTCCTAGGACAAAGTCACTTGCCTTCTTTACGCTGCCTGAGGAACACAAGCAGAGTACTCGTTTCCCTCATCTACAATAAAGAATCTAAGAGTTTAATGGCAAAAAAAAAAAAGTAATGACACCCAGGACCTAAGGTTGTGCTTGTCTCCATGCCAGGAAAAATACGTCTTTTGTTGCTCTAAAAGTTAACCTTTAACACGCAAACAATGTGCAATGGAGTCTTTTCACAGGAAGCAGTCGCAAAGGGGGAAGTAGAATATCTGATGCCCCTCAGCATAAATCCTCACAATTATCCTGCATAAGCCAAGACTAATATGAATTTCACTCACATAAAGATGAGATTATTTTGTTGTATCCCTATTTTTAGACTATTTATGTTGTTTACAAGCATGCTGGAATGAATACAACAGATAAATATTACTTGGAACAACATTGTTCTGAAAATTAACAAGGACTCAAACAACAACTTCTAAGAATGAAAAAATAGCAATATCAAAATGTTGTTATCAATGTTAAAGCAACTGAAAGTTCTGGACATTGGTTTTCTTGGAAAAGTGGACTGGCCTGGGCCCTATACAAGTATGAAGGCATAAGGTATGAAACCCTAGTATCAGATTTGCATAGATATGCATAGAGAGAAAAGCAGAGTCAAGATCCCTTTTAATCTTTCACAGCAAGCTAGTCTTTATACTACTAAAGATCCCTCTTCACAACTGGAATAGAGCTCCTCTCTGTAATACATAATACCTAGACATACCAGCTCATTCATATTTACTTAAGCCTCTGCTTCACTAATCTTCTATTAACTACAGATCCTATTAAGTTTACCCTCTCTACCTTGCTAAAGCATACTGATTTTCTCATGGAATGAGAACACGGTTTCAGAGAAAGTGTTGGCTTCCTTTTCCAATGCATCAACCACTGAATGAAGTCCACAGATGTCACACCCGGTGACCAAATTCAAAAATAAGTCTGTCACATCAAATAACTAAGACAAATTGTGTTAGTTCCATATGGAAATAATACGACAAGGCACTGATGTTTTACACTGTTTTTTTCCATATGGAATATGGGAATATGTGTAAAACATCAGTGCCTTGTATTGAATAATTTCAGTATACCTCAGGTAAAACTGATTCACTAGAGAAAAATCTATAAACACTACTAAGAATAACGCTTTTGAATGATAGTAAGAGAAATGGAGAACTTATATTTTGTCCCTATGGAAAAGAGAGAAATAGGAACACTGGGACCATTTTGTTTCATTTCAGTTTCACCTGCAACAAGATGAGGAGGTTTTTTTCATCAAATTACTGGATTCGAGTTCACGCTACCTTTAAAATGAAGCACTGCTCCTAAGTTTTCATTTAAAAAAATGGATGCATATTTAACAGAAGATTTATTTCCCACTAGGTGCATAAAATATATAATTGATCTCAAAATTCTTATGGAATATATTGCTTTAGTGGTCATGTCTGGATTTTTATTAAAATACTAGCTAAAAACATGTCTTCCTCTTTTTCTAAAGCTTCTCTCAGAACTCCCTCTTAGTAAAACCCAGTATTTTATGATGCTAAGCGCTTAACAGTGGAAAATCATGTGGTGGTTGAATGGGATTCATATTATAGTAAACAAGTTTTTTTCTCCAAAAGAGTAAATTATTTCTGTTTGAATCAGATGCTAACTTTTGGTGATTTCCCTTCTAAACAGGGGATTTACTAACTAATAACTGTTACTCACAGACTTCTTCTAAAAGCCCGAAAAGCTTAACATTGTAACATATATGGTTTATAACAAGCTATTAAAAGAGAGTTTGAAGGAAACACTTAAAGAATAAACATCTGCTCTTTTCTAGTAGCAGAGCTTCTGCAAAGCCACATAAACACTGAAACAAACCGAAAGGTAGTATTAACCTTCTAAAAGAAGGTTTCCAGTGTAATTCCTCAAAAATCAACCTTAGAAACACTTTTGTTTAATGTTTTAATCATGGATGAACTGGCATAAAAGAAGATTTACGCTGTTGACATCTGCTGATGAGACAAAGTCAGGAACATTACCATGCAGAGGAAGATAAGAATATCACACGGGAAAACTTGGATAACCTTGAAATGGGATGAGATTTCAAAGCATAAACATGTACCAAGAGCAACAAAAATCTCACAGCTCACATGCTACAGACTGGAAACTCTTCAGCTGGAAAGAAAACAAAGAAAGAAGATGACCTGGGGCCATTATTTGATCATGGATTATTGTGACCCATCAATATGATGCAGTCACAAAGAAGACATTTGTGATCCCAGAACACTTCTTAGGCAAACTGATTAAACATCATTGAGCAAGGCACAACTGAATACTGTGACAGCCTTAACCATCCTTATTTCAAAGGATGCATAAAGTTCACAGAAGGGATACTAGAGTGGAATTAAGGAAGGAGTGTTTCCTGTGACAGGAGCTTAGAAAAGTTAGCTGCTTTAGCATGCCAAAATGAAAGTGAAAAAGGAGACTGCTTTCACAAAAACATTGAGGAGAAGAGTGTGAGGGAGGGGGAATACCTGTTTAAACCAAAGTGATGTAACCACTGGAACAAATGAGTGTAACCTGTCCATGAACACACACGTGATGAAAACGAGCAGACAGATTTTAACCAGCAGAATGACGAGACTCTCAGGTAGCCACACAAATACGTTAGGGAGGACAAAAAGCCTAACTAAATTCAGAATGGTCCGTGATAGGTTTATGAGTAGGTTTACATGATGTGGTTGCTTGCAATTGCCAAGATTAGGCTCAATGACACAGGAATTTCTGCACTCCAGGCAGGCCAAAGACATAGCTTTCAAACCTGATTCAAAGAAAGCAGCAAAACTAACAAGTCAAATGTGAGGATGGAATGCTTAGAAAGAAATTTTTCCCTTAGACTAAACCAAAGATAGTGGTTCCAAAGCAAGGAACTATGAGTACTGAAGGCAACAGAGCACACTTTCCCTGTTCTCACACACAAGATGCGCCTAGTTACTAAGATGTTTCAAGCATGAGTATACAGTTTTCTCTCTCAATCAATTTGGAAAGCAAAAACATCTGTTCTAAACCTAGACTGATTTCTTCTTTTTTAGCTCAACATATATTTTATGGGTAGATCTCAAAAACTGGAGTGTTAATACAGTCTTTAAAAGATGCAGATCTCCCTTTCACATGACAAGTGTCTCATATTTATGACTGATTCCATAAAAAATCAGTAGATATAACCTTGATACTGAATAGCTCCAAGCCAGTCAAAGTGTACACTGACTAACAATCCATTGCTTTTATATGAAAGTCAAAATACAAGAAAATACCTTTGATTCAAAGAACACCATCCACAGTAGGGATCCTTTGCAGATAAGCATTCTTGCTCGGAAACATATCTACCACAATTTGCAACTGGTATTCTTCTCACCTAAAAAGAATGCAGTAACACATTGAATTAAAATAGCCCCCAGAAAATGGGAATTTGAGGGTTACCATTAAAAATCTGACAGCAACCAAGCACAATCCCTTCAGGAAACTTTCCTTATGTACTCCTCTCTGCCAGATGACCTTTGAATAGAAATATGCAGCCTATTTTACACACGCTGTATTTTGCCATCAGATGATGAAACTCCGCTGACAATGACAAGACCAGCATGGACAGAGTAATGCAGGAAAGACTAATTGCATAATGAATTATAGATAACAATAGAAAGAAGGTATATTTTACAAATAATGTTCTGCTTGGCAGAACATTGTTTTCTGCTCATCATAACTGAGATTTTTAAATGGTTGATGAAGGTGCATCCAAAAATGCATGCGCAAAACAAAATGCATCTGTGTTTGCATCACCATGTCAGGTAACTGCATGTGCACACTAGAACAAACACATGCAACTACTTAGCATGCATGAAAATGCCATTTCAATAAGTTAATGTAGATAATTGTGGCTATATTGTATGTAGCTATACTTGTACATTCAGCTCGAATATCCTAGCCAGCCATTTTCAGAAAAGGAAAGGAGAAAGAAAAAGAGAAAGCTGATTAAAAATAGTGAATACAAATAATGTCATTAACAACAATGTTGATTAAAAATATTAGTAAGAAAAATATTCCTAATTCGAAACATTTTTTTACAGATGTGCAAGAACTAAAAGTCGCAATAATTTGTGAATAGAAAAAAGGATATATGGCTTTATGCAAAACTACACTTACTGTTTTTTCCTGTCATATCTTGTAAAATTCAATTTATTTGAAGGTTTCAGTTCAGAAACCAGCCAACATTTTAGACTACTAGTAAGTTTTAAAAGACAAGGTAGAAGCCTTACTTAGGCTCCAAGAGGAGATCAGAGAGAGGCATTTTTACCTAAAAGCTGTTCTTCCTCTGTAATAATTTGTTCTTTTAACAAAGACAAAGAAAATTCAAGTCTTTATGATAAATATCAATATACACTTTTGACTGAAAATTTGATCCCTCCTGCATTTGTAACAGATAGTTTACACCAGTCAAGAGTTCTCCTACCAACTTACCCACTCTCTCAGATGGCAGGCTAACGTACTATGTTCACTATTGGAAAAGTGATATAATTCTAAATGAAAGTAATCAAGTGTTGGGTGAAATCCTGCCCAGCTAAGATGGACAACTAGCCCTTCTGTTTTCACTGCCATCTTCCTTGCTCCTGGTGAGACAAAGGAATTTTTTGAGTCGATGCTTGGGAGCTTGGCTGCAGGGTGTGCTGCAACAATTGCAGAAGCTCCTGGGAGACACTTTCTGCTTGAGATGCAGCTCTGATGTGTTTGCTTGCATGCAGTAGCTCCCAGTGACTGTTGAACTCCTTGGCCTCACTGTTTATATACTTTAATCGCTTCTGATTGTGCTTTTGTTTTGTTTTCAACTCTAGGTCTAACTAAAGAGGATGAAAAATTTATCACTGATTTCAGCAGAACTAAGACTTCAAATCCATCTCTCAAATGAAGAGTTTTCTCCACATTAGAAACTCCCTAACTGACTATTAAACCCTGGCCTACCAATACCTGGCCTGTCAATACAGAGAAGCTTGGTCTCCAAAGAGTCTACAAGTTTTGTTTGCTACCTCCAACCCTGATTCTGCATGATGCCTCCAGGAAAAACAAAGACTCTCCCCACAAAAATGACATAAAATAAGCATGGGATTAAGGGTGTAGCAATAGTGAACAGCACTAGTAGCAACAGTGGGCAGTGCTGTGACTGTGGAGTCTTGTCTGAGCTCTGCACGAATGAAGCCCAAACTTAGACAATATAACCAACTATTAAATGCAAAGTTGGTAACTGCAGTTTGGATATTTAAGGTCTAACTCTGACCCAAATCGATGTTTCACTTATAAAGTGGCAGAAATCCTTAAAGCAGTAGTTTACTTGAATCTACTACCTTATTTAATACCGTGCTTACCTTACTGGCAGAGGACAGATAGATGTAATTATTATCTACTGGATCAAGTCGAAGTTTGGGGAAAACGGAAGTTTCTTCCTCAATTTCGTATAAAACCTCTGGGCAATTAGATTCCATATCCTCATTAAGAATAGCCTAAAACACATGAAATTAAATTATTCACGAGTCCTTTTATTGATCAGTCAGTTTTTTTAAACAAAGCCTAATTTCAGCTACATCAGATCTTCTGCAATTATTTACTGTACCCTGATTCAATTCACCTACTGCACTGGTTCAGTGTATGAAACATCCCTCCCACCAAGTCTGTTCATGATTGACACAGAAATTGAATGTAGAAGAGACACCTATATCACAAAGTCATAATATGTTTAAGTACTCCTATGAACAGTGAAGAAAGTATTAGCCTTCAGAAAACAAATTAACATCCAGATACTCACAATGTAAAAAGAAACCTATGCAAGTTACTGACAATTGTCTTCAGGACATGTGGCTTCTGTGACTATACATATGTCTTTTTCTTACCTTGCCCAACTCCACTGTTTTCCACCACCCTTCTCACAGAGTTTAAGAGAACCAGAGACAACAGAAACTTTATTTTGCAAGTTGATAAGCACACTAACATTGTCAAGAGGTTTCCCATAAACATAACTAACCAAGAGAGATGTGTTCATGATCTCCACTGTGCTAAGGGGACATGGAAGACTTCAATTTCATTTTTCGTTATCAAAAGCACAGTGAAATCAGATAGGCAAAAGCTTTGCAAGCTCTCTAATCTATTCCTCTCCAACTGCCTGCTTAATAAAAACAAAAAAATGAGAGTCTTCCTTTGCACTATAGTCAGGAAATGCACATTCTTGCAAAATCCTGAAAAAAATTAGAGAATAAATAACATTTGATGGATGGTTGAGAAGTTTGATAATGAGATGACTTTCACTTCCAGGTGATTGATTTAAGCTAGCGTAGGTCAACTATTCAGAAGCCAAAGCAAAATTAATCTTGACTTTTTCTCCGTAACAGACAGCTATTCACATCACACAGATAGGCAAACAAACAAGTAAATATGTTGCCCTTCCATGTTTCTCAAGTCTATAATATTTAATACTTCTACTGCAAAAATCAAAGCAAGGAAGGCAACAAAAGACAGAGTAACCAAGAACTCTAGAGTCCACAAATTGAATTGTGGACATCAGCAGTTTAATGAAAAGTTTCCATGAATTTTAAGCAGGGTATATAATTGCTTTTGAAAATTATCTTGCTCTCCAAGTAACAATATAGCAGTTACTTCACAAATGAACAAAAACAAATAGAGATTCAGGGGATTATATCTGTTTATAATACAGAGTCTAAACGGGGAAACATTTACCGCTTGAATACAGTAGCAGCTGATGCAGAAGGGGAGAACTGTCACACTTAGCTTACCTTCAGTAACTGTCCATCGTCTGTTCCCAAAAAGAGAACTATCTGATTCAAAACAACTGTACCATAAACAGCCACTAATCCAGAGTGAATCACAGTAGGTAATTTCCTGATTGATTGTGCATCCTGAAAATCAGACATAAAAGAAAGCTATTACAAAATCAGTCACCTGTACTGCAAAATGTTATGAAAAAGAAAGAGAAGAATCCCTGGAAAGATTCACAGAGGATTCAACTTTGGGCAATACTTTGGGAAACGTTTTAATTCTACACAATTTCAGAGCAACACGTCATTGGAAATGGCACATAAACCATGAAACTGCTTCTTTTTTTATACACAGAAACTGGGTGTATCTGTGATAGAAATTACATTTACTGCAGCTAAATCACTGACCTCAGTAGCACACAGACTTAGCCTAACTGCATCAACTTCCTTTGCAACAGAGCTTCTCTTTTGGGGGGGATGTAATGCGCTGGGCTTATTCTGAATTGCCAGCTCTTTTCAACGAAGCCATGCTTTGCCATCCCCTGATGCACATACCACGAATGCTACAGATATACTCAGCAACTACTTTAAAGGTATGCAGATATTCTGGAGAAAAGAGGCTCTTCAAACATGGAGATGGGCTAAGAGGGTGTGGCTTGTTCAGCTTAGAGAAGAAAAGTCTCTGGAGAGAAGTTACAGCAGCCCTCTATTTAAAAGGGGCCTACAGGAAAGACAGGGAAGGGGTCATTATCCGGGAGCGCACGGATAGGATGAGAGGTTATGGTTTTAAGCAGAAAGAGATTTTAGATTGGATATTTAGATTTAGATTGGATATTAGGAAGAATATTTTCACTGTGAGGGTGGTGAGGCACTGCAACAGGTTACCCAGAATAGTCATGGATGCCCCATTCCTGGAGGTGTTCAAGGCCAGGCTGGATGAGGCTTTGAGGAACCTGATCTAGTAGAAGGTGTCCCTGCCCATGCCAAAGGGGTTGAAACTGATGATCTTCAAGATCTCTTCCAATGCAAACCGGTCTATGATTCTATGACTCTTTTTTGTGTGTATATGTCAGAAAATGCAGAGCTTCATCCTCCCCTTTCTGGTTTCCTACTTTACACTAAAGGAAGTTGAGACTTGTATATTACATAAATATAAAAATGAGATAAAGCAGCATGAAGTTCACGCCCGGGAGAATATAAAAGTATCTCTACACACTTAAAAATCAACATGTTACCTCCAGTTCTCCATCCAAGCTGGAGGAAATTAAGTAACAAACACATGTAAGCAGTTCATGAAAGAAAACATCATGCAGGATATCCTTGTATCTTGTGGAAAGTAACACCAAACCAAAGTATGCAGACTAAAGAAGATCAAAGGCTGAAAGGAAGCCCTGATGTGAGAGAATAAGGTCATTCACCAGGTGACGATCTCTGCCCCAAACCTCCTACAAGCCGAGGTATCTCCTTAGCATGCAATACTTCAGTTTTGCACTTCTGTAATTGATTTACGTAATCTCCATATGAGATGCTGTCAAACATGTGAACCCACCTGCTCTCCAAATGGGTCCAACCCCAGCCATGTCCTACATCCCCTGCCCCTCTATTCATAGAAGACTTTCTAGCAAACTTAAGGAGATGATGTGCCTAGAAAATGGTTTGTTAATCTATCTACTTACCTGCCACTTTTCAAAGTTAGGAAGCAAATCCATAACACAGTAACAGCTGAATTCAACTCTTGCATTCTAGGATGCTGGCTTAACCCCAAAAAGTCTTTCCACATAGAATTTTTTTTTTCTAAACTGCAGTCCTAGGCCAATTAAATTCTTTTTCAGTCATCTGAATTGTTTTAATTAGCTTTCAAGAACCGCCACTTGGAGTAAAAGAAGACTTGATTAACTTTCATATTTCAAGATGGGTTTTTTTGTCTTGCAGCAGGAATAAAACAGAGGAACTGTCATGTACTGGCACAGAATCTCAGTTAAACCCACTTAGGCATGAGACTTCAGTACCACAGAGGTCTGGTTTGAATATGGTGGGGGGGAAAAAGTGATTGCATGCTTTTTAAAGTAGAAAAGGTTAACTCACTTTTTTATTAGATCAGAGGGTAAGAAAACTCCAGTACCGGTGCATATAATGGGCATTCACTCAGGTTGAGGAGTGAGGGGGTTCCAAGCTTTCATCTCCACCAGAATTAAGACTTATTTTTCTGCACTGCACCAGGTAGTAGTGTAAGGAAAACAAACTACTGTAGGTTCCTCACAGGCTCTACAATAATATCAAGAAGAGAGGAGGACTCACCCAGTCTCTGATAAGCTTTATTTCCAGATTTTATTTTGACCCACATACTAGTAAAATAACTAGTGTCATATCAGTGCATTCTAATAATCTGACTGAAGAACCAGTACTGACAAGTGTGGAAGCCTCCTCCCCTCACTCTGCTTGCTAGAGGGAGGGTCAGTGCAACATTGAGCTAATACCAATAAGAAGAGGGGGAATTTAGATGGTGGGCAGTCACAATAAAAATTGTCTTCTCTCTTATGCAACCTATTTCTTCAGTTTGTCCATTCCCTCCAGGGTGCAGCTGCTGCTTTCACCCTCCTGTCACCCCTCTTCCATGTGTGCTTATTCTTTTAACAAGCCCTTTTGCCTCTTCCACTGTGACTAATGGGGTTAAAGCACTGTAGGGCCTTCTCAAGCTTTTTCTTTCACAGCTAAAGCCATCCTTAAAAACACATTTACAGCCTAAACTTCCTTTATACTTGAAGAGTCACTCAGCTCCACGATTATCTGTCCGTCCTGTAACATTTTCAGACTTCTAAGAAGACAAGAAAAGCAAAAGAAAAGACAATACAGGTCTAGACGAGAATTTTTGAATGCTTCAGTCCCACCCTCTGTTCTGCTCTACAATCCCTCAAAATCTTCACATGCACAGGTAAGCCTAGAGATCTCCTGAATTAACTTACAATTTGTTTTTAACTTCATCCCACTATGGTGTTTGGTTTTTGGCATGAGAGGTATTTATACTCATTTTCTATTTTGCATCTCATTTTCAGATTTATCTCTGTATGATTCCAGCTGCAGCAACCATATTCACACGTCTGCTTTCTGTCTTGATTTCCTCCTGATTATTTTACATTGTGTGCCTCAGAGGGAAGGGCAGCATTTTTAGCTCACGCAGCACTCATCATATTGCAGCTGGCCAAAAAGTAAAAATAAAGGGTTTGAGCATCAGAGCAAATGAACAGATGCAGCTATAAAAAAGAACACTTGATCTGTGGAGAGTGTATAGCAATATTTAACACTGGAACAATACCTATATGTTTTTCCTAGAGGGAAAAAAAAAAACTTTGGAACCTCATTACTCTTTCTTAACTTCACCACTCTCCAACCTCCTGCGTCAATTTTTATTATATCAGTGGGTAACAAACTTCAATATTGGTGCATGCTGCGAACCTTTATTACAGCTAAGGAATGAAGAGATGAACTGTTCCAAAATTTTATGTCCGTGAGGTTTTTTAATCTGTGCATTGCATAGCAACGCTAGGCAGATAAACAATCCCAGGTGAGCAGACCAAAAAAAAAAAAAAGCAGGAAGGATGACCAGAAAATGATAGGGTGCTCACAGAGACCTTGTGGAGGCAAGATCCCGAGTTTTGTGACACAAGGCAAGAGGGACAGTCAGAGGTTATGCTTGAGCATGAGTTTGATGGAGACTTCTGTGATGGGGAAGGCAAGATATTTATGACTACTTGCAGCAGTATAAACACTCCTTCTCTGCCCTCAGATCTATTTACAGAATTGATAAAGTGTCCTAATAACCAATGAGGGAGAACAAGCTCCATTAAGAAAGGCTTTGAAACCAAGTGAGCTTGAACAGAGCATCAGTAGAGAGTAAGAGGAAGTGGGGGGTGACTGTGGTTGGAGATTCCCTCCTGTGAAGGATGAAGGCACACAACTGCTAAACCGTCATGCTATTACAACAGGTTTCTCTCTTTTTTTAGGGGACCTAATCCACTACATTGCAGAGAGACTGCCAATGACTTTCCATTCCCTGGACCACTACTTGTTGTTGCATGTCGAGATGGACACCAAAGACATTGCCTAGGTCAGATCAGGACTATAGAGCTCTGAGGGCAAAGTGACAGAAACGGGACCTGAGGCTTTGTTAACCCTATGGGGTCAGTGAAGCGTGATGCTCTTCTGGATTTGCTACTCACAAACAAGGAAGAACTGACTGGAGATGTGACAATCAATGGCAGCCTTCACTGTAGGAACTACAAAACAACTGAGCTCAGGACCCTGAGGGCACTGAGGAAAGAACAGCAGAGCACAGATGCAGAGACCAAGCTTCAGCTTATTTAGGGAACTGGTTAGTAGGAGCCCCTCAGAGGCAGCTTTGGAGGCAGATGTAGCTCAGGAAAAGTAACAAGTCTTTAAGGGCAACCCCCTCACAAAACTCAGGAAAAGAGGGAGACGTTTCAGGAGATGGCCCTTAGTTAAGCAGAAACTCATGGCTGAAAAATGCAGAAAACCAGTATAAAGAAGTTGAAGCAGGCACAAGCAACTAAGGAGGAACTGCCTGGACATATAGGGATGGAGTTAGGAAAGCCCCAGCTCACCTGGTGTTGAAACTGGAAAGGGATCTTATGGGTAACAAGAAGCACTTCTACCACCCTGAGAGCGATATAAAAATAAACAATGAAAACACGCCCCAGCTGCTAAATAGATAAGGTGATTTACTGACAGTGGATGTAGATAAGGCTCTGACTTCACCAGCAAGGTCTTATGGTTCTTTGTACCTACAGAGTTCAAGAAGGAGAGAAACTATGAGTACTAGAAGAGAATTAAGCCAGGGATCTCTTCAGAATATCAGTTTACAGAAGTCCCAGGGGAACCGGATGGGATGGGATCTGTAGGAAGATGCTGAGAGACTGTCTGATGACACTGTAAGGCCACTCTCCCATATTTCAAAAGTTATGGAGATCAGGGGAAGTCCCCAACAACTGAATAAAGGCAAATAATGCTCCTACCTTCAAAAAATTGAAGACAGGAAGGATGACCAGGGGAACTACACGCTGGTTAGTCTCACTTTTTCACTGGGAAAATCATGGAACAAATCCTCTTGAAAGTCATTTCTAGGTATAAGAAGAGGAAAGTGATGGGGAAAAGGCAGCATGCACCATGGATAAATCATGTCTGACCAGCCTGATTTCCTTTGGTGATTAAATGACTCAATTTGTGGAGGAAGGTAGAACAACAGAGGCCATTTACTTTAACTTTAGCAAGACTCTAGACCATTTCCCACAGCATCCCTGTATACTACCTGAGACATCACGATTTCAACAGGGGGACTACTGGGCGGGTGGAAAAAGCAGCATGGATCATCAGGCTCAAAGGGTATTGGCTAACGGTTCTTACCTAGACACTGGTTACAGGTGAAATTCCTCAGGGAACATACCCTGGGACATATCTTGCTCTGTATCTTTCTCAATGACTTGATAGACACTAAAGACACTGAAAGCTTCTGGGTTAAGCTAGAGATGACCTTAAAATTAGTCATGTTTGGGTGCAGGGCTGCCATTCAGGCAGATCTAGATAGGCTACAGGAATGGCCCAACAGGAACCCCAAGAAATTCAGCTAGGACAAATACAAAATCCTGCACGTGGGATGGACTAAGCCCCTGCAATGGTGCAGGCTAGAGAGCAGCTCTGTGAAAAGGACACGAGGTCCTAGAGGGTAGTAAGCTAAACATTGTATCCAGGCAGCTATGAAGGTTAACAGCATCCTGGGCTGCACTGACAGAAGCATAGCCAGATCAAGCAAGGAAAGTGATTATTCTCCTTTACCTGGCACATGTTCAGTTGTGTCTGCGATACTGCACTCAGTTCTGGGACCCTCAGTACAGCACTGATCTTGATAAATTGCCTGAGTTCAGCAATGGGGCACTGAAATGGTCAGAGCCTGGAGCACCTGCCCTATGAGGAAAGGATGAGGGAACTGGGCTCATTCAGCCTTCAGAAAAGACAGTTTCAGAGAGACCAGAGAAACAGAGCCAGGCTCTCAACTGAGGTTTATGCAGTACAATAAGAGATAATATCTGGAAGTGAAATAGGAGATGTTTCTAAAGGACAAGAGAGAAAAAAAATCCACTATGACGGCAATTAAGCAGAACAGGTTGTCTGGAGAAGTTGTGCAGTCTCCAGCCTCAGAGGTTTCAAGATCTGATAGGGCAAAGCACAGAGCAACATTGTCTGATCTCAGAGCTGACCCTGCTGTAAGAAGAGGTCTGGACTAAACATTTCCTCAGTGGTTCTTTCCAACCTGAAGGATTCGGTAATCCTAAGGAAGCAAATCCTCTGTTCAAGAGCCCCCCAGGCTCTTAGAAATTTCTGTTCAGATCACCTGCTGAAGCCAGATGACTAAAAGCTACTCTTCTTCCTACTGGCAATGTGAGAGTTTACAAGTCTCCTATGACTTACTTCCCATATCAAACAGGGATGAACTGAAAATTCATTGTAGCCAGACAGAAGTATTCACTCTAGAAACATTAACTCTAGAAATACATTAAACATTAGACGAAACACTAGCAGTCTGGTAATACACAGGAGATGACTTTACTACTAGAAAATTAATTGCAGTATCAATTTTGATACCAAATTATATTTACAAGTCTGTAACTCTTTCCTTAAATAAAAGACCATGAATCATTTTGGAATTAGTTACCACACAAATTCAAATGTCAATCCTGTAAATTAATGGCCGTGATTAAACTGATATGAACCCTGTTGGCTTAAAAATCTCATTTCAGTAGAGCTCATCCCAGTTAAAATTTGTCCTAGGGTTCCAAACTATGCTTGATAAATGAAGGGGCATATACCAACCTATGCATTTAACACCCACTGGAAAATGCACAAGTGCAAAGAACAGAATCTTACATATCTTTACACGCATTAAATAGCAGACGAAAACCCCACCAAGACAGCTTAACATTCAGTGGTTACCACAGCTACTTAGCCTTTACACATCATAACACAAACACCTTAACGTAAACTACAGCAACTTCTCTCTGTCACACAGGTATATGCCTTAACACTTGTTTGGATTTTCTCTCTGAAAAATTGTAGAATCCTTTTCTTCCCATGCAACTTTTTTCATGGCAAATCTAATTTCCAGATTTGTCATTGTGGTTAAGTAGCATCCTACAACTCTCTCCCATTGATGTTACCTAAATCGAGCACTTCTCCAACTCCTCCACTTGGCTGTGATCCACAAGAGCCTGGGATCTCTGGGAGAGATCTAAGATTCTAGTAGCTCACATTCAGCCATGGGAGAGCAGAAGGAAAGGCTTTCTTAAAGCTCATTAGTCATCAGACAAGTTTGTGACAAATTCCATCATTCCTCCTATATATGAGCTACAGAGCTTCAGTTTAGTAATTGATCTGATCCACCAAAAGTGTTTATTAGTGTTCAGCCAGGTTTCTGAAAAGAATGAGATTTGGCAAATTTACAGTTATTAGCTAAGGAAATTGTCAAGAAGATATTCAAATTCATTAACACATGCACCTCGACACTGTGTATAATTAGATACAATAAAATCTAAGAGATATATGGATTAGAGGAACACAACCCGAATATAAAACTGCAAAATGTTTTCAGAGCACTTTCATCGAAGACACCACTTGCCTCATGTTAGTTAGGGATCATGTCTTTAGGACTCTGTTATTATATATGCCCAGATTAAACACATCCAAGTAGTGCAACATGCTTTGTGTACACTACTTCTCAAATAAAATGAGAATTAGCTAGTTACCACAACCAGCAATTCCACAGAATTTATCACATACCTTTTTATAAAGCTGGTAACCAAGGATCTTAAAAATTACTAATTTTCAATGACAGACTCAAATCCAATGTTAAAACATTGGCCTAATTAGTAATGCAAGCCCAAAGAGATTACACACCTACAATGAGTTCCTACAGGATGCAGAGCAATTTGCTTCCAATACAGTGAAGTACTCAAGTTCACACTTAACTTTAAATGCATGGGCAGTTCCTCTGCAGATGATAGAACTACTTACATGCCTAATATTAAGCATGCCCTTAAGTGCTTTATTGGATTAGGGCCAGAGAGCTCAGTACCTTGCAAGAATGAGTTTAGATTAGAAGATGCAGCACTAGTGTAGCAGGGAATTCAGGACCACAGCTATCTTGGGCTAAGTCTGTCTTGCAATGTATTACTGAGAAGCACAGTGCCAACCCAGTGCAAATACCAGCTGCAGTGAACAGGCAGACAGGTAAGAGGATGTCTTGCCTAAAGGAAATCAGAATAAATACAGAAATCTGAAGAATGATAAGATAAGAAGGAAAACAAACTGCCACTACTCTGTAATGTATATTCTAACTGTTAATTGTATTCTTGCAGTGGAAAAAAAAAACCCCACACTTTCAGTTCCTATATAACCTGACAGTCCATATCCATGACCCATGTACCTCACTGTGTTCAGTTCTGGGCCCCTCACCACAAGAAGGATGTTGAGGCTCTGGAGCAAGTCCAGAGCAGAGCGACGAAGCTGGTGAAGGGGCTGGAGAACAGGCCTGATGAGGAGTGGCTGAGAGAGCTGGGGTTGTTTAGCCTGGAGAAGAGGAGGCTGAGAGGAGACCTCATTACTCTCTACAGCTACCTGAAGGGAGGTTGTAGAGAGGAGGGAGCTGGCCTCTTCTCCCAAGTGACAGGGGACAGGACAAGAGGGAATGGCCTCAAGCTCCGCCAGGGGAGATTTAGGCTGGAGATTAGGAGGAAGTTTTTCCTGGGCATTGGAATAGGTTGCCCAGGGAGGTGGTTGATTCACCTTCCCTGGAGGTGTTTAAGGCACGGGTGGATGAGGTCCTGAGGGACTTGGTTTAGTATTTGATAGGAATGGTTGGACTAGAAGATCCGATGGGTCCCTTCCAACCTGGTTGTTCTGTGATTCTATGATTCTATGATTCATCACATCACAGCTGAGCTCCAGAATTCAGGTGTAGCCAACAAAGAAGACTAAGACCCACAGTACCTGACAACACACGGCATCTGCAATGCAGAAGTTAGGCTTACGCTCAGCATGGTCCATCTGCCACAAACACCAAACAGGTCTCGCACTCCATCCTGTCTAAACACTACAACACATTAATTCGCTCAGTACCAACACTGTCTTTAAAAGACTGGGCTTTGAAGCTCATGCTAAGCACCACTGCTGGCTGCCATTCCTACACGCTATCCTACAACCTACTTATCACAGCCCCATGCTACGAGGCACTCCTTTCTTGACAGAGTCACTGCTAACTATTGCACACACTTCTCCTACAAGCTATTCACTGACGGTCACGCCGCACACCATCTTCCTGCCAGTTCTGAAACCCATGCGCTTCTGAGCCCAAGAAGAGTATGTTCCACGTTTGCAGGCACTCCCATGATTTGGTGAGAGACAGTAGAAGGATCTTGACTAAAACAACACAGAAGCAGCAGCATATGGGGCTGTCATCTCCAAACTTACTCTGCAATAGCCTAGCCTAACCTTCTGTAGTATGGAAAACATATTAAAGCTGAACTACATGCATTTATTTCTGTGTTTATACACTATAAGCACATATAATTAGCTGAAAAAGGGAGTCTAATTAGCCATGTAATGTTACAGGTCATATTACTACGCAACACCCAGATGTCCTGCTATCTCACAAAATATTAAAATGCCCCTTTCCTGTCAGTGGCAAACTGTATTTATTGTTGTGTCAAAATATCATGGATAATAATATCACCATAGTTAGGGACATAACATCAAGCAAACAATCCTTTTAATTAAGGTTGGGATTCTTCAGCATTATACCCAAATACAACCTACATTTCCCAGAGGGACATGATAGTGATTTGGAGTCACAGGAGTCTGTTCTGAGTCAGAACAATTCTTAAGCAAGTGGCTAATGGATCTTTCATTTTCAAGCACTGGGAGGCAATAGGAACAGCAGTCAGGCAGAAATACCTGTCTTGCCTTACCTGCATTATGCCACTTTGTGAAATCCACAAGACTCTTCTGGAATAGTGTGGGGCTTTGGGAAGAGTTTATAAAGGATCTGCTGCCCAGGGAGATTTCTCTTATTCTATTGCTTTCAAGGCTCAGAAAATATCTCGTGAGGAAACTCCACGAGTAATTAGAAACAAGGAATACAAATTAAAAATCCAACTAGTAAATGGGTATTTTGGGATGAGAATGAGACTTCAAATTAATTCAGCAAGTTTGCCTTGTGAGAGCACAGCAATCATGCAGTAAGCTACAAACTGGCGCTGAAAATCAAAGGATTGGCTCCGGTTCTGCTGCGAGAGTCTCACTATTTACTTCAGCACAGTTGTTTCACCCACATATGGGCTTCTCATTCATAACTACATCCTCTAACACTGGCAATAGGAGACTGAATCACACATGCCCTCTGGTAGTTTGCATTTGGAAGAATCTCGACACTGTGCTGTACTTTGCTATGGGCTAGGTTTGGGAATTCAAGGAGCGACAGTACATCTACTGCGCTTCTTACAAGGAGTTTCCAACAAATTCCTATTTTAACACAGCACAGATTCAGGGGTTAAGCTCCAAAGTCCCTGGATGGTGGGGGAGCTACAAAAGGCCAGGGCTTGCTTTATGATGGCTTCCTTGATCCCCTGTGCTTGTCCCCAATACTTTACAGCGTTGTTCTTTTTTTCTGCAGCTCTGCAAAGACTTTTGAGCGTGACTTAAAAGCATGGATGGGCCTTGTGAAACCACCTTCTTCTCCTGAATTACATTTTTAGCTTTTTACAGCTACTGAGGCCACAGCCTTGCCCACCCTGCCCTCCGTGTACACAGCCCACCCTCAAAAGGAGGAAGGAACTGAAGAGAAAGTGTTAGAGAAGTAGGTGACATGGGGATCTCCATGGGAAACCATGCCTGTGAGAATGTAACCACTGCAACAAAAAAGACATATCACCTCTTGCAATCTGCTGTGGATACGGGTTTGAGGGGCTGCCTAGGAGCCCTCTCAAGCAAGGCCAGTGTTAACAGGTTTGGGAAATACGTACCACAAACGAGCACCCACAAAACACAAGTGAGCAATGGGGATAACACCGCGTGCAGCTCAGTGCACAGTGGTCAATCTGATGGGCTTTTTTTCATTTCTAATGCAGCTGTAATGACATGAGATGTAAACATACAGAATGGAGTAGGAGATGCTTTATCTAGGCTGTATGGAAAACACAATGAAGTATGACTAATCCTCGATAGCAAAGAGCGCACTGAGTGAGAAGCCTGAGACTCAGGTGCGACCCAGGATGCCCTCAGGTGCTCCCTCAGACACGTCTTTCCCGACGTGTAGGTGGGAAGGACATCCCAGGACCTGGCAAGGGATCAGATTTTTAGAAAGCGACGGAGAAATCATTAGGGCTCACAGAGCCAGGTCTGATGCATGAAGTTCCCCATGAACTTCATGTGCCTTCAGGTCAGGGTCACCCCACGAGTCATGCACAATGACACCAGCCACAACAACGGTGTCGGCAACGGCAGCGCGCAGGAGGAGAGTTTAGAGAAATGACACCCAGACTTACACAACCCTTTCCGTTCATGATGAAGTGTGTGGACGCGCAGGCTTGCTTCTTGATCTCCTCCATGCCAAAGATGCAGACGGCGGTGGTGTTCCAGGCCTTGTCACCTCGGCTGTGGCGGAAAACACCCACCCACCAGCCCCGCTCGCCCTGGCGGACGAGGCTGGAGGAAACGATGAGGGTCCTGCACCCGCAGTCCAAATAAACTTGCCCTTGCATGGTCAGGCCGCCCTGCGAGGGGTGAAGCTGCTGCAGGACGGCCATGCTCGGCAGCTCCGTGTCGTTGCCCGACCTGGCCTTCCAGGTGTAGTAGGGAAAGAAGAGATGGTTGCCCCACCGGAGCGCGTCGACGAAATGCAAGGGCTCCTTCTTGCGCTTGATGATGCCCAGCTCCTCCCTGGACACCAGCTCGGCCACGCTGCGCACCGTGATGACCGTCGCCTCGTCCGACCGGGACGGCTGGCAGTCCAGGCGGTTCCCGTAGTGGCCGGCCGAGTAGGTGGCGGCCACGGCCAGGTACCAGGTGCCGGCCAGCTGGAAGACGACGCCGGCGGTGGAGCCATCGGGCCGGCAGCTGACCACCTCGCTGCGGTTGAGGCGCTGCCGGTAGGACGGCCGCTCCCACACCTGGCAGGTGCCGTCCTTCTGCGTCCAGCCGGCCAGCAGCACGCCCGCGCCGCCGTCCTCCTCGTAGGGCAGCAGCAGGTTGCTGCGCATCCCCGGCGGCTCCGCGCAGCCCTGCCCGGGAGCGGGGACCACGCGGCGCCGCGGCCGCAGCTCGGGCCGCAGCTCGTAGAGGCAGCTGCCGCCCGCCACCAGCACGGCGCCGCCGCTCACCTCGATGTTCTCGATGGGGGCCCCCGGCAGCTCGAAGCTCTGCGGGCCGCCGGCGCCCGCCAGCGCCGCCAGCAGGGGCAGCGCCCAGCGCAGCGCCATGGGCGCGGGCTGCGCTCGGGGCGCCTCGGGCGGCGGCGGCGGCGGCGTTGGGGGGCGCCGCTCCCAGCGCCCGGGATGCCGCGCGGGCGGCGAGCGCCTCTCGCGGGGCGGGGAGGCTGCACGGCGGAGGCGGGCCGGGAGCCGCCGGGAGGGCGCCGCCGCGCCGCTCTCCGCCCGCCCCCCGGCCCCGCCGCGCCGCCGCCTCGCAGCGCCGAACGAGCCCCCCGCCGCGCGCGGGGACCGGCCCGGGGGCGGCACCGGACCCGCCTCGCCCCCCGGCGCCGCCGCCTCGCCTCGCCTCGCCTCGCCGCGGCCGGGGCCGGGGCCGCCGCGCCCTCCGTGGCAGAGCGACCCCTGCCCGGCGCCGGCCGCCGCTGGCGACGCGGCGTGCCCGGCACCGACCGCCGATGGGGACCCCGTGCCCGGCACCGACCGCCGATGGGGACCCCGTGCCCGGCACCGACCGCCGATGGGGACCCCGTGCCCAGCACAGCACCCTGATGGCGACCCGGTGTGCCCAGCAACGGTCGCTGATGGGGACTCCGTGCCCGGCACCTTTTGCTGGTGGGGACCCCATGTGCCCAGCACAGGTCACTGATGGGGACCCTCTGTGCGCAGACCCGGTCGCTGATGGGGACCCGCTGTGCCCAGCATCGCTCCCTGATGGGGACTCCGTGCCCAGCACCGGCCACTGATGGGGTCCCCCTGTGCCCACACCCGGTCGCTGATGGGGACCCCCTGTGCCCAGCATCGCTCCCTGATGGGGACTCCGTGCCCAGCACCGGTCACTGTTAGGGTCCCCGTGCCCGGTACCTGCCCATCTCATGAGGACCCGGTGTGACCAGCACCCCTCCCTGATGGGGACCGTGTGCCCATCACCAGTCGCTGATGGGGACTCCGTGCCTGGCATCTTTTGCTGGTGGGGACCCCATGTGCCCAGCACCGGTCACTGTTAGGGACCCCGTGCCCAGTACCTGCCCATCTGATGAGGATCCGGTGCGACCAGCACCCCTGCCTGATGGGGACCGTGTGCCCATGACCAGTTCCTGATGGGGACCGTGTGCCCATCACCAGTTGCTAATGGGGACCCCCTTCCCAGCACAGCTCCCTGATGGGGACCCTGATGTGCCCAGCACCGGTGGCCGATGGGGACCCCGTTCCCAGCATCCCTCGCTGATGGGGACCCGGAGTGCCCAGCATCGCTCCCTAATGGGAGATCCCAATGTGCCCATCACCGGTCACTAATGGAGCCCCCAGTGTGCCCAGCCCCCCTCCCTGATGGGGACCCCTCCGGAGCAGCACTCCCCCCACCCACTCCACTTCGCTTCGCTTCTCTTTGCAGCGGGCGGAGCACGGGGGCAGAACGGGCGGGGGCGAAAGCTGCTGGTAAAAAAAAAAAAAAAAGAGTAGCGGGCGATGTGGACTAGAATCATTCTTCTTGCCAAATGCGTAGAGATGTTCTACCTACTGTGGGCGCAGCTCCCGGGCTCCGGCAGCGCCTGCTCTGCCCGCTGGGAGCCTGGAAACCTAGCTCCCACCCGTTCGAACAGTCTGCAGAGCGAATAGAACCCCCGCGGCTGCCGCGGGGGAGGCAGCGGAGCCGGATCTCTAAGTGAGAACCTCAAGGTAGAACAAAGGCTCCAGGCTTTCTCCCGAGGTCGGCAGGGCAGACAAAAAGCCCTGCCCTCTCCAGCTGCTGCTGCGAGCTGGATGCCCTCCCAAGGAGCCTTCCCCGGGGGAAGAGCAGCACGACCCATGCGCTTTATTTCATAGAATCATAGAATCATAGAACAACCAGGTTGGAAGGGACCCATCGGATCATCGAGTCCAACCATTCCTGTCGAACACTAAACCATGTCCCTCAGGACCTCATCTACCCGTGCCTTAAACACCTCCAGAGAAGGTGAATTTCCTGCTGGGTCCTGGCAGGAATAAGGCTCAATGAAACTGAGAGGTGTAGGCTGCGCTCTCAGCAAACGGTAAAAGGATCGTTTCGCTGAATTTTAAATGAGAACTGGTTTATGAAAGGTAGCAAAGATGCATTTCAGTGTTCTCTCGTGGGTATCTCTGGGAGCACTGGGTGATGAGGCTCTGGAGCAAGTCCAGAGAAGAGCGACAAGGCTGGTGAAGGGGCTGGAGAACAGACCCTATGAGGAGCGGCTGAGAGAGCTGGGGTTGTTTAGCCTGGAGAAGAGGAGACTGAGGGGAGACCTCATTATTCTCTACAAGTACCTGAAAGGAGGCTGTAGAGAGGAGGGAGCTGGCCTTTTCTTCCCAAGTGACAGGGGACAGGACAAGAGGGAATGGCCTCAAGCTCCGCCAGGGGAGATTTAGGCTGGAGATTAGGAGGAAGTTTTTCACACAGAGGGTCATTGGGCATTGGAATAGGTTGCCCAGGGAGGTGGTTGATTCACCTTCCCTGGAGGTGTTTAAGACACGGGTGGATGAGGTCTTGAGGGACTTGGTTTAGTGTTTGATAGGAATGGTTGGACTAGAAGATCCGATGGGTCCCTTCCAACCTGGTTGTTCTGTGATTCTGTGATTCTGTGAGGATGGGCATGGGGCCCACTGCCGCTCTGACTGAGAAGAGGATGTAATGTTCAAAAACAAGAGGGCGGTTGAACCTCCGTTTGCACTGCTTTTATCTTAAAGTAGCTTTACTGCAGGAATAAGTGGAACTATTAGGAAATGGAACCTCTGTAAATGAGTCAAGCCCAACATTTTCAAATAGGAAGTGCAACATAGCAGTTTTTATTATCTTTCTCCATTACTGTACCCAGCAACAGTTATTGTGCAAGGACTGATGTTGCTCTGGTCAGCAAAAATATTTGACTATTTTGCAGCAATCAGCATCTAATCTAATCTAAGGCACGGGTAGATGAGGTCCTGAGGGACATGGTTTAGTGTTTGATAGGAATGATTGGACTTGATGATCCGATGGGTCTCTTCCAACCTGGTTGTTCTATGATTCTATGATTCTATGATCTAGGACAAATATTACCATGAACTTCAGAGCCCTCCACAACTCATTTGCTTTTCTCTTTACAGTGGCTCCAAAATGCATCCAAAATCTGCAAAAAGTAGCAGATGATGTGGAATGGAAACATTGCACAATTCTTCTCCTTGTCAGATGCAGAGAGATGCTCTACCAACTAACAATTCCTGCCTGCAGCTCCCCATGCAGGACAGAATTTCTAGTCAATGTGTAAGCAAGATAAATTGTCATGCCGATATTACCAAAATAGGTTCTCTACAGAAAATGAACGTATACAGCTTTGCAAAGGAGGCTGAATGTGTCATGCTGGAGTGCATTATACACTACCTTGCCTTCTAGTTGCTCTTCAGTGCAAATATAAAGCTTTCAGTGATCTGCATCCTGCTCACAATCTACAAGGCATTAGCCTTGAGAATGGATGCCAACCTCCTATCTGCCATAGGCCAGAGAGCACGTCCAGCAATAGATCTACTCCCGTGAACTTCCCTCCCTTAGCAAAACTACTGAACTCTGCATTTGTTGGCTTTCAGGACTGACCAAATGACTCATTTTTCAAGCTTTATGCTTAAAATAAGAAACACGTACTTTAACAAGTGACTGATTTGCTTAAATGGGTGAGGCCAGGCTTATTCTAGTCTTAGAGAACTGCAGTGGCTTGTAAGGCTGCAGGCTCCTTTGAATGCCAAAACAGCAGTGTTTTGCTTCAAATTTTGTTTTTCTAGGAACTGAGAAGTCTGGGCTGTATATGGCTGCTGTTGCAAGAAAATAGTATGTTTGTAGGGGATAGCAGAGTACCACAATGGGATGGGATGGGCTAGGGTGGGAATAGGATGGGATAAAGCAGGATAAGATAGGATAGGGTAGTATCGGATAGGACAATGCAGGAGATTGCAACCGATATGTCCCAAGGACAACCATCAGAGCCCTATTCTATAGACTCTTCCCTGTTAGCATCACTTTTCTGTGTCTGCTCTCTCCTCCCCCCTCCCAGGCAACTGGTAGCTCAGATCAGAGCTTCATCTTGCAGTGTTTAATTTTACATACACTTCTGACAGTCATTGAAGCAGCTTTGCAGTGAGAATCAGTACATGGGGTTTTGCTCATGTGTGGCCCAGCTCTTCAAGTGACAAAGTATTCTCAGTTCTTTTCAAAGCCCCTGAAGTAAACAGGAGGTCCTGTCTTCAACACCTTATTCCAGGGATACTTATCAATATACTGGAGGAATTGAACTGCTGTTGGTATCGAAGTTACAGGTTTATTTTGTAATGCTGCAGAGTATAATATTTGTTAGTAATACAGCAGACCACAAAACAGCACGATCAGTTCATGATTGAGCAGGAACACTAGTTCATGTTGAAACTAGATGGTCTTCAAAGTTCTCTTATAACCCAAACCATTCTGTGATACTTCTATAAAAACTAAGCAGACAACGGCAGTCGTCTTGCTGTATTTTCTTGGCTGTCAGTTCCACAGTTGGTGCTTTTATGTTATTGTTGTACTGTGTTTTATTTTTCAGCCATAAGAAGAAAGGGCAGGCAAGGGAGCCTGCCTGTTAATGTTAGACTTTACAAAGCGTTGCTGCCTCACTCTGGCACTCCAACCAAAATTTCTAAAAAAGCTAGAGAACCAAATTGAGTTTCCTTCACTGTCCTAAGCAATCTTTATATATTTCAGCAGGGCGTATGAGAGCTGAAGTTAGAATGTGAATCACACCAGGACTCGAATCTACACACACAATTTAAAGAGCTCCCGTTTAGATCTTCAGTGTTAGGCAGAACACATCCTGAATTAACTTACCATTGCCTTCCCACTATAATTCATCTGCCAGCTTCCCTCCTCCTTATCTCTCATCTGCATGCTAAATTTCTCTGAATGTATGACTCCACAGAGAGTCTGATAAAATATAATTGAGTGAATGAGTCTTATTTTTTCCTGTTTAATTTATTTAGCTAACTTTGATTCCTTGTTTTGAAACTCCAACCCCAGTTAAGGTTTGAATCGATTTGTTTATTTAATGCCTGCAGTTAGCTTAGCTTGGTTCTGAAATGTTTTTTCCCTTAAAGGATAAATAATCTTCCATTTGCAAAGTAATGTTAACATGCATTTTATCTTCTCTGTAATACTTGAAATAACTGCACTTCTCATTGCACAGTTAAGTAAATTTTGTACTGGAAATAAATGTTGACAAAATAAAAACGAAATGCTGGGCAGTTTTTCAAAAGGCTTTGCTGAGAAGGATTCCCATCTTGGTAAGTGCATTTGAATACTGAAATTGTTTACAGATTCGGATTTTAGTTCTGCTTTTTCAGTTTTGTTTCTATGCACAATTTGATCTAAAAGTTACTGACTCTTCTGCATTTTTATAGTGGTCTTCACAATGAGGAAATGACAGACAGAAGAACAGGCACCTTTGTGGCCCTGGAGAGGGAATTCCAGTTGCTATTGCAAAAAGTGAGCAATTAACTGTGAAAGGTCTGCAAACAATGCAATTGAAGGTAGAGGACATAGACCTGAATTCATGAATGCACTAGTCACATGTTTGCCCATATTGAAACATTCACAGGTGCAAGTACTTTCTGTGTTGTGGGAGGGAGAGGGGTAGAAAAGAAGGAGAGAGAAAAATGCAAAGGAAGGAAGGTTTTAATTCTATCTTCATTATAAATGCTATAAAAAAATTGATAAGAAATCAGGAAACCACAATTATATATGTAAACCACATTTTTTTCTATTGCATTCTGTTTCATTTCTTTTTTTTTCTGTGATATTTTTGAGATACAGTGGAAAGTTACACAAAAGAAATTGTGGTATATACACAAAGGAAAAATATAGTTTGTTCTTCTCTACACTGAAAAATGTTCATAATCTAAATTAAAGCAATACTGAGGAGGTTGATTTCTTACCAGAAGCACAAGCTGGAAACCTGGCCTAGAGGTGATCTGTGCCAGAGCATTCCTCATAACAACAGACAAGACAAATAATTTTCTGAACTCCATGTTTGTCTTCTTGGTTTATGAAAGAAGTAGAATTACCTACCTTTCATGGAAGCTCTGGAAATCACACCAGTAAAGGCTTTATATACATGGGAAATAGAGTTACAGGATTACAAGAAGGCAGACATGCCGTACAGGTAACATCAGAACTGAAAATAATGGGGTTCTATCCTCAGTTTATCTTAACTTCCAGAGCTGACATATATCAACAGCTATGTTTTATGTAAGTTGTGTTTTGTTTTTATTTTACTTATTATAAAGTTTGTCTCGTGGTATTCAGCAAAATAATGCCTCCGTGCATTAACTAAGAGTAATGAGAGTTGAACAATATTCATTTTTTTTCCTTAACCACTGGTAGGTTTCATGGGTGATGCTGTCTGACTTGAACTGCGCTGAAGGAGAATGATGCAACTGGATGGTGGTGGTCAAAGCATGGTAATATACCTGCAACTTGTGTTTGCTGGTATATTTGCATTTGCCATTTAGATGCACACGAAGCATGCCTGGCATAGAAAGGCTTCCAGACAGAGACCTTTGCTCATAGTCACTTAGGTGTGGGTTTAGTGTATTGGTGTATCTATTTCACCAACATCTAAGGCAGTGCAAAATAAGGAAGGCACAAATGTGTCTCAAAACCATGGTAGATCCTTCCGTCCTCTGTCAGTATGCACATTGTTTCATTTTTTCTACCAGGACTTGAGCAAGAGTAAAGCTTTGTGGGTGTGATGATGGAAAGCGGAGAGACTATAAGATTAATGCTGGGCTTTACTGAGGATAATACGTTGAACCACAGAGGATGGGAAAGATATGAGGCCGGTGAGGGGAAGGGAACAATATCGTTTGAGATAAGAAAAAGCAGAGCTTAGATAAATCTGAAAGGAAAGCTCTCAACAGCCAACAAGGACTTTGGTGTTGTAACTCCTTAGACATCTCTATGGGGTGGTACCATCTGTAGCCACCGGTGATACGTCCGTGGGCTCCAGCAAAAATATTGCTTTGCTGGAGTCCCACTAATGTGTCTGAGCTGCTTGTCCAGGCAGATGTTCCCTTCTGATGAAATACTGGAGCTATTTGCAACTCCCGTGCATCTATCATCTAGCAGAGTGCTCTGGATGCTGGCTAATGAGAACATCCATGCATGGGAGCAACAAGTTATAACCAAAAAACAGCCTTCAACTAACTAGGGCTGGAAATTTTGGGATGAGTTCTGTCTATTTGAATGCGATCCTTGATAAAAATTTTAATTGAAGTAGTGAGCATAGAGAATGGCAATGCTTATGGAATGGAAGTTTGTGACCTTAAGGTGGGAGTATATGACATGGAAAACTGCAGGAACTTATGACCCAAGAAGCTCTTTCCAGTGCTTCATTCTTATGTCAGGCCAGGAAAGGTGGTGCTTGGTGTTACTCACATGCTTTTAAATGTGACCCTCCCTCTTGACCTGGCTGTGTCTTCAGTCAGTGATAAAAATCATAGAGTGGAAGAGCCTAAGATCTAGAGTGAGGTGTGAAACAACAGTGGTTTTGATTAAATGAAAAAAAGGCAAATGCTTTTTGATGTGGCCCTTCTGGTATAAGCAAAAATACAAACCAGTAACCTCCACACCAACTCTGTTCCTCAGCATTAGACAGATACTCCCTGAGTAAAACAATGACAAATTTAATCTGCTGCATTGAATTATACCAGTAGGAAAAGAAGTTATCAAGAGCCTGTCCAAATCTCCTCTTCATTTTCCCCTTTGGACCTTTACATCTGCAGAGGAGATACTCATCCGAAGACATGCTAAACCATTTCAAACAAAATCCGCTGGATCAGCACATTTGCTCTTTAAGCTGTCTAAACCCCATCTGATTTTAATGAGACAGTTGTAGGATAGATTGTGCAGGCTTTTCTGCTGGCAGATCTGAAGGGATGATGAATTCAAGTGAAGGGATGTAGTGGTAAACAGCTGGGCATGGGCCAAGAAGTAGTAAAGGAAATGGTGGCTGACCTCCCAAGAGTCTGGGTATGTCTCTGTTAATGTGATGTTGATACGACTCAGGCTGCGAGATGTGTGCATCTCTTTCACAGATACCTTGAATGCTACTTAATTTACCTTTTTATTAAAGACTCATCAATATCATTAAGACCGTCTAACACAAAAACACCATAACACTGTCTTGCATCAACAAAGCCATTCGAAGAGTCACCATCTGCCTAAATCCTTAGTATTTCTCTATCTCTGGCACTCTTCTCTTACTCAGTTTTGTCCTCACCGTATAAGTTTCTAACAAACATAATAATTAATGACTGTACTAACAAGTTTTAAAGGATAAGTTCAGCAAGAGCTTTTAAAACCAGATTTTTTTGCTCCTGAATTCAAGAAACTTTCACCTAGTAGGGTTTGAAAAGCCTATGTCATTCCACTACTAAGCACCTTCAAGTCATAGAAAAGTTAAAGTGAGTGCTAAAATTTGTTCATCAAATTTACTTCAAATTAAACTTGGAATATTCACCCAGAGTTGAAAAAAAAAGGCTCAAATTTGGGGAATAAGATGCTGTAATCTTCTTCAGAGACAAACAAAATGAATGACTGCTTTAAAGATAAGTCATCTCAACTTTAATTACAAACCTGGTACGAGAGCCATCGTAACATTATCGCATATCAATATACTGCAGAATTAGAATAGGTTCTGAATGGATCAAGCACTCTTTATTTGCACCATTCTTTTCCCTGATTTCCCAAAATTATACTGATTTTGCGCAATCCCACTGCAGATATGAGTAAACACACTGTTATTTATAACTCTGGTTTGTGTTTGTGGTTGTTAATCTGGTCACAGGCAGAGTTTCATAATCTGACACAAAGACATCATTTGGGAATTGAGTCAAATTACAGGTAAATGCCACTGTAGCAGATAGACAGGAATATTTGTTAACTTTAAGGGAATGGTACTAAACACTATTGCATACAAAGGAACAAGCCTTAGTCATACATAGATTCCAAAGCGTTCAAACACCCTTCCACTAATTCTGACAGCGGATGTTACTTCACCACCACATGAAGTGCTACTTTTGCTTGCTGTTAGGCACATTTGCATCATTTGGATCTAAACTCATATTCTAAGTCTACCCTTTAGCACAATGACACTGACATTGCATCCTTTACTTTCTACTATATGGACAAAAACATGACAGCATACCAAACCTGCTTGGCCAGGGCAGTTTGGGAAAAGGATCCTCTACAGCCTTCAGAAATTCCAGTTCCGTCGATGCATCTTTCTTCCTTCAGCCTGGCAGCCTGACCATCCTACAGTCCTACCATGCCAGAGCCCAGGTATTAACTACAGGGGAGATCCCATCTGAAGTATACAGGCCTCCTCATACACTGTTCAAATACAAATTCAAATACTTACCTATGTTAAAGAAAGGTGACACATATCTGCAGAAAAGCATCTTGGATTTTTTATCTGTAAGTAAAGGTTTAAACAACACACACTGGTGCTAGATCATAGAATCACAGAATCACCAGGTTGGAAAAGACCCATTGGATCATCGAGTCCAATACAGAGATGCACGGAATTAGAATTTATTTTGGAGTAGAAAACAAAATGTTTTTCCAAATGTGTGTTCATTTAAGGGACTGTGTAACTAAACACCTCTTTATGTATGTGTCTACTTCTCCTTGCATACTGACCTCTATATTTTGAAATAGTGTTGGTGAAAGAAAAATAACTGTATTGTTTTCCAAAGCTGAAGATCTATGCAGTTATGCTGTGATATGAATGGCTTATCAGGAAAAAATAACTTTGAAATTAGCTGTGCATGGGAAGGCAATGAAAGATGTTAGCTCCACTCAGGGGGCAACCTGAAAACCATTCTGGTGTTCAGACCAGTCTTGATCTCTCGCTGCTGCTTGACCATTCCTCCCTGACTCTATGGCTGGTTTCCGTAAGCAAGTCTTCAAGGAAAGGTAAAAGCTGACCCAAGTTTAACTCCTTATTCTTCATTCTGGCAATTGTTTTTTTTTGTATCTCAGCCTCGCTTCCCTCTTTTTGTTTGTGCTGAAGGGGCTTGTGCTGGGAAACAAGATGTGAGAGGCAGGAAAGCTATCCCAGTGCTGCAGGGTATTCAGTGCCTCCAGCCTGCAATCTGCAAGCTGATTTTTTTTCTTCTGTCATCTAAGAGGCGTCAAAAAGACAACAGAGGGAAAGGCAGACTTGGCACATATAAAAAAATCAATTTCTATGGAGAATATTTTTCCAAGTTGCTTGGGTATGAACAATCTCTGAATGAATATTTATTTAAAAAAACATTATCATCACAAAAGCAGTACTAAGGTAGTATTTTCATTGGTTTTAATGAGAGGCTGATTAATTAAGTTAGTCAAATTAATTAACCTAATGAAATTAATCAAGAGAACTCCCGGTTTTGTGTCCAGGGGCTACAAAGATAGCTTCCAACTAATAATCTCCTCGGTGTTCCCACCCTGATCTAGTAGAAAGACACAAGATATACACTACCTTTGCCACCAGAGAGCAGTGGAATTTTAATTACAACAATAATTGTTTTTAATTAGTGACCTAAGTTAAATGCAAGAGCTTACCTCTCCTTGGATGCTGTTGAACGGTGTTGCCTCTGAAGGGAACAGGGACAAACCCCTCAATTTGATATGAATTTCCTTGAAATAATTTATTTTCACGGCCTAACATTTCCCTTCATTTTATTCATTCTGAGAAGGATCTGATGGAATTGTCATTGTCTCTGATGATTCACCATGAAATTTAGCCAGAAGAGCCTGTTAGTTGACATTTGTACCCCCCGTACATCACTCTGGAATACCATTTGGAAAGCCTGTCTCCATTCTTTTCATTGTTGCCACTTTTGCAACTAAAAGTCTAACAGACAGATTGTTCTCTCTATCCTCTAACTTCAGTAATTCATCAAATAATCCACTAAAATACGTCCCATTCAAACAACTCTCTGGGTATTATGATGATATCACTCATACGAACTGTTAACTGTACAGTCTGAAACTGAATAAGAGCTTAAATTACTAAAGCATACCATGTTTTAAAACTTTCCGTGACTTAATCTATATGAAAGGACAACAGATGTGGTAGCTTTTTGTGTGTGTGTGAAGAGTATATTGTTTTTAATGTTCTGTTTGAAGTGTAACAGAGGCAGGTCCTCAGTTAGTATAAAATGTCACAAGTGTGCTGTGGTCAATAAAGCAATAGCAGTTTATCCCAAAGGAGGATCTGAAATAGAGGAGAATAATTAGCCTGCATTAAAAGAAAAAAAAAATCGTAATTGTTTGTCTGCAGAATTAATGCCTGAAGGATGGTGATGTTCTGTCTTTATCCATATTGTCTATATATGTACCATATTACCTCATAATCTCTATATTCATTAATTCACCAAATAATCTATTGTGAGACCCGTCATCCAAATAATCCTCCAGATAACATGAGCCTAAGCCAAAGATACATGTTGAAAAAAAAATGCCACTTTGTAATAGTATAAAATATGTGATAATGACCCAGAAGCTCAGAGTTCATCCTGATGCAGAATTTACCCTCATTAGAACTAGTTTTCTACACAATCACTTCTGTTAAGTATTTCTGTGAGCATTCAATATGTACAAAAGGCCTTTGAGTCATCACTTTTTTTTTTTTTTAAAAAAAAAAGAAGAAATAGCCGTGTGCAGTTAGGCCTGGATTTGAAAAAACAGTTCAAGACTTAGAACTATTACAGATGCATGTGGAGGCCAGTCAGTGGCTCAAAGATTAAAATGAGAATCTTTCTTTTTACGAAGAAAAGAGCTGCAAAAAAGTCAATGTTTGCAGGACTGCTCTGGATTAACATGGTTTGCCAGCCCAGATGTCTCTTCCTTTAGAAGAGTAGCAGTAAATAAAGTCTCCCCCTTTTCAAGGTTTTTAGAGTCTCTTAATTCAAACCAAGGAAAATACTTCCAAAACTGACCCATAGGTGATGTTGATCAGCATAAAGTCAACATCTAAGAGCTGTTTTTGAAAGTCTCATGGGGTCATTTGTTTGCAATGAGTGCTGGCAGCCATAAGGCTGCGAGGGGCTTCAAACATTTGGTGGACAGGATTATAATTCAAAACCATCTTTACAAACTGCAGAAGTAGCCTTGGGGAAAAGTAGAATGAAATTTAATAAAGGAAAAGAAAAACCCACGTGATTTCTTTGGCTGTAAAACCTATGGTTAGAAAGATGACACAAATTCCTTGAAAGTAGAAAGTTCCACATGTAACAGAAAAGTTTTACAGAAAAGGATCCATAGGGTGTCCTATCACAAGCTGGAATATAAGTCAACAGCATTATGCTTTTGTGCAAAATCACTCAGAGATGAAGCTTCTGAATAATCAGAAATATTGCCTGCAAGAGCATGAAATAATCCTTCTGCTCTACTCAGCAGCAGCGAAGTTGCAGCTGATGTGTTGCCTCTGGTTTTGAGCATTGCCCTTCAAGAAGGAGAATCAGTGGAAAGCAACAAAAAACAGACTGAGCCTTTGAAGACAAGACTGGATTAATTAAGATTGTTTGGAATTTGTTTTTCTCCAGAGGAAAAGAGAAAAGGGCAAACTGAGACGGGTTGCAATGATCTTCAACTATGCAACAGGAAAGGAAACTGTTTGTTCCCCTTTGTCTGCGGTTCATTGCATGACAATGATTGCTTACAGTGAGTAAACTTAAGATTTGACATTAGGAAATGTCAGGAAAGCAAAGACTAAAAGGATTTATCAGTGGCCAGTATTTAAGAAAAAACTCTTGGTCAGGATTGACAGGCAGAGTTGGTCTTGCCTGAGTGTTTCCATGACATCCCACCAAATTTACAATCGATGTTCTGGCTCCAGCTTGCTGAAAAAAAATGGACCTGAGCAGACATGAATAAAGAATAACATAAAGGGATATGTGCGTGTATGTATTGGAATAACACCAATTATTAGGCAAGATGTGTTATGCATTCACGTTTCACATTTTCGTTCCAAACTCAGGTCAATAACATTCTGTACGATGATAGGATGGCATTTGCTTCTATCTCTCATTCTCTGTCAGCCCCCTGTGTTTATAATTCCTTCTCCCCCCCTCAAATATTTTGGGGGGGACTGGGGAAAGGGGTTCTTACTCTTTGATCCTGATCAAATATCCTACGTTTTACAGGTGTTCGGGAAAAACTTTCACAAACCCACTCAGGGATGCTGACCTCTCACTAACCACTGTGAGAAAAGGGAAGGTCCCTTGTAGCATGGCAGCTGCAGAGGCCGCTAAGCTTGAGCAAGGCAGAACAAGGTCAAGATTTTGCAGGCAGAACATTTTCAAAGTATTGACTGAGAAAAGTGATGAGAAAATATCTCGCTAATGCATATTTATTAAAGCTAGAAGAATTATCTCAGATATGAAAGACAGTAATTACTGTCGCATTAAAAAGGGATGTAGATTCTCTTTTAAGTACAATTTTAAATGCAACACAAACTTTATGTCATGTATTAATCAGGACTTTTAAAATTGACCTCAACTAAGCTGCAAGTTTTTTGTGTATTTAATGGACTTAAGACAGAATAAAACTTTACATTTGCAACAAAGAAATATCACTGTTCTTGAGGAATTGGCTATTTTTTCTTCTTTTTTTGGTTTGTAATCAGTGTAGAAAGTCCTTTCCTGTCAGTCAGAGATCTCTAGAGCCTAAAAATTTCAGCCACAACTAGAAATCACAGAAAATGGAGATGAACAAGTGCCTTGGGCAGCCTGATCCAGTGGGACGTGTCCCTGCCCATGGCAGGGGGATTGGAACTGGATGATCTTTAAGGTCCCTTCCAACCCAAAGTATTCTATGATTCTATGATTCTATTGAGAGGACTATCCTCTCACTCATGATGGAACAGCTACAAGTAAATACTTCTCAATAGATTTTTGTCTCTCAGGTCTGCAAGAAGCATTAGTGATGGAGAGTCCTCTGCCTTCGAAGATGAGCTATTCTTGTTCTTCATTAACCATATAGACAGAGCCTGAGCGGGCAAGCTGAACAAGGTCTTCTCTGGCTGTATAGGAAACTGTCACTAAGGGTTTCCGGTCCCATCCTGCTCTCTGAGGTGTCTGTCCAGCAGCCGGACAGTGAAAATGGAGAAAGCCCCAGTGCATCAAAGTCACGATCCAGCCTGTGAAAGTACCCCTGAAGGTGGATGGCTGATACAAATTTGCTTCTGCCATGGGTAGAGGAAACCCCAGAAGAGGGGTGGGAGTTAGAGATTGGGGTGCCTCCAGATGTTTGCTTCTTCCTAATTCCAACACCTTCCACTCAGAGGTGATCATTGTATGGCAGGATATTTTCTTGGCCAGTGGTTCCCAAAGAAGGAACAAGGATGACATCTGCAACTAGTTGAGCCTTAGGTGTGTTTCTTTCTGGTGCTTAAAATCTGATGTAGTAAGAGGGAAAGTTATAAGCAGGAAGAACAACTAGAACAGAAAGTAGTTTGGAAACTGTCCCTCCAGGCATTTATCTCTGTGCAGAAGGGACAGAACAACATTACACCTGCTGGAGTGAGCTTTTAAAGCTCTTTATGCTGAATGTGCTTGACAACTTCCCCTTAAGCTTCACAGATGCTTTACGAGGTCAGTGGTGATCTGTAGTTATGACCACAAGCCGGCAGGCGAGGTCTGGGCTTTGATTAACCCTCAGCAAGTGTTCATTCTCACTGCCTCTCTGCATCAGCCAGCTTTTCCTGTTCTTAAACAGCACACAGTGCTTTCTGCTGCTCCTTCCCACCTTTCCACACACCAGGTTAACTTTCTGAACTAACACAGGTGGTAACATATTTGCAGCTGCCTACACCTCACACCACCTGTGTTCATTATCTTGTGGGAAGTGTGGTTTTCATGTGCGTAGTGATCTTACACTGCCTTGAAAATGTTATTTTACATTTATGTGGTGCAGTAAGTACTGAGTATTTAGAAACAGATTTCGTATTGCAATAAGATGTTTCTGGCTGCTACTGTCAGAGCAGTTGCCTCTCTGTGGACAAGCACCCCGAGGTCAGCCCTGACAGTCCTGAAAGGGTTCCAGGATCAGTCTGACAGCCTCAAGGCTGTGCAGTGAGAAACTCACGTCTCAAGGAAGCCTCTGAGAGTTTTTCCAGCAGCAGGGAAGATACAGCAGCAGGAGACTTCCTACACACACTTAGGGGATGCTTTAGCATATCTCCAGTTAATGTAGGTCATTCCCATGCTATTGCAACGCTGCTGCCCCTGTCACTAGGACCACGGGAATGGAGTCTGCAGGGGAGTGCAAACATAAAGCTGCCCTCAGGTCTACATGGGATAGATGCATTCAGAGGGCCAGCATTTCAGCCCCAATGTTTCCTCCACAAACGCTGATTCGTGAAGCGTGGTTACCGCTCAACTAAAAGTCAGCTTTTAAATAGTGAATGATGTGGACCAGCAAATAGTGGTCTCTTGGTGTTGATATTCTGTGCCTCCCCATTTACTTTACTACAAAATGCTCCATGTGCATGTGCCCACACACAGAGGTATATAATTATCTGTAACTAATTTGTATGTATATAAATAGAAATATATATAAATCAAAGGCAGGGAATATTGCCGTGTTTTATAGCATAGACTATCTATAGCCAGGAGCTCACTGCAGATATTTTGCTTCCTATTCGCAATTGCGTGGATCACATCTCTTCCCACAAATTGTTATATAACTCTCCCATTGCAACTGTAGCAGTTGCATAGGAAATTAATATTAGGAAAATACGTATATTTAGCTATTTCAGTGAAAAAGGATGTATTCCAAGGGTAATTAGATACCTCAATGCCTGACTCTTTTAGTACTCATGAGACAGACCGGAATGAGTTTCCCCTTGCTAGGATCGACCTGAGCTTAGCTGTAAGGTGTTTTTTTTTTTTGTTTTTTTTTTTTTTTTTTTTTTTTTCTGGTGGGCAGGAGTATGTTGGAGCTGGAAAATCTCTGGGCTACTAAAATTTGCAGTCTATATTTTAGCCACTGGGTGCCGCTACCAAATCAGCTGACAAAACCAGTTTCCCTGGCAAATACGAGCTTGAATTTTAACAGCATGCCTTGTTCTAACTGAGCCTGAGACAGTAAGTATTGTCAGGCTGCCTGTTGTCCAAAGCTTTATACAATAACCTTTTTCAAGTAGTTGCCTATGGGTTTCAGTTCAGCTGCAGTCAAAATGCTTCCTCACAAAAGAGCGGCTTTTTATTAGAGTTCACAAGTAAAGGTAAGAAGAATTAATAATAAAAAGACATAAAAGAGAACTTTAAGAACTTTATTTCATAAACATCATACGGTTATAGAGGGTCAAAAAACCTGATCCTTACAATATGATTCAAGATAAAGCTGCTGAAAAATCAGCTCTGCATCTCTGCTGTTATAGACAGTCACCAAATCATAGAATCATAGAACAACCAGGTTGCAAGAGACCCATCGGATCATCGAGTCCAAACATTCCTATCTAACACTAAACCAAGTCCCTCAGGACCTCATCCACCTGTGCCTTAAACACCTCCAGGGAAGGTGAATCAACCACCTCCCTATTCCAATGCCCAATGACCCTTTCTGTGAAAAACCTCCTCCTAATCTCTAGCCCAAATCTCCCCTGGTGGAGCTTGAGGCCATTCCCTCTTGTCCTGTCCCCTGTCACTTGGGAGAAGCGGTCATCACCCGCCTCTCTACAACCTCCTTTCAGGTAGTTGTAGAGAGTAATGAGGTCTCCTCTCAGCCTCCTCTTCTCCAGGTTAAACAACCCCAGCTCTCTCAGCCGCTCCTCATAGGGCCTGTTCTCCAACCCCTTCACCAGTTTTGTTGCTCTTCTCTGGACTCGCTCCAGAGCCTCAACATCCTTCTTGTGCTGAGGGGACCAGAACTGAACACAGGATTCAAGGAGCGGCCTCACCAGTGCTGAGTACAGAGGGAGAATAACCTCCCTGGACCTGCTGGTCACACCATTTCTGATACAAGCCAGGATGCCATTGGCCTTCTTGGCTACCTGGGCACACTGCTGGCTCATGTTCAGTCTGTTGTCTACCAACACCCCCAGGTCTTTCTCATAGAATAGTTTAGGTTGGAAAAGAACTTTAAGATCATAAAGTCAAATCACAAACCTAATACTGCGAAGTCCACCACTAAACCATGTCCCTAGGCACCATGTCTACCTGTCTTTTAAATATCTTCAGAGATGGTGACTCAATGGCTTCACCAGGCAGCCTCCTCCAGTGCTTGACAACCATTTCACTGAAGAATTTTTTCTAATATCTCCCCTGGCACAACCTGAGGCCATTTTGTCTTATCCTATCACTTGTTACTTGGGAGAAGGTACCAACACCCATCTCTTCACAACTTGCTTTCAGGCAGCTGTAGAGAGTGGTAAGGCCTCCCCCAAGCTTCCTCTTCTCCAGACTCAATAACCCGAGTTGCCTCAGTTGCTTCTCATAAGACTTGTTCTCCAGACCCTTCAGAAGCTTCATTGTGCTTATCTGCACACACTCCAGCACCTCAAGGTCTTTCTTGTAGTGAGGGGCCAGAAATTGAACACAATATTTAAGGAGCGGTCTCGAGTACAAAGGTACAGCCACTTCCCACAATACTTCAGATACAAGCCAGTGTGCTATTGGCCTTCTTGGCCACCTGGGCACACTACTGTCTCATGTTCGGCACCTGTCAACCAACACCCTCAGGTCCTTCTCCTCCAGGCAGCTTTCCAGCCACTCTTCCCCAAGCCTGTAGCGCTGCATCGGGCTGTTGTGACCCACTTAGCCTTGTTGAACCCCACACAACTAATCCCAGCCTATTGATCCAGCCTGCCCAGATACCTCTGTGGTGCCTTCCTTCACTCAAGCGCATCAACACTTCTTCCCAACTTTGTGTCATCTGCAAACTTACTGCGGATGCACCATCATGGACATCAAACAGAACCAGCTCAGCATTGAGCCCTGGGGAACACCAATTGTGACTGGTCACCAACTGGATTTCACTCTATCCACCACAACTCTCTGCTTTCAGCCATCCAGACAGTTTTTTACCCAGCAAAGAGTACACCCATCTAAGCCATGAGCAGCTAGTTTTTTCCAGGAGAATGATGTGCAAAATCATGTCAACAGCTTTACTAAAGCAAATTACAAATTCGTAAAAAGTATTAGTACTAGATGATCAAATAATCTTGTTCCAAAATTCAAATATCTCCTCCATCATCATTAGAAAACTGCTGTTTCAGATATATTTTTTTAATCAACTGCAGAGTTTTTAAAAAATCACTTTTCACATTACCCTCCCTATTTCAATGATCTTTGTTCTGTTGGGAACTGCTGGGTGTGTATGAAATAATGATAACTTCGGATCTAAGAACATTTATTTGCAATCCTCAGTGGTTAGGAAAATGCGTATTTTCTAACACAGGAAAAGCATACATCTCATCATATACAGCTGCTTACTGAAAAGCCCATCAGTATTTTGCAGCATATTCAGTTAGAGGGGAAAAAATGTGATGCTATTGAGTCATCTCTCCAGCATCAGCTGGGCAGGTGCCAGCTGAAAATCACTGACAGAGCACTCACCAAGTCTCCTCTGAGATGACAAAAGGGAGGGACATAAGGATGTGATGCGAATCCTTTTTTGGGAGAGCAGAGAAAAAGAGGGGAGTAATGGTAGTAGAGGCACGGAGGACAGGTGGTGGAATAAAGAGGTACTAGATTTGAGGGAGAGGAGGCATGGGCATATAATATTACCAATTTTCTCTAGTGAACCTTACTTACAAAACAGTTGGCAACCACTGACATAAAGTTCATGGTTCTGCAGGCCATGTTGTCATCCTAGAGTTCATAAATTTTTCCTGGAAATCATAACTTCTTGAATGCTGCTGGCGTATGACCAAATCAGATATAATGTCACCGATCCTCTGCCTGAAATTGATCTATGAAAGTGCAGCATGGCGAGAGCCTGACAAATAACCTCACAGACCTGTTCTTGATTGTGGAGTGTATTTCATATTTTAAGCAGAAATTTGCCCCTATTCATAGCTAGTTGCTTTCACTTGCCTGATATTAGCTCATGCAACAGTGAGTTTCAGGCATGCATTTCAATGTCAAGCCTTTGAAAAGAATTTCACATTTTTTCTCTTAGTTATATATCACCTTGTTTCACTTCCCTATGTTCTGCAAAATCCTGGATTTTAAAAAGTAAATAAAAGAAATTAAGAGCGGCTTCATGCCATTTCCATGCAAGGTACGAGACTGATGTTCCCACAGGAAAATAGTCTGTTCAGTTCCCTAAATGTGAGCTCAATAAAAATCCCCAGATTCTCATTAAATTGCTGGAATGTGTCAGACTGTAGAAATCAAAACACTCTGCTGAAATCGTTCAGAGAAAGCTCTGGCAGTCTCCTGCCTGATGTGTGCGTGAGTGCGTGCATGTATGTAGGCATAAGCGTACCCCTCCTACCCTACTCCATGGCAGCTCAGCTGCTGGATTGCCTTTGGTATTAGATACGACTGGTCCATAGCTATTATTTCTTTTTGGAAAACATGAAGCAGTTTGGTGTCTGCTCTCCACCAAGAGGAATGCACCTTCAAAACCACTCAAATCCTCTTCTAAACTAAATCAGATTGTTCAGGCAAGTCAAATCATCATCTCTAAACTGTATTTTTCTCCCTAGAGAAGTGTTGCAATGGGGTTTTATTTGCATGAGGTATTTACTCATAGGTTCACTAACACCATGTGAAGTCATTATTGCTATCTGTGAACTCGTGTCCTGAGAGAACCGATGGCCCCCAAGACCTCATTTCTTGGGGCAAGCAGTTCCTTTTGAAGCCGAGGGCTCTGCATCCTCTTGCCTCTCCCTTGTGAGGACTTTGATACAAGAGACCATTTCACTGACACCTAGGGTAGGAGGTGGGTGGACACCAGCAGTTGCTGGAAAAGAATGGGCACTTGACCCTATTTCCAAACGTAATGGTGTTGTCTTTTCACAGACTGATAAACACGTCCCCTTTTCCTTAATGAAAATCTCTCTGCTTGCATCATTTCTCCCCTGCCTGCTCGCAGCAGGTGTAAAGACAGGTACAGCCAATACCTTTAGCTTTTGCAGGTCTCAGGATGTGGACTCAAGTTATAAGCCATTTGGCAGATGATTGACAATTGCATTCACAAAGGTGGGAAAGAACAATATCTATTTAAAGAATTAAGCTGCTCGTGAGTTCAACAGAAGCATGGTGGAGAATGCAGTGACAGAGCCCAGCTGCCACAGGATTTGGCAGCAGATAGCTGTAATAAACTATAGATACTTGGGCTAAATGAAACCAACAAGTTATGTCCTTTCTAGTTAGAGCACCAGTCAAACTGGACTGTGCTCTTTTTAAAAGATCACAAGGGCAAAAGTGCAAATGCATGGAAGGTGGCCTGACTGAGTCAGACACTTTTTATTGATGCCCCATACAGGCAAGTTGACAGGGACAGGAATCTGATTTCCTGAAAAAGAAAGGTGCCATGGCTTTACCATAGAATCATAGAATCACCCAGTTGGAAAAGATCCACTGGATCATCAAGTCCAACCATCCCTATCAAATACTAAACCATGCCCCTCAGCACCTCATCCACCCATCCCTTAAACACCTCCAAGGAAGGTGACCCAACCACCTCCCTGGGCAGCCTGTTCCAGTGCCCAATGACCCTTTCCATGAAATTTTTTTCCTAATGTTCAGCTGAAAGCTCCCCTGGTGGAACTTGAGGCCATTCCCTCTTGTCCTGTCCCCCGTCAATTGGGAGAAGAGGCCAGCTCCCTCCTCTCCACAACCTCCTTTCAGGTACTTGTAGAGAGCAATAAAGTCTCCCCTCAGCCTCCTCTTCTCCAGGCTAAACAACTCCAGCTTTCTCAGCTGCTCCTCATAAGGCCTGTTCTCCAGCCCCTTCAGCAGCTTTGCTGTTCTTCTCAGGACTCACTCCAGAGCCTCAACATCCTTCTTGTTGTGAGGGGCCCAGAAACGAACATAGGATTTGAGGAGCAGTCTCACCAGTGCCAAGTACAGAGGGAAAATAACGTCCCTGGACCTGTTGGTCACACTGTTTCCGATACAAGCCAAGATGCTATTGGCCTTCTTGGCCACCTGGGCACATTGCTGGCTCATGTTCAGTCGGCTGTCAACCAACACCCCCAGGTCTTTCTCCTCCTGGCAGCTTTCCAGCCAGACTTCCCCTAGTCTGTAGCACTGCCCAGGGTTGTTGTGCCCCAAGTGCAGGACCTGGCATTTGGCCTTGTTGAACCTCATGCCATTGGTTTCAGCCCAGTGATCCAGCCTGTTCAGATATCTTTCTGGACTGGACTGGACAATAAACCAGTGAAAAATGTACCAGACTCCTCAACAGGAGGAAAAGTCCACCCACATTCACATGTGCTGCTGAACAAATACACTGCCTTTACTGCAATCCAAAGATACAGTGTCTGAGCCTCCTTCCCACTACCAGCTTTCCAAACCCAGCACAGCAACAGCAGGCTTTGGCTGAAGATGGCACAGCTCTTGCAAAAATATCAGTGCTATTGCTTCTTGGCTAAAACGGATCTGGTTATTTCTGAAATGCATTGCAGAAAAAATCGTCATTTGACTTCCTATGGAAGATCTTATTCTGACTCAAACCCAGCAAGTGCTTGAGCCTGAAGGATAATTTGAATGCTTCAGTGTTCCTTATTCTATGTGGATAGTCCCAAAATTGGGGCCTGAACCTAGCTGCCATTGCAATTAGTGGCTTCAGGGGAACAAAGAAGGGTCTCTCTTTACTGCAGTGAGACAAGTAAGATGATCTCTTTCCCAGCCCTATGCTCCCACTGGTCCAATAATAACCAATAACTAGGGTTTCCATCACTTACATCCTCTGGGAGACACTTATATATCACTGATTAATATTGCAAGTTTACTGGTTACGCGCCTGCCATAAACCTGGCATATCAAAGAGTGCTGACAGCTTACTGAAGAAAGGGATACTGAGCAGAGACGGACAGGAATTTTTCAACAAAACAGCATGTCAACATCTAAAGAAAACAATAGGAATGCCAGTGAAAATTTAATGAGGAAGGTATTTTGGAGAGGGAGGCATCCACTTCCAACTGATGGGTACCCCATGGGGAGGGATGTTATTTGGCGAGCAGGAAACTGCTGGTCATTGACTTTGCGCCTGGGTGTCTCCCTCTGTGCTGCCCCACTCGAGCTGCTGCCTGCAATATAAATTGTGGGCATACTCCCTTCAAAGCCAATATGCCAGATGGCATCCTCCCTTCCCAAATTAGAAATGATGTATGTTGGCAGAAACTCCTTGTGCAGCAGGAAATATCTGCGTGATGCTTCCTGCTCCCTTCCCAGAAGATCTCCTGGCTGCCTCACCGCTGCCTGAGCTTCCAGCTCCCACCAGCATCAGAACCAAGTAAGAACTTACAGAAACAACTCTGTATAGCTGAGTGCTCTGCTCCCATTATTTTATTTCCAGTGCTTCAAAATTCTCCTTGATTATGTGCTGCAAAGGCAGTGATAGTTTTGCAGGTCTAATTTGATATCATATAGTTGAATCTTTAAAAGTAGACCATGTTGATTGTACCTGGAAGAAAAAAAAATCCACCCACATCTTGTAATATATTCTTTTAATGAACAACTTTGTAAGTTTTGAATTATTTACAGACAGTTTCTACAATGAGATACTTAGAACTAAAGGGTTATGTTTGACAAAAAATAGGAGATAAAGTAGATGTAGCATTTCAGTCCTGTGGCAGTGATATTATAATCACACTTTTAGCCTGGAACTGCTCACTTGATTTCCATAGAACCATTTGAGAGGAATGACCAGCCTGTTCCCTTATGGGAAGACCAACTTTCACCTATTAACTAAAGCACTCGCAACAGGTGTAAACAACTTTCCATTAGAGGTAAAGGTCTCGATACATTAGACAACATCACACTTTAACCTTCCAAGATCTAATTTAATTCCTAGGATCAATAGCTCATGTTACTAATACATTTTGCCAAAACCCTGGGATCATGTCCTACATATTACAGTAATTCCTTCCAGAAGAATTTCAATTTGTAAATAATGAAGAGCTCATACAACTCCTTCTGTTAGTAGTGCTGCCGGGCCTTTTGCCAGTTTGTAAGCTGAAGAATTCTGGTGTTTAGTGCTCCCATCTGTTCGGAAAGCCTGAGGGTGAGTAGTTATCAAAAGCAATATGTGGGCTTTTTTATTCCATGTCTGAGATTTTATGACACACTTTGTCACAAAACACGCCACTGGGGAGAAGAGATTTCCCTCCTCACAAGTATCTCTGCCTAGGGAACCTCTGAAGTCCCACACACTTGATTTTTGCCCAGTCTTGATCTAAACAGACCAAAATATGCAGAAATATCTAATAATTTCTATCCTGATGCCTCCAATAGAAATATGACCAAATGTTTCACAGTTAAGAAAAAATTAAAATCTCAGGCATGTATATACTCAGTGCAGAGGAATTAGATAAACACAGCTCTGTTTGAACAAAGGCTTTGAAGGCAGCCCTGCTGTCAAGATATAAGGAAGCTGTTGTTTCCCAAATAAACTCTGCAAATGTACCTTTCTGCTGCATCAAGGTTAGGAAGGTGAAGGCTCCATGGATGGCAGGGCACACAACAGGGGGACATGGGACTGCAGGCAACCTACCTGCTCAAGGGGGACTACCTGCCTGCTGCAAGCTGGTCTGATCCACCCCTGAAATTACTTCTCTTGCTGGCTTTCAGGCAGGACACCTTAACCCTCCCAGTTTGGATGTGCTCCAGCATAAAGGTTATTCTCCACAAGTGATCATTTCATTAGATGTCACTCAGGACACCTAAGGGCAGGTAGTTTGACAGCTACAAACTCTCTGCATGCTGTGTCAATGGGCTGTTTGACATCTATCCTCTGCTTCACCACAGGAACTCCCTCTTCTCCTGCTGAAGGTGCTCTGTGTCTTCCCTAGGGGCAAGTGGGTCAAGCTAGGGTAGCATTTGTATGGCATCTCCTGCAAGCTCTCTCTGTAGAGCTTGTGCAAAAATAAAGGTTGTTGTTGGCTTCTCCCGCTATCAGCAGGAGATGGTGAAGATGTCAAAGGGGTAGCTCCAGGGCTGGTGGCCTTCACTGCAGAAACCAGAGGTGGGAAGCATCAGTCTTTGTAGAAACCTCTTCCTAGTTCATCAAAACCCCATCCTGAACTCCAGTGTGATGCCAGGGTATAGACAGAGTCATTCCTCCCTCTTTGTTTTACTTCTTTAGGAAGGATTAAATGTAAAAGTTAAGAAGCTGAACTCTGAATTGGACAAAACACGGTAAAAACTCAGAGAAGGCTTAGGTGACAAGTAGATTTTAAACTGTTATTTAAGGCTTCCACTTTGAGGACACCAGCATCTTTGGGGTTTGCTCATGGCCTGCTTTAATGTGGCAGGTTCACCGTCAACATAATCACAAGCAACATCCTAAATGTTTATTGAAGTTTCTGATCTGTTTGTTGTAAATGTTTAGTGTTGTAAATGTTGATAGTTAGGTTCATCCACTGAAAAACTGGTGGTTCCATGTAGCTGTGTTTTAGCACAGCAGAAAACAAACAAAATCCAAATGAACTCTGTTACAAAAATTAAAACCAGTACTATGAATTCAAGTAGTCTTCATATCTGAAGAAGCCTGGCATGTCAGCCACAAGGTGAAAAAGAAGTGTCAAAACATGAGCCTGGGAAGGAGCTCCAAAGAATGATTTTTTACACCCTTTTATCTCCAAATCTGCCAGTTTCCATATTCATTAGATGTAGTCTGCAAGTACGACTCCACATTAACTGAGAGTACCACATTTGACTGGTTTCATACAACCTTGCCTGCATCTACTTTGCAATATCATTATGATAGTGAAACAACCTCCACACAACCCTGCACACGTCCATTTGAAAGTCAGACCAGCTAGTCTCATTAAAACAACCTTCATCAGTTAAAAGTGTCAAAGCTGCTTTTCTTTCCCCTAGTCACAATGCATTCCAGTCCTAATGAACCAGCACAGCAAGAGGTTTATTACCCTCTTGCTCAGTTAGAAACCAAGAAACAACATAAGAATTCCCTGCCAGTGCACATCATCTGAAAACCGTTCTGCTTTGTATTTGCTATCAGATCTTCTAATGCACCACAGCTAATTAGACCTTTGCCTTACAGACCCCCAGTTATTCTTACTGCAGTCCTTCACTTCCATCTTTAGTTGACTTATGTAGTGCAAGAGAACAAGCCTGGTTTTGTTATATTTCCTGGCTTAGGAGGGATTATTTGGAAAGCGATGAGAAGAACATAAACCCGGTACCTGAGTGAGTCTTAGGCACTTATTCCTCTTTTTCATTTAAATGAGAGGCCCACATTTGAAATATCCTTGAAAGCTGAGGCCTTAAGGGCAGGAAATTGTACATTTAGGGGTTTATCCTCAAGCTGGTAGAAATCATCGTAACTCCAGCCATGCGTGCGGCTGGGATAATGAGTAACACCATAACCAGCACTCGGTGGCCAAGCCATCCCCAGGCGTGTGAGGCTGTGGCTGCTGCTCCCTGCTCAAGGAGTAGTGCTCAGCATGCCTGGGGAAGCCTGAGCTCTGCCCATTCTGGCACCATGGTAGGTTCAAGATGCTCAGCAGTTGACGGGGAGAGGTGAGGTGCAAGGAAAATCACCATGCTCTGGGGGTTCTGGCAGGCCCTGGAGCCCCCCAGCCAGCTGAAGGTGGCAGGGTTGGAGTGTCCCACACAATATCTTCTGGGAGGTGATGTTCTTAGCATTCATCATGGGTACAAAGGATAGAGTCTAACAGATCAGGCATGGACTTTGGCTCCTTGCCACCACTGGGTGAGGTGGTCGGCAAGGAATTGGTCCATCTCTCTGTATGGCTGATTTAACCAACTTATAGCGGTTCAAGCAGGCTGCCTGGCAGAGCAAACATACACAGCACTGGCACTGTGAGGTGTCAAGAGACATTTTATTTGCTTGCTTGTTTTCTTTCATTTTCAAAGGGAACCCCTTTTCCCCCTTTCTCCACAGGATTTCAGCATGGGCAGAAAGCATGTCTGTAGAGCAGCATGACGTGCCATGAAAGGCCTTACAGAAACATACATCTCTGCAATTACAGAGATTAGGGATAGAAGCACAGTGCATCCTGTGGGAAAAGGGAAGGCTTTGGAGGTACTGCTTAAAAAGTGAAAAATTCTCTTTCAGCAACCAAGAAATCATGTATGTACTGACTGGCAGCATGAACTTTGTATCTATAGCTTATAGTTCAGAAAGTTTGACTTCCTGGAAATTAATTGAACATGTCTTTTCCAAATAAATACACCCTCATCAAGGATCCAATGGATGAATTCATGCTTTTGTATACTATGCAGCATGGTGCTTGCCATCTGTGGCACTTGGGTACAATTTCTTGCAAGACTTGTTGGCATTTGAAAACCTGAAGAGTTTGGGTTGTTTTTTAACATCTGAAGATGAGCTACTGGAATTCCAGTTTTATTTAGTTGAATACTGAATTAAATGCATGTGATTTGTTTGTCTTCAGTTCTTGATATGTCAGCTTTAAATTTTACAGTTGACAGCTGCAAGGAGGCACCAAGTTGTTTTGTATTTCCCAACCACTCCATAGTCAGCTGCAAGCTCAGGCTCTGGGGTATCTATTTTCAAGATTTCTTAACAATCTTGAGAACTAGCCTTGTGGTTTCATCTTAAATGCATGCTGAGCCATGGGAGAGGGTGCAATGGGCACAGGAAGCTTCCACAGGGAATGTCAGAATTCCCAGGGGTTAGCCCTTCCAGAGGTATAAGCTGTATCAGCTAAGGTTGGTAGGGGCTCAGAAGTCATATTTAAATCAAGGTTTTATCTGCAGACTCTTGGAAAGCTCCATATTAGAATCCAAGCACAACAATCTTTGTGAGTTCATTGACCTTTCTATGCAATGTATCAAAACTTTGCTTTTAAAGACTGTGAGGAAAGGGAACTCAAAACACAGGAACAACTTTGTGACACCATTTTAGAATAGGTTTCTAAAGGGTCACTGCCAATTGGAAAATTACTAGAGTTTTATTAGCTAACAGTATAATGACATAAACCCACTTTCAGGTCTTATGTTTATCAGGTTTTGCATATTTCTCATTGATTTAAGAAGCAGTTCCCAGAGCAGGAGACTTGATGAGCTTTGGTTACTTTTTCCTCAGTGACTGATGACATTCTCCATCTCACATGATGCAAGCTCTGACTGAAGAAGTTCCTGTGGCTACAATATTTAAACTTCCCTTCTCTTGAGTGGCTTCCTCGTCTAGTATTAGTGCTTCAAGCTCACAGTGAGAGCACTACTTTAGGTCTTTCTCCTCCACCCAGTCACAAAAAGATAGTGAAACCTGCAGAAATTTAATAGATTTAAGAATTCTGCATCTAACTTTGATATGGCTGCATGAGGACAAGGAGAAAGGCAGATCTCTAGACTATAATCACATGAAGACTCAGATGTCTGTAGGAAATTCAACTGAAAATAGGTTGTCTGTAAGATCTTGCTGAGTGACTGTCCTACCCCAAGCCGCAGCATATTATCATTAAAGGGCTGCATTAAGAAATGAGAAAACCAACTTAAAAGTCCGAAACAGGCTATGTAAAACTGATATTTTTCCCCAGTGCAGTCGTCTTGAGCATTGCTTGTCACTTTTGTAAGTTTGGAATCATAACCTTGAAATCACCGTGTCATCTCCCTCTCTGTTGTCTTGTTCAAGCTCCCTTTCTCTTCCTTTTCTTCAGGGTTTATACACGCATTTATAAAATCAACTGAATGAACATCGTGTAGGTACATGCACAAGAACATGCGCACTTGTTGAAATGTAAAATCCATAGTAGTAAGTTCTTGGTGTTAGATTGTTATTTCCAGCATTCCTAACAATTCATGCTACATATATATATATATATTAAAAATACATATGTGTAGTACATATTGGGTAACTGTTCATTTAAGATGCTAAAAATGAGGCACCCAGAGTTCAGTTTAGGCAATACAGTAGGCTGTGTGTAGGCAGTGGGAAGCAACTTAGAATATGAATCCTGGCTTAGCTTTGATGCGATCTCCACTGAAGTTGAGGGAGCTGCTATGGATTTACGCTGCTGTTTTTGAGAGCAGAGCTGGGCACAGAGCCCTGTGGCTCAGCCTTTATAATACATATAAAATATTATCTAATTGTACTTGCATCTACAAGATTAACCTAGCTGCTGAGATTTCTACATGTAAATAGCTATGAAATACGTTGTGTAATCCCTGTGACTAAAGTTTTTGAACACGTTTGGGGCAGTGCTATGGTGGCTGTTTACACTAGATTCATTACCCACTGGAGGGCTGACAGTATCTGCACAAACACTGGTTTGCAATGTCTCCTGTGCAGCTGAATCAAGCCAAAGTGAACCACTTCAAAGCAAGGATGTGTGGAAGGCAAAAAATTTCTGACTCATTCTCCCCTGAAGGAGAAGATGTAATGCTAGAATGTGTGTGGTTCTTCTCCCACGTGCCTTCCTCTTCCTGGTTCTCTCCTTGTTGATTTTTTAACAAGCTTCCTAACATAGAAATGGGGATTTACATATACAAGTTCAACAGCTCTTGCTACTTGTTCTTCAAGAGCCTGAAATGTCTCTTTGTAACATCATAACTACTTGCTGTGAACGCGATCAAACATTGGGTTGATGCATGGGAAGATTTATGGCCAAGGCAAAGATGAGTGGGTTTGATGGGAGGGTTTGCTGTGATCTTAATCTGTGCTGGTTTGTTCCCAGTTAGCTTCGCGTGGAGTCCCCAGCTTATGTGAACTCAGAAATCACAGCTGGATAAAAAGAAGGCATGTATTACCATGTATTATCATGCCTTCTCCCTTGGGTTAACCCAAATCTTGAAAGTCACAAGTTTGGCCTCTTTTAAAACTGTAGAAAGCAGGACGTAAATGCAAACAGACAAGAACATGTAAGAATCTGATAAAAGCTGGATTTATAACACAAGCCCAGCAACAGGTGAGCTCCATAACAAGCTTGATGAGAACTAAGAAGTCTAATTAAGCAGCAGTTGAACAATGAACAATTCAACTTTGTACTCATAATGCTCTACTTAGAAAGAGTAAAGAATCCATCCAGCTTCTACCGAAATTAAAGACATATTTATAAACAGAATTGTTTCTAACAAGAAGACAAATCTCATCCTTGTGTAACTGTCCCGAGGTCAATGGAGAACCCTAAGAGATTAATTAAAACCAGAATGTTCATAAAAGTTTTCTATGATGTGCCAGCTGCTCTTAAACAGGGAATCACGTTAATGATTTCTCCGCAAACATGTTACAAGATCAGCTCCTTTTATTCAGCAATTCTGCTGTTCAGAAACAGCGCTTTTAATGATTTTTTTTTTTTTTACAAAAACAATATTCCCTAGTAATATTTGGAAAAAAATAATTAAAACCCAGTACTCTTTGGCTGGAATCTAAATCTTTAATTTGTTCTGTTGCTGTTCTGGAAGTCCTGGAATTTGGTCAGTTTTTATTTTTCTTTTTATTACAATTTGCAGAAACATCCTTGACCTGTAGAAATTATAAAGGCATTTTAAATCATTGATTAAAAAATTTTACTGTTTTAGTTAGATATGTCTTCAAAAAGAAGTCAAAATAAAAATGTAGTCTTAGTCATATTTGAGGCAGATTTCCAAATAAAGACTTCATGTTTATGTATTTAAAATTATTTTGAAAAGCTTTTTCTATTTTTGATGGAAATTACATTGCTTATTTAAACAATTCTCTCCAGTTTCTTTTAATTTAACACCAAATAGTATACATAAAACCTATAGAAATCCATTAAAATAATTTGCATTAAGACACTTATTCATTTGAAAGAATATTCTCATAGCTTCTCTTATTCATTTTAGCAGCCTTAAGAAACAGCTCATAATAAATTTGTCATGTATCAACAATCCTGCCCAGCTCGTGATTTTCCTTCCAATTTTCTTTGCCTTTTAAAGGAATTAAATTTGTTTATGAGACTTTCCCAGTTCCCTGAACTTCCAACAAAAATTTGTTTAGGTAAAAAAAAATTAAAAACTAATTTCTATTTCAGTATATTATTGTAGTTTGATATTTATTTTTAATCTAAGTGAATGATATTACATTAGTATTGTCTATTAACCTCTCATTCCTAAATCTCAGATATTTTTCTAACTCAAAGTAAAGTATGGACATAAAACACAATGAAGCTCTACATGCGGGAGCAAAAGTGTAGAATACAAATATCAGCACAGTGAAACAAAAGCAGCAATTGTAGAGGTCAGATTTGACACCTCTGAAAACTGGAAATTTCAATTTATTTTTCTGTCTCTACTGTCCATTGTTTTGGAAGATCTTTAGAACATACAGTTATGGGAAGATGCACATTTATTGCTTGAGGCACCACTGTAATAGTTGACAAAGAGATATAAGAAGGATTACAAAAGAGGGACACCCTGCTGTACATTTTTAGACCTATTTTGTGTCACAACAAAAGAGCTCTATAGAAACATTATATCATGCAGCACAGTTTCTGGAAGTTTAAAAACTGGATGCAAACGCTTAGAGCTCATTTGTTATATAAAATCATAATGACTTACTACTGACTATTTATTTTAAACTGTAAGAAGCTCTGTTTTAGGAATGTCTTGACCTGGCTTCCACAGGCTTATTTGCATGGACAGAAAGGAAGCTGCTGAACTTTGAACAAATTCAGAGCCATCTTAGATTGTATAAGGACTGCAGGCCTTGCTCCTCAAAGCATTTTATATACAAAACTGTTTTAATGCATTCATAATTACATTTCTGCTGGCTTGTGGCAACTGGTAGTCCATGTTTCTCTGGGCACAACCTGTCTCATTTTTGAAGTAGCAGAGTATGATAGACAGCAGTTAAAAAAAAAGCCTCAATCCAATTGCCAGGGATGTCCAGTGGGACTCATATATGCCATCAGTTTTGGCTGGATTTGGTCAAAATCGAAATGATTTCCGAAACCGTTCAGCCTTGGTATAACTCCATTTTTTCCAGTACCTGTATTTCCTGCCTCAGAGGAAGCACACCTCTTTTGATGATGCCTCTGTGGTGTTTCAGCGTGGATAATGTATTGTCTTGTGTTTTCTGCAGTCATCTGCTTAATGGGCACCAATGCACTGTTTCTTCTTTCCACAGTCAGCAGCACAAGGACAGCAGACACTATGCTGCCATGACACCAACACAGCTGTCCAGGAGTGCCCAAGAGGAAACATTGAAGGCAATATTAGGCAACACTCCTCACCTCCTGATGCATGCCTTGGGGTATCTCAGCCTTCCCATATGACTTTCCTCCTTTTGCTTCTTACCTTTCCCATGTACCTACCCAGATCAGACTCTGTGAGATGCCATAGGAAGAGGTACCTCTTTCATCTCCACCAAGGCTGTTCTCATTGCTTCTACAGTCCTGCACTGTATGAGGAGAGGCTGTGAGCAAGAAAAGTGGAAAAAAAAATTAAAACCAAACATCATTCATTGTGTCACAGCACATCTCCACATCTTGGAGCCAGACACAGTGCAGGAAAGAACAAGTCAAGGTATGAATGGCCCTTTCCTCCTCTTAAACCCCTAAGCTGTAAATACGAACACTGAAGGATTTATATAAATCCATGAACCCAAAACAACTGTTGGAAGTTATGTATCTAGTGCAATAGCTTCTTCATAAATAGAACAGCATCAACACCAGTGAACCTTAGCAACAAGTTCACATTTCTGTTTCCCTCAGGATCTTTTCAAACTTCAGCTTCCATTGATTTAATTCTAATTTCACCTTCCTAATGGGCACTTTCTCCATACCTCTTTCTTGTATTTCAGGGTTAGTTGCAGGTTGTTCCTTTGCCTATTCCACCAATGTTGACCTTATGCTCATTTAAGGAATTCTCAACAAGCAAGAAACAACTCCTTCCTCATCCCTCCACAAATCACTCAGTGAACTATATGGTAGTTGGTTTTCAGAAGTGACCTCATAGTTTCCTAATATTGTGGAGTAATCTGAAGAATAATTCTATTATAACCACAACACATAAATGCCTTGAAAGTACTCAGCTGAAACCTATAACCACAGATGATTCCTGTGCTGTTGGCAGCTAAAATGTAGCCCACATTTGTAAGTGACAAATTATAGGATAATAATAACCTTTGTGGAGTTAGATACCCCAGAACACATGATGCCAAGAGACAATAAAAATGACTATGTAAAGATGATATGCAGAAGTACTATTTTTATTAAGTGACCGTACATTCAAAAGAAAATCAAAATATAACACAATACTTCTCCAGCAACATTTTACCATGAGTAAATGCTGACTTGAGAAGTGTAATTTTGAATTTTTTAAGTATGAATAGATTTTGCCAGCACAAGCACATCTTGCTGCACTCTTCCTCTAAACCCCCTACCTCTCTCTTTGAATGGTAGATAGGTTTGGTCTGAACACTGCTAATTTGCTGGTTGCTAACAGTAAAAATAGCTTTTGACATCACACAAATGTTTCAAGAGTTCAGTTGGTTTTTTTTGCCACCTCTGGATTCTTTTTTTTTTTGCCATCTTATTCTTCTTTTTGTGGTACATGGCCATGAGGCTTATTCACTTTATAAAAGGCTCTGAGTGAATGAGTTTTGCTATGGAAATCTTCTACTGACTTACTTTTCTTATTTTATAATGACACACTGAAGAGGTGTCATCATTTTCACCATTTTGAAGAAAGTGGTTTTGAGAATGACTACACTTCCCTCAATTTCCTTTATGTCAGGTACTCTTCATAGAACCATAGACAGGTTTGGATTGGAAGGAACCTTAAAGACCCAATTCCAACCCCTTTGACATGGGCAGGGACAACTCCCACTACATCAGGTCGCTCAAAGCCCCATCCAGCCTGACCTTGAACATCTCCAGGGATGGGGCATCCGCAGCTTCTCTGGGCAACCTGTTGCAGTGCCTCACCAGCCTCAGAGTAAAAAAATTCTTCCCAATTTCTAATCAAAGTCTTCCCTCTTTTAGCTTAAAATCATTACCCCTCATCCTATCCCTGCACCCCTTAATAAAAAGCCCTTCCGCAGCTTTCCTGTAGGCTCCCTTTAAATCCTGGAAGGCCACTATAAAGTGTTCTGTTCCCCAGGCTGAACAAGTCCAGCTGTCTCAGTCCTCATATGGGAAGTGTTCCAGCCCTCTGATCATCTTTGTGGCCCTCCTCTGGACTCACTCCATGTCTTTCCTGTGCTGAGGACTCAAGAACTAAATGCATTACGCCAGATGAGGTCTCAAATGAGCAGAGTGAAGAGGCAGAATCACCTCCCTCACCCTGCTGGTTGCACTTGTGATGCATCCCAGGATAAGGTTGGCTATCTGGATTGCAAGTACATGTTGCTGGCTCGTGTTGAGTTTCTCACTGGTGATCTTTCCCCTTGTTTGCTTACTCTACTTGTGCAGTTCATGCTGGATATATAATTTTATGTAGAATTTTGATAATTTTAAGTGAATGAGTAATGCAGCGAAGACTATTATTTTAAGTGAATGAATACTTTTATTATCTGAGGGCACCTAAACCTGTTGAGCCTTTCATAGCTACTTCAGAGGGACTCATTACAAGGTTTTCTAGCATGCGTCTACCTTGCATAACCATTAGAGTTATCCCAGTAAAAACACTGAATTCAGAGCGGGAAGTCGTAGCTTGAGATATGTTGAAATCACTGTGAATAACAACATGGGATGGTCAGTTAAAGGTAAACCTAATACTTATACAATTTGTGTTGAAAATGATCACAACAGTCCAGAAAGCAGGAGTGCTGCAACTTTCATTAAAAATAGCTTTTATACTGCATAGCACCAACCTCTTAAATCTCTGTAACGAGCTTCAGGCATTTCAAGAAAGTCAGAAATAAGTATGACTTCGTAAAGTATTGCTACTTCATGCATATACCCATTTTCAGCAGTTAAAGACAACATCAACAGTCCCTTTTTCTACTTACTGCCTCTGATTTACTGGCTGACTTTGTTATTTCCTTTGTGTGGTTTATAGGACATAATTATTTAAAATGGAAAAGAGAGAACGTCTAATAGAAATTTTTCTGCAGACAGTTTCTGCTTTATATTTATTTAGTTCACCAGTCTCTCACATCAAGGAAGATGTACTGGCTTGCAGAGGGAATAAAAATGGCAGAACTGTGATGAAAACAAGCAATAAATAGTGAAAGATATATTACCAAATCATTCATTATTTCAGCCATGTAGTTTCTGTAGTATAAAATCAAAACAGAAATTAAGCCATCACTTGCAAAATGCATCAAAGGCCCTTGTGACTGTAGGGACCCAACTCAAGATTTATATGCCTTTTAAAGTAAACAGTCTCTTTGAGAAACAATAATTCAACCATCCAACTCCAAAAAGGAGTGCTTTGTTTCATTTTCAGGTTATTTAACCCCATTTTCAAGATGCCTCCATCAATTTCAAAAAGAAAACAGTTTAGAAATGAGGAGTCCAGATGTTTTCTATTGAAAATGTTTAAATTATGCTACCCCCACTACTAAAATCAGAATTTTCTCTGTGATACATGTCACACGTGTAAAAGACACCGTGCCTTACAAAAGCCCAGTTTACAAATTGACTCTGATTTACATGTTACTTAGGCTCATTTTATTCAAGTGCATATTATTTGCCAACCCTTAATGAGAAAAGATATGCATCAGACCGTGGGTTACTACATCTTTATTCTTCCCTTGATGAGGGGGTTCAGTAGCAACATCAAACGCAGGGCATGGAGGATGAAAGAGAAATTGTCCCAGTTTTTGTTTGGAAGATGGGCACCAGAGAGCAGCAGTTCCCAGGAGGTGGAGAGCTGTCAGCCAGCAGAGTAGCTCCCACTGCAGTCAGCATTTATTGTGGGAAACAGAGCTGCAACTTGCATTCTTCAAAAGAGTTATTTTAGTTTGAAAGTTAGTTTTTTGTATTATTAATAACGACTGTGACCATTTTATAGACTAACACTTTTAATGTGTGCTAGAGCAAGCTAATCACACCTTTCCCTCATTTATCTTTTAGGGATTTCCATGTCTGTGAATTTCCAGTGTCTGGAAGGTAAAAGGCTAATCCACATGTTAGATATGGTACAGGGGAACCCCGGCGTGCCTGGTGGAAGACCCTAATACACTTTAAGGTTGTTGAAGCTTCATCAGTAACATCTTGGGCTCATGTTATTTTCTTCCTTTTAAGCATACTGGTTTCTATCCAAACGTGGTACCTGTGCATCTCTCTGGATTGAGGATTTCCTACCTTTTAACATAACAGACTTCATTCTTGGAGAATTACCAGCTATTTTGAGCCATTTGGAAGTATGAGACAACCTTGCTCTTTTCCTCTGAGGTTTTCCACACACCTGAACATCAGTACAACCATTAGGCCACCTCCCTGTTGCCTCAGCACTGCCAAATAACTAATTGCTAAAGTGAACAAAAACACAGAGAGAATTTAAATATGACGTGCTAGGTTAGAACAAGGGTCCATCTATCCCATCTGGCTGCAGCAGATGCAGGGAGACTCCAGGAGAAACAGGCCGAGTATAATCCCTACATTGTTATATTTTCCTAGTTTCTGCAAATCAGAGATTAAGGACTTGCTGAATAGCTTTGCTGTCTGACAGCCACTTCAAGTAGCCACCTGATTTTATTTTGAACCTATTTAGATGCTAGACCTCTGTGGCATCCTATGGCACTTCCTTAATTTTATGTATTCTCTGTGGAAAATACTCTTTTTGTTTATTTTGGACATATTTTTAAGTTTTCTGCAGGATGATCCTAGATCTTGTATTGGGAAAAAACTTAGTTGTTTCCTTCTCTTCCCTGTATCATTTGAGATTTTGATACATCTTGGTTGTGTCCTGTTTGGACCTTCTTTTTCTAAGTTCAGCAGTCTTCATATATTAAGCTTTATTTTGCATAGAAGCCTCTGCTCATTTTTGTTACGCTTCTTTCTTAAGTTTTCTGATTCTTCTTCATGCTTTATGAGACAGAAGCTGAGGCAGAAGTCAATCCTGTCTCTAAGTTGTGACAGCATGGTTAGCATAATGCTGGTTTCTCATTCCATCCCTAAGGTTGCTGGCACTTTTGATAATGAAAAGTCGTCAAGCACATGTTTCTTGAGGAATGTCCTAAGTTTTCCCTCACATCCAAAACAAAACCAGCCAAATTTGGATCTGATCATGACCTAAGTGTGCTTAGGATGACACTCCTACAGTTTACTGCCTCATATTTATTAAGGATGAATTTTATCTCTCATATTATCACCTACTCAAACTTTTAGAATTCTACAATCTGCTTTGGTTTCATTTGCCCTGACTATTTTCAAAACACCAGCAAGCTTTCTCCTCTTGCTGTTCTCCAGCTTTTCTAGGTGATTTGCAGCCATTCCAAGCCAGAGACCCTTGGGATTCCATGTGTAACTACTCCAGGAAGAACAGTGACCATTTATTCCTGCCTGCGGTTCCGTCTCCTTTGAGCAGTTATTAATGCACAGCAATCTCCCCTTGACATTAGGTTTCTGTAAGACTGTTTGGGAAGGGATATTATAGAAGGGTTTAGGAATCCAAAGGTAATTTTTTTGCTCAAGTCACCCCTGTCTACAAGCGCAGTAATCCTTTCAAAGAACTGTGCAGGATTTGTGAGGCATGATTTCTTTATTTATGAATCCTGTTCACTATCTCCAGTAAGTTGTATATATTCACATCTACTAATTCTGCTCATTATTATAACTTCCATCAGTCTGCCTCAGCAGGAAGTAAAATTTACAATTCTCTGGTTTCCTGGCTCCCCTCCGGAGATTATTTTAAAAATTGAGGCCACATTTGCCACCTTCCATTACTGTGGAACCCTGGCCAATGTAAGCGATAGGTTACACACTACTGTGAAAAGTTCAGCAATTTTATATTTGAATTCCCTTAGATCCCTCAAATGATTGCTACCTGCTCTTGGCAATGCATTACTACTTGCTTTATTGATTTGCTCTAAAATCTCTCTGCTGACTGTTCAATTTGACACAACTCCTCAGACTCACCCCTGTAAACAAAGACTTTGTTGTGCAAACTTCCTTAAGCCTCTCCATGCTGAATCCTGACACAAAGAATCCTTTTGGGTTTATTTCTTTTTAGTTTTCTTTTTTTGCTTCTCTTTCTCTTTCTTCTTTTTCTTATCAGGATGCACCTTCTTGTCTGTTTTCATTCGGAGTCAACTTGGATTTTTCAGTTCTAGGCAGCTCCTTTACTCCAATGTCCAATCATAAAGGTTATTACATTTTTTTCTTTTTGGCCAGAGTTTGAGTCTTTTTTGTAGGTGTATGTTTACTCAGACTCTGATATAGTGTCCATAAAAAAAAAAGCCCTTTTAACAAGCTTCCTTTGTTTTATTAATATTGAAGTGCCATGATAATATAATTGACTTTTTGATGGTTTTTCTCAACAGAACATTGATCTTCAGTAATCTAGGCACTGTGGAGTACCTTTGCTAAAATTTTATACTGAAATGCATCTTGTACAATGCCCATAAGATTCTTTCTTCTTGCACATACCTACTAATCATCTAGAGGAAGGGTTTTTTTCACTTTTCTTCAGAAAGCACATTTACAATGTCTACATCGTTTGTCTCTTTATGACGCCTGTAATAACATTACTCCATTTTCATCACGATAAGCAATGACTGAAATTCTCTGTTATTGTTCTGTTTCTGATTCTGGAGGCTGTGGTCACCACTGTGTTCCACTAATGTGGACTGTTGCCTAGATATTAATGTATAACCCAAATTTCAATACACAGTGATACTCTAGGACTTGCTGACGTGGGTGAATTAATCATGTTATTTGACTGCCAAGGCTTTCTTTAACACATATACCATTTCTTCACCAGCACAGACATACACAGCTATAATTTCTGGTATAATTTTTACCTAAATGTTACATCAATTTTCTTTCCTTCTTCCCAGCTCACATACAATCTCATATAAAAATATCTTCATGTAGACCTAAGCATTTCTGTCCATCTGTCACTGGTTTTAGACCATTATCTTTTCCCTGCAGGCCTTATGCATTTTCACTCTTATTCTCATTACATTCTCTGTTTGATTGTATCTTCGTTTGTTCTTCAACAGTGCCCAATGATTTTACCGACTTCTTTCACATATTCTTTTTCTGGAAGACAGAGATTTGATCTCCCCTCTGGAAGATGAATCATTCTAAAATGGGTGTGATTGTTCATTTTCAATCTTTCACTCTTACACATCTATAAGCTTTTTTAAGTGAAGTTTTCTAAACTTAATTTTACTTGCAAAACAAAGTACAGAATTCCATCAGGTTGATACTAATGAGATTATTTACAAACTGGTCTGTCCAAATAAAGGTAGAAATTGTGTTCTGTGCTAACATGTCCTCGTTCTTTTCTAATTTATTTGATTGCTAACACTAATCTAGTAACAATTCAAATGTTCTCCATGACCACTGGATGACTGACTTTAATAAAATCTGAACTGGTTGCTATAAGGCAATCCAAGTAACAGCAATAGCAGAGCTGAAGTCCCTTGGAAATGCACGTTTCTCTTAGAAATTTTAAGGAAGATGAATGGAAGTATATCAGAGTGGCATAAGCTAATGTAAATTACACCCAACATCATAGTCATTTGAATTCCACAATCCTTTGTTTTGCTTTTTTTTCACCTCAGAGAAGCATGCTATCTAGCAGAACTACTTTCAAGAGATTGTCTTGAAAGCTTCACTGACTTCAGCAGAGTAGTTCCTCCTTCAGACCCTGATCCTGTGAAGTGATCAAGTCCAGAGTGGGCAGAGGCTGTGCCAATGTGGAGTCTTGCTTGGCTCTGGGGTCCTGGAAGAAGGTAAACTTCTTGCTGGAGTTGGGTGCCATGCAGACACACTTTTAAGATCTCATCTCAGTGCTGTTCATCTTCTCAGTGGGAGTAATTTCTCATGTTCTTATCCAAGTTCCTCAATTCAGAAATATAAAAATTATACATAATTACTATTTCACTGTTAATTTTCAGTTCTAGAGTATTGGAAATGACAAGTTATTCAATATGTATACGTGCTTATATACTTCTATGCACACATGTATTTGTGAATGTGAAGCGTACATGAACACACAGATACAGACACATGTGCTGGCCCTCGCGCACAGAAAACCACTAATTATACATTTTTAAAGGAGAACAGAAAAAGAAATAAACTTTTTGTGGGCACTGGGACCATAATGGAGCACAGCAGGAGAAGGTAAAGAGCAGCAATGATTTGAGAAAACGTCAGTGAAGCAAATAATCAATCCTGTAAAATGTCAAGGAAAAAATTAAGCATGTAAGCCAAACCATTTGAAAACATAAGGATCTCTCCTTGCTTCCTGGGGAGTCTGAAGAAAAGTCTCTAGACAACAATTTTCTTATCCCAATTTGTTTAATCTCCTCCTGGATTTAGCTCATTTTCGGCTAACCTTGCACAAATTGTGTGCATATGTGCACGTATATATATTTTATAAAGCATATAACCATGTATATACACATTCATTTATATCTGTATCTTTGAGCTCAACACTTTTTCACAAGGAACATGCCTTTGTAATGTAAAGGTAAGTCAAAGTGCTGTTTGTATTAAAGACAAAAGGCATTTTTCATGGCAATACACTAAGTACAAATGTTGAAGCTTGTGGCAGGGGAGCCTAGCTGTTGCATACCTCGGGAAGGAAGATAAACACTCCAAAATCCTCCATGAAGGCAGAGTGAGCATGGTAAGGAGGAGAAAAAGAAGTCCAGAAAACCAGCCCAGGACTGAAAAAAAAAAAGAGAAGTATAACTCCCTGAATCTATGAGATTTAACTGTTGCAGGCTTTAAAGCCAAAAAGACAACCTTGTCTTGCTCAGTTTGCATTTGGTTAGTTAAAATCGAATTGTCATTTTTCTTATCAAAAATAAATGTACTTTAATTGGTTTAGTTTTAATGCATTTAAAGAATCGTCATGACCTATATTAACTCCTGTTCTTATGCTATAAACCTTTAGGTTATGTAAGGAACACTATTTAGCCAGTATATATTTGCTTAAATTAAATTTACATAGAAGTCAATTACTTATGGAATCCCTGGCTGAGCTCTGGAAGAAGAATTTGCAAAAGCATGAAATTTCTTTTTGGCAATCTGTGGTCTCTTCTGCTGGAAGTATATTTTCTCCCTATCAGATGTGTTCAATTCAATAGCTACTTCAATAATGTAATTGAGAAACCAGCTGGGATTTGAAAAAAGCAAAAACCCTGGTTTCCTCTTCCAATTTACTTATAAAAATGAGGTGTGAGAGGGCGACATCTATTAGTTCTAAAATGCTGAAGAACATGCTGATCAGAAACTATTAGTTTGATTAATTTTCTGTGAATAATGCTTTCTTTGTCTAAGGTATCATTCTATTGTAAATGCATAACATGTTCCAATTAAAACTTTACTTGTTCATTCAGCACAGGAATTGTATTTTTAAGCTATGTATTTAGTGTGTGTATGGCATATCACCTTGGCCATCAGAAAAGGAAATACCAGTTGTAGTTATGGACTACTTTTCGTAACAAACCAACATATTTTAAAAGCTACCAATCAGTGAGAATAAGATTGTGTTTAGGAGAATAAATCTAAAATCCAAATATAAAGTAAAAATCAAATTAAAAAAGGATTATTTGATGTATGGTTAAAATTTCAAATCATCTGATGCTGACCTGCCATGGACGGCACAAGACATCTCTGCTTGACCAGAAACTGGCTCAAGGACAGGTTCAGAGAGAACTGATGTGCCCTGTAATGGCCTTAGTGCTGAACAGCCTGGCTGCGGCTGCAGTTTCCCTGCTTGACACACTGGCCAGCAAAGCTTCTGGCTTTTTCTTTATAACCTTTGCTGGTCCTGAAATAATCAGAAGATGGACACCCAAGTCAAAAGCTCAGTTAAAGATTGTGTAGCCTTTAAAGATGCATAGGTGTTAGAAACATTAACTTGGGAGGACAAATGCATTTTAAACCCGAGTTGGATTTTATGGGGTTATTTGGTTCTGTATTGATTTCAAAAAGAGCAAGTTGTGACTTTTATTACAGGCAGCTAACTTTGCAGAGTCACAGACTGATTTGAAAGCAATTGCCTAACTCTGTCCCCTAGTCCATCACAAATGCTTTCATTCTGGCCTGCCAATCAAGGGGTGGGCTGTTCTTCAGTTAGCACTAGATTAAAACATGCCTTCTTTAAACCTTGCATTTCTGATATGAATGCATCAAGAAACGAGAACTTCGCCAGGCCCACAGCAGGCTGACCCATTGTTAAACAATCTCATTGGTCAAAAATCTCTATTTTATGTCTAACTCAAGTTTATATGGAGTCAGCTTCCAGTCACTGAACTTGTATCCTTTCCCATTTGATCTGAGAGCACTTTTGTAGCTAGTTTTTCCATCTCCTGAAAGCATTTATATGCTATAACAAATTATTTACGCATGCTTTCCTGCCTAATTGTCTCTTACTGGCAGAAACTCTGTTACAGTGGTCAGGACAGACACCAATACTTTCATATCTTGAATAAAAATGCAAATCCCATGCTTATATATGTAGATGAGAAGCCAGACTATTGTTCTTGATAAAAAAGTCTTCACTATTTTAAAGAGCATATATTTTTTGATTATCTCTTTCTGTGCTCGAATAGAAAGATAAACCACTTGGAGAGGAGCCTGGGTGCTGCTGGGGTGGGTGCAGCTCCCAGGGCACCTGCTGTCACTGCCTCAGCCCTAGACTTGCTTTTTTCCCTCTCTTTTCTGGAACCATAGATAAGAAACTTGTTCAAACCAGATTGCCAGAGTTTATTTATTGTACTTTATTAAGAGTACCCTTTTAAAACTCTTTAAACAAAGAGGCACTTCATAGCAAATCTCTACTGGTTCTTCTGTCAAAACCCTGTGACCTTTTGCAGTTCAGCGGTGATTGAAGAGCATTTTCTGAGCCTGAAAAGCTCCTGCTCCTCCTCATTTGTTGACCTGCACACCACAGGGAATAAGCCTGGCAGTCCTTGTCTCTCTACTCTGCTCACTGGTTTAATTTGGGATGGTTAATGCTCTGTAGCCCAGAGTTAAATCTCTCTGCAAAGTCACCTGAATTAGCACCAAACATGCACACCATCTGCCATTGTGGTCTTTTAGGAAAGCATATTTTAGGGCTCCTGAGGCAGTCGGGTAAGACCCAGTTGGACGGGAGATGAAGATGTGAGAGAATTGATGGAGTGGAAGGAGAGATCCATGCTGGCCTCACTGTGATGCTGGATGCTAGAGGATGTGTGTTCTTGCCTTCCAGTGAAGGCCCAGCTCTCCCTACTGGGAACAATCACAAACTTCGTTCCCAAATGCTTCATCTGAGTCTCCTGTGGGATCATGATACCGTGTCAGTTCATCCGAGGAATAGTTAGGATGAGCCCCTGCTTTGAACAGATGTGTCCCAGTCCCTTAGAATTTGACTCGTGTTTTTCCTTCTCAGTTCAAAGGCTACTTTGAAACATCATAAAAATGTTTGAAAAAATTATTCTAGTGTTACCATTGCAGGGCCTACTGCTGCCCAACCTCCCATGTGGACACTGCTGGCTGTTCTGCTCAGGTTCTCCCTCTAGTGCCACGTTTATCTGTTTTTCACTCTGACTCCCACTCCTCATTCTTATCTTCATTTGTATCCCATAATAATTTGATTTCTCCCTATTTTCCTTTCTTTTCTTCTGAGAGGGAGAAAAGGATAGACAGTGGCAATGAAGATGCTACTTAGGGATAGTGCGCAGTCCTCAGTGGTCTGTTTTCCAGTTCTCCTTAGCATCCTCAGTTGTTATGTTAGGGATACTACAACGTATCTCCATGCCTGTTATCTTTAGTGTGGTTTTATGGTTGCACCATAAACCACTTTAACTATTTAAGATGCCATTTTCTAATTCCATTAGATCTCTTGCATGGGGAATGGTTTCAAATCTGTTAAGAAGGAGGATGTCTCAGTACACTGTCTTTGAAATCTGCCATGTATGCTTCTGGTTTTCCTTATAGGTAGCTAATGGCTTGAAAATTAATAGAAATCTCTTTATGCTATGCCATTTCAAGTTACTGGTTTTTTTAAATTTCCTTGCAGCATCTTCTTGACTCTAGCTAAGTCTATAATCTTATTTGCACTATTGATTTTGGTAACATCCCTGAGTACAGTGTGTCCAAACTAGGCAGAGGGGTAAGTAGCATGCAGAAGAGTGAGTCACCAAATAAAAGGCTGCCCTGGCCACTGCATTGTCAAGGTACTCACAGTTCTGCCTTTTCCTTAATTACTCAGGAAAAAAAAATATCTGGCAGTTTCCTTGCTCATAATTTCCAAGACAACATTTGCATGAAGAAAACTTTCTGCCTACACTTTCTCTTCAGGACATGACATTTGCTGTCTTTCTCTTGCTTACTGCTGCTGTTCTGTTGTGACACATCTGATGCCTCACGGGCTCGTGGTCAGTTTCAGAAGATGTCTGAATTTTTGGTGTTGTCTTAGCTTCTGCTTTGGGTTTGCAGTGATGTCTAGCCATTTCCTTGGGCCATGGCTTCAGCTATCTTTACATCACAAGATATTTAAACATTCATCTTATGGCCCAAATGATGGCGTCTGCATACACTGGGTTTATACAGGTCTGTGCTGACTGACTGCTACCATCCACTGTAGTAATACTGTCAGAAGTCTGACACAGAGCACGATGACATCTGTTAAATTGCGTAAAAACTGCAGTCTACAAGCTGCTGTGGCATTCTCATCTTATGTTCACTTATTTTTATTAGATTCATTTAAAACTCCATTGTCAGTGTATCTCTTAAAAGATGAAGCCAGTAGGTGGCCCAGTTTCCAAACCCCATTATCACTTAAGAGGGATTTGTTGATTTGTTGCTCTCATGTCTTGACAACCAAAATGCAGTCATACAGCTGCATTCAGTAAGCCCTGCTCCTGGCTGGGAGCAGCAAGCTGTTATATATTGCACATGCAATTTTTGTGTGAAGGAACTTCTGTCTGTGATGTAAACATTTTCCAGGAAATTGGGGCATGGCGCTGTGCTTTCAAATGCAGTTAATGACTTGTTGGAAGCTTACTGAAGTATGGAAAGAGTCATTAAAGATAGAGTTCGCCTTGCTTATTTTAGCCTCCTTCAGTGCAAATATCCACATTTGAGAGAGCTGCTTGAGGAAGTCATGCTGGAGAAAGCATGGTTCATCTGATCAACCTGAGATATTGCTTTAGTATATGGCCAGCATAGCCTGGAAATTCATGTGAAATGTTCATCAGCTCTAAAGGGAATGTAGATCCCAGTATCAGTTGTTGATATCTACATTAGAGATATCCACATTTGGTCAGACAAACTCTATATTTCCAGCTGGACATGAGACTCTTTAGACCACGTATTGTTAGCCTCAACAAAGCTTCTCCAGCAATGGTTTAAAGGGAGGGAGATTCAGATATCTTCCAGATAAAGGGAGGTAAAGAAATAGATGGCGAGCTAAAGATAAACAATCTCCAAACTCTGATCTCAGCTACCAAAAGGATTAGCTGGATTTGTTGCTGTTCAGGCCCAGGTTCATGAACTCTGTATGGAGAACCAGGACTGTGTGAGAAACAAGGTTCTTGGTCAAAGAGTGGTGGCAGCAGCAAGGTGTGTCTCCTGCCCTGAGGAAGTTGGTTTGAGGGGTGGCAGCTCAGGAGCCTGGAGGAAATGCAGTTGTCCTCTGCTCAGGTCTCTGAGTGTGACAGGGCAGCAGCAAGCACCTCTGAGCTCTGAGGTCCCAAAGGATGTTTTTTGGGACTCCCTGTAAATGAGGCCTCTGCTTGTTTTGCATCGTTCTGCTCTGTTACGCTTCTTTGATTACAACCTCATTACATGGAAATTGAGTATTAAACTAGCATAAAACCACCAGTGTGGAGTGAGGAATTGGGATCCTCCCATTTTTACGCATATAGTTATGCCACGAGCCAAAGTGTGGGTTTCATATTTTGCAACTCTTGGCCTTAGGTTTTATACATGTATTGCTGTGGCATAAGTGTAGGTTTGATGCTGTCTCACTAGGCAGTATACTGGAAAAAAATATAGCGATATTGTTTGACTCTGGGTAAAGCCAGTGCCTTGAGTAAAGAAAACATGGAGTTTGCCTGTCTGACAACTCCCTTTTCTGCTGAAGGGGATGGCTGCCACCCCAGTCCAGAGGAAAGAGAAGAGAGGAGAAAACATGAAACCAAAGAGGAATGCAACAATCCCAGGAATGACCACAGCATCAGTGTGTGGTGTCCCACAGCCAGCCCCTGGGAGAACCAGGGATGCGGGTGGCGAGGCCATTACCAGGGGAGATGACTGACATGGACTCCTGATTTCTCTGATCCTCCTGGAGCCCAGGCACTGGGAGCTTTTGCTCCCTTCGCATCCTGAGAGCAGTTGCTCTTCCCCAAGAATAGGAGACTTGCAAGTATGCAATTTGAAAAAGGAAGATAGCACAGGCAGTAGTTAAGGAACATGGTTCTGGGTGGTCTTGCCTCAATGAGGAGGGCATTGGGAAGGGCCAAGGGAAGCTGCTGGTACCTGAGGCCAACTCTTGATGGAGAGACACCACAGCAAGCCTTCACGGACAAGCTGTTGGCAGAAATGTTTGACAGTTTTGTTGCCTGAGGTGAGGAAGACCTTTCTCAGGATGTCCTGCCAGCCTCCAAGGATGGCGTTACCTGCCACCAAAAATGCCCTGGGATAGGGGGAATGTAATTGTTCTGTAGGTTAATTATAATTGACATTTGAATAAAAAAATCCTTCGTCACTCACCCCACTGATCCTTTTACTATTTGATTCCAGTGCGTACGTCTAAAATTAGGCCTTTGAAAGTACTTTGTGGCAGGGGTTGTAAACGGTATATTTTCCTAAGCCTACTGCTCTTGAGGCTGATGTTTTACCATCTTGTGATTTGGCTCATGGCCAGAATTGTATCTGCATAAATCTGGGACAAGAAATCACTTCAATAACAAAGGAACTGCAAAAAATCCATTAAAGCATATCAGGTTCATTTAAACAATGAACAGTATTATTTAACCCTTACACTTGTGCTAGTCAGAGTGTAGGAAATAAATGCTCCATAGTCCAAGTTCTACCTGGATTTCAGTATTATCCCCTCATGAGGTTTCCTTGAGACACTAGCAGATACATTTGGACACATAACCTCAGTTCAGCCCTGCATAGATGCAACAGGACCTGCTGTCATTTTGTGCATTTCTCCTTCACTGTTAACAGCCTGCACATCTCACTTAGCCAGCATCTTCAGAACACACAAGCTATTTTTCTGTGCAATTATTTTTTTTTAATGACCACCAATTACATAAAAATAAGAAGTAGTCTACTCAACTATCTGCACAACTCAGACCTAAGTTTTGCATAGGCAAAGATTTGGCTTCAGATCACATTTCTGTGGGACATTCCCTGAAGGGTATCTCAAAATAAAACCAGGCTATTTAAAAAAACAGATTTCTATTTTTGTTACATTTTCTAATTTTAGTTTCCACTCTGGGCCCCAGGACTTTTGTGGGTCTTGAATACTAAATGGGCTGATAAGAGAGAATGAGTTTCTCCAATGCAATTTGTCTCCTCTGACTGAAAGCTTGTTTACTTGAAAAAACTAGTAATGCATGTGCTATAGGTGAGTGCAAAAGGGCAGTAGCACTTGCTCCTTGAACAATCACCTTGTGTGCATCTAAAATACATGCCGTCATGTAATTTATGCTCATCCCTTTGACAGTAGATTACCACAAACTGTGAAAAAACAATTGCTGCAAGGAGTGAGGGTGAGATACATTTACATTCACCCTTTCTCATCCCCTCGAACACCCATCTGTCTGTCTTTCATCCTGTTTTTCCTCTGATATCAGGGCAACATCACTGTCATTTAATCTCTAGTGCATGGTGCACAACAATGTCTTCTGAGATGCTATATTAGCTCCCTCCAGGCCTGCCTTTTTTAGGCCTTCACTCTTCTCCCTGCATTTTAGCCGCCTTTTACTGTGGTACCATTCTTGTCATTCCTTCTGATATTTTTGTCTTTGAGTTTCTCCACATCCTGTCATTAAGTGATTTCTTCAAGCCACACTACGAACGCCTGTTATTTTCTTTCCCTCTAAGTGCTTGTCTTTGTCCACCATCTCAGCTAAGATACCCGGGATAATGCTTTGATGTTTGCAATAGCTAAAAAAAGTGAAGACCGTAGAGGATTTAGGCATTCCAGTGCCATGATTTCACTACTAAATCATTGATGGAAGCAGTATGGCCTGAAGAACAAGGGCTGACCAAAAAGGCAGGTCTCACTTGCCCTCTAGTTCTTGTATGACCCAAAGCAGTCACTTAAATCCCTCTCCTTCAGTTTCTCCAGCTGCAGGTTGATGCTGACAGGGTGAGAGAAGTACTATAAGTGACAGATAATTATTGGAATTGCTTGCTTGATTTCAGGCCATGCCATTTCATTTCTCTGGAGACAGAGGTCAGGGAGGTGGTTCATGAGAAGGAAATTCCACATTGCTGGAAGGTGTTGATGGCATTTCCATTTACTGATGGAAAAGTGCGCAAAATAAATGTCACAAACTTAAACAAAATTACACAAGTGGCTTTATATATTTTCTCCTTTTCTATCCCACTGGCCTGATTTCTTTGTGTTTTTACCTTGTCAGCTAAAAATTGCCTCAGGGCTGCAGATGCAATATTTGTGATGATTTATATTACTCCACTTAAAGGAAGACAGGTTGCCCTTCAAGCCATCTTTTGACTATCTCTGTTTACTACCTCTAGACCTCATAATACCTTTCACTGGAGTTCTAGAAGATATCACCAATGCAGGTGGACTCTGTGCATGGCCCAGGACCTGGAGGAGGCTTCGGCTCTCTGTAGGCACTCCCAGGTTAGAGATACTGAAGTCCTATAAGTATTTCTTGGTCTGTCAATATTGAGCTGTCTCTGCTGTTGGTCATTTATGGGCTCTCCTGACTTGCACTGCAAGTGCAAACCTCCACTTGACATCTCTCATTGGGTTTCCAGCTCCCTGCTTCCCTGAGAGCAAGTGCCACCACCATAAATGTGCCACTGCTTTCTTGCCAATCTCACCTCTAATGCTAACCTGCTAGCACCTTCCATGCTCACGCGAGCCAGTGGACTCATGCATTTTGACAACTTCACTCCAGTGCTTCTTGTGCAAAGGACAAGAAAGACAACATCACTTTAAGATACTCCAACAGGAAAGGGTTTGATGTGCTGGTGAAATTGAGGATCCTTTTTCTGGTGGGGTACAGGAGTCCTTGTGTAGTTTTCACACCACCACGGAGCACACCATTTCTTGCTGCATCACCATGTACTTGACCATTCCAACATCTCTGAACCCTTCTCAGGACTAGCACACTGATAGATGCCCACAAATGGCTCTCTCCTCTCCGTTCAGAGGAGCTGTGCCTAAATTTGCAGCACTGAGCTGCTGTAGCCCTTCCCCCAGCCCAGAGTCTGCTGGACAGTTTGATCTAGACTCCATTTACCACCTGCAGTGCTTGTGGAGCTGAGGGTGCTAAGGCTGCTCCACACTGTGTGTTAAGGTTCAGGTTGTTGAGATCTTTCATCTTCCTTGGATTCATCCAACTTACTACAGGAGACAGAAGTCTCTGCCTGCCATCTAGGCCTCCACTTGGGTTCAGGACACTGCAGAGATGGCAAAGGGTTGTCAGCCTCAGACTGTTACCCTAGCTGCTCTTCCACATGGGCACCAATGTTACTGCCAGGGACTTCAAGCACATTCAGGAGAGACTACATGGATTTTGGGTGCTGGTTAAGGTCATGGATGCCTAGGTTGTGTCTTCACAATCTGATTGGTGAAGAGGAGCTACAACATCACTGGAATAAGTGGGACAGGTATGAACAGTTCACGCAACTGAAGTGCTGTGGTGGGTACATACTAGGTCTTCAGGAAAGACAGGCAGGGACATAAGGGATGTGGATGCATATATGTAATAGAGCAGCTCTGATGTGTAGAGTTCCTCAATGGGCTCGGCTGCAGGTTGAGTGAGACTTTGTGGGTCAGGTCAGGGGTGAGTAATCGGTAATGGCAACAGTCTGGTGGGAGTTTGTTAATGACAACTTAATTGAGGTGAAGAAGAAGAGGAAGCCTTCTTTAAACAACTTGGATATATTTCTGAATCACATACTCTGACTCTTACGGGAGATTTTAACTTTCTTGATGTATGCAAGAAGAGCACTTGAGAGAGTTGCAAGCAAGCCAGGACATTTCTGGAAGATGTTGGGTTAAACAGCTTGACACAGACACTAGATAAACCAACCTGGGATCACATATGCAAACACTCTGGATCTGCTGTTCACAAAGCATTCATATTGGTTGGGGGAGGGATAATCAAAGGTATGTTTAGTTATGAAGGTCTGGAAATAGTCAAATTAAAGATACTAAATAGAGTTGGAAAGAGCAGATTACAGACCGTGGACTTCAGAAGAGCAGAGAGTTCAATTTCTTCAGGTAATTTTAAGTTGGATCCTGTAGGAACCAGCTCTGAAGGGCAAAAATGTTCAGGAAAACCAAAAGTCTTAACTGATAATCTCTTCCAAGCACAAAACCATCCCAGTGTGCAGGAAAATAAACAGATGTATCAGGAAACTGTCTTAACTCAGCAGAGAACTCATGACTGAGCTGCAATGCAAAGACTGGATGTAGGGAGAAACTTTTTCTCATCAGGACAGTCATTCAGTTGGTGTCCAGAGAGGTTGTGCAGTCTCCATGCTTGGAGGTTTTAAGGTTCCAGGTGGATGAGGTGTTCAGGGACATGGTATAGTGGTTGTTAGGAATGGTTGGACTCAATGATCCTGGAGGTCTCTTCATGCCAAGTGATTCTGTGATTCTGTGAAATAGTTAACATGCTGAGACTACCTGAATCTCTATCATCAACGTCAGTATGACCACTGAAGCCCAATGAACTTCCAGCATGACACCACTGAGTAAGTGTGAGCCTAAGGTTCTCTTTTTAGCCTTTTAATCTGCCTTCAGGAAGTCAGCAGCTTTGGAAAGGAAAGTCTGAGTGTTGGAGATACTAATAACATTGCCAAAGAATGCTGAAGTGTTGTAAAGTTGACTGTATGCATCTACTCAATCTCTATCTTTGTACAGAAGTGTAGCTATAAGTCCTACTAGTTGCTTAAAAGGGATACTTTCATTTAAAAATAGAGAGTCATGACATTACTGATATGAAAAGAAACTAAGCAAGACAGCTATTACTGCCCTCAGGTTTCTGTGTTAAAAATCAGATCTTTTTTTCAAGAACAGCCCTTCATGGAGTACTGAACATTGTTTGTTTTCCAAGGATGGTGGGGTAAAGCTTTGTATCGGTCCAATCTTTTTAATATTTGGAGATCAGCTTATCTTATTGGGCAGGCTGCCAAAAGCGATTACAGCTGCAGAAACTCTACATTTGAACAGGGATTTTATCAAAACATTCACATCTGGAAAAAGGCCAAGAAAAACAGTGACTGGAGAGAGTGGAAATTGTGCCTCAAAAATGGGATGAGAAGTTGTGGAATAATTATTCAAAAGCTATGTGAACATGAACATCTGCCAGGTGACCAAAACTGCCATCTGAATAAGGCATTATCCACAGTTAGACCAGATTTAACTAAACAAGCCATTCCACTAGGCATAATTGCACATTTTCCATCCTTATAGTTTTTCTATCAAATGTGGATACCCCAAGACAACTATAAATTCATACCCTATCTTAATGCACAGTAGCCTCCCCTTGTAGACAAGCCCTTGGAAACAGTGTCAGCTCCACCAGTGTGAACAAAGTAATGCTTATTTAAATGCTACAAGATGAGGAAGCGATTCAGTGATCACTGCAAACAAAAGAGAGTAAATACACCACTGGCTATTGGAGTAGACTTTTAGCAATCTAGGAATCCATTACATAGTTTTAGCCAAAAACACAGAAATAAATCCATAGGCACCCACTTCATATATCAATATGTGCCCTCCACAGACTATGAGAGCACTGTGTGCAAAAGTAATTTCTCAAGCACTACTGAAGGCATTTTTTCCACTAATGTGAGAAAAGGGGGGAAAGGATACAAGACTTTTTCCATCTCAGTTGTGTTCCACGAAACAGCTGTCCACAGTCATAAGCATCAGGCACCCAGAACACCTGGGGTCTTCCAAGAGACATTAATCATAGCCAGTCGGGGAGGAGAGACATGTGAACACCAGCGTCAGGAGGACTGGCTCTGTGCATGGAGCCAGGGGATCACTCTTTGAAGCTGACATGAGACTGCTGCTCCAGCTTGCTTTTTGCTAATGCTCCAGAAGGAAGTCTGCACCAGCCAGAATTCCTCCAAGGATTTGGGGGCAGAGAGGGCTGTAAAAAAACATGTTAGTTGGTTTCAGGCCACAGTCTGCATCTGTGTAGCAAGATGCTGTTTGCACATGGGTAAATGCAGGATCTCTGTTCCCTTTGCTTTTTTCAATACAGTCTGCGAGTTCACAAAGTGAACTTTAAATGCAGATGTAGCTGGAAAACATTGCCTTTTGAAACAACATTTTCAATTAGTTTTGCCTACATCACAAATCATAAGTTAGCGAAAGAACTCATTATCAGGTCATCTGGTTTATCTGCCAGTATAACATTTCACATAGAGATGAGATGAGATAGAGTGCTTTTCAGTTGCTTGTTTACTTCAAAGGGAGCATATGTTAATGGCAAAGAAAATACTCTTATGGTGTTTTGGCACAACTTAAGCCCCTGTAGATTGTAATAGTTATATCAAGTGGGAGTATGAGCATGCACATGTGTACATTTGTATGTGCATTCACCTTTGTATGTGTGCGCAACAAAAGGAACAACCAATGAGAGGGAGAGGACCAAAATTAAGTGTTTCATACACATAGGGCATGTTCATGCAGACAGGTGCACACAGATGTGGTCTCCTCTGCAGGGCCTGTTAGCTTTGGCATAGAACTGACAGAAAATGGTTCAATGGTTTCCAGACCAGAAGTGGCTCCCATTTGATCAGCTCAGAGGATGGCAGATGAGTGTACTTGTCTGGGCCTGTCCATGTGGACATGCCCAAACTCACATCCAGACTTTCAAAATATCCTTGGAATGGAAAGGTGCTTTTCCAGTTAGGACCTAAAATAATTATTTCCTGGGATAACATGCATACTTGGTAAAGTGTTTAAAGGGAAGAAAGACAAAAATGACAGTAGAAACCAAAATTATATGGTGATGAAATGAGTTGTTTAAGCAGGGTTCACTTACCAATAAACTGTGGCAAATCTCCAGCCCAAGGTCAGCTATTTATTTCCAAAACTGAAGAGGGACATGAAACACACAGAGTAGAATTCAGCAGAGCTCAAAGGAGAAGAGTGCAAAAGGAGGAGAAAAGTAATAGTTCCCTTTGTGAGATTTCCAAAGTGAGATTTCTTTTGAGTACCCAGGATGCCACTGGCAGTGTTTCTCTCCTTTTCAGCCTCTGACTTTTGGAGAAAACAAAGTGTAAAGTCATCATGGACACTAGCATGACCAGTGATTACATTTATCTTGAGCCATCTAATCAGAGCCATGGATCCATGGTCTATCTAAAGCCGGCAAACAGGACAAGTCACTTGCAGATACTACATTTAGTGTGGTGAGAAGTGAAATTTATGGTAAGTAATGTGAATTACACCTTATGATTAGTATGTGCCTCCTTCTATTGGCTGTAGCAGATAAGAAGCTTAATCTAACTCACCTGAAGTCAGAGAAGAGGAATCTCAACCTAAAGGAAGTAAAAGAAAGAAGGAAGGTAAATAATGTTCATGGAGGATTCTACACACACTGGGTCCACTTTTATCTCTCATGTAAGTCTAAGAGAATCTTAGAGATCAATGCAGGTCAACATATGTGCAAGTATTGTAGCTGAAACAAAGGCCTCAAATGACTATCCTCAATTGAAGCAGAACTTCAAGACAGCACTGTTGGAACTCACAGACTTACTTTTGATCAGCTCTTCATCTTGCAGTCCACATTCCTTCTCTAAATAATTATATGTATCGATATTTCAAAGGCACCACTTCTTTTTACTCTGGTGCTAACATTCAGAGGCTTAACAGAAAATTCCATTTTGCATCATGTGTTTCCTCTACTTATACAGATATTGTCAGGTCAAATTGCAAAAAAAAAAAAAAAAAAAAAAAAAAAAAATCCACCTCTTTTACTCCTTCTAAGAGTCTTAATTTAGGCTTTTTCCATTACCCAGCTTAGCAATGAATGAAGGTCAGATTCACCTCCAGGCTTCCTTTAACAAATAATCTTCCCATGATGTAATCTGAGACACACTGGTATTCTTAGTATGGCATAGTTGAAAAATTTTTGTTGAACAAACCCAATGCTTGCTAGTTCTCTGTTTATCACCACCTACCTGACCATATCTGGCTGAAATAATGCCAGATGTAGTAACAATCTTGACTGTCCCTGTGCAGGTTCTGAGCAAGGGCTGGACTCAAGAGTCTAACGTTTACAACGTAGGAGTATCAATGCTCCCTGCAGGTCTGTTTGCCTCAGTGCTGCTCTTGCTGGTCCAACAAATGAACTCCTTATGTTAGGGAAAGTGAGCAATAATAAGCATGCTTAAAATAAAGGCTTTAATAATGTGGTAGAAGGACCATCCTTTCCCCTTCACCCCATAGGTAAGATAAAAAAAGTTAGTGCTGTAATCTCTTTTCAGGTAAGATAAAGCAAATGAGATTGGCTTGGTAAAGAGACTAGCATGGAGAGCAAGAAAATTTCCTGTGTACCATAAAAATGGTAAGAATGTCTGGCTGAAAAAGCCAATAAAACATAGCAAGTGAAAGAGAAATCACATCCACAGCAGCAGCAGCTAATTATGCTGCTGGACTGTAACGTCCTGAAGGCATCACTATGCCCTGTGGGATGAGCAGTCCAGGCCTGCATTATGGCTTGTTGTGTGTGTGATTGGTAAAGACTGTCTGTGGTTAATCCTAGTCCTTATCCACTGTTTTAACTGAGATCCCTAGCAGCGCTCTTTGGGAATGAAATGAATGTTCAGCTTTGAAACACCCCTCCACCCATTGGCCCTCCAACCCCTGTTCCCAGAGCAACCTTTGTGAAAAGTCACTGAAAAGCTAACATCATGGCACCAGGAGTATTTTAGATGAGGACCAGCTGTGATTAGGAAATGGCTATCATCTGAAAATCCATAATTACTAGAATAACTAATGTTAATGTATTCCACTTGGCCTAGACTACCCATGCCGGAGATTATCGCAGTTTAAAAAAAGCAAAATGAAAAGCCTGAAGCGGTTGTGTTTCTCCAGGAATTTTCTCTTTTTTTTTTTTTTAAATGAGTGTTTCATTTATGAAGTCCAGATTTTAGTATCCTGCACAGCCACAAGACAACTAGGCCTACCTCAAACTGATCAAAATGGAATTTTTCCATTGGGTTCAGTGTTCCGTTGACTATCCAAACATCTGTTTTGTGGTTCGTTCAACCTTATACGTCAATAGGATGTTAACCTTCTTTATACACAAAAGCTGAAGCAGTGCCAATGATTTAACTTCCTAGGAAGATGGAAGATCCTTTCTCAAGTTGTAAATTCTTCTGGACCATGCCCAAAGTGAAAAATGTAAATCACCACAGTGGAAACATGGCAAACATGATTCTCTGTCTAAACAAGGGCAGCCTTAACTTTGGAAAATAATCAGATTCTTTCTTAGAAACACCTCCAATGACAATGAAGAAAAATCTCTCAGAAAATTACTTAGGAAATTAAGTAGCCTCTTCCTTATGCAATTTTTCCAGTAATTTTCTGGGAGATTTGTCTTTGTTGCCATTGTTTGTGCTTCTAAGTCGGGAAAAATCTCTTCTTTAAGAACAAAGCCAGGAAAAGCACTTGTTAATTTGTCGCAAGCTTTCTTTCTTTACACTATTTTCCAAATAATCCCATTCCTTCCTTTCCCTGAAACCAAATTGTTAGCCTGTGCAGAGGTGGACCTAGGGAGGGGGTAGGGATGAGGGAAATTATAGGCACCAGTCCTGCCTCCACAACCAGTGTTGTATTGCTTAGGAAGCAACCACCTGCATCGACATCCAGTGCTGCAGATATATGGGACTGTCCCACTGTGGGACAAGAATTCCTTCTGTTAAAAAAGATGAAGGCTCTCCTGAGAACAATCATGTCTTAACAACCTTATAATTCACTTTCAGATCTAATAGTTTCCTTGAGGAAGGTGCAGCCCCTTACTTTTTACTGCTCTTTGTGTATGTTTTATGGGCTCCTCACACTACAGCATAATCGCTAATAAGTGATCAAATTGAACTGTCCATGCCTCTACCTTCCTTCTCCTCTCCCTGCAATTTTGTCCAATAAAACAATCCAGGAAAATCCTAGCTCCCCTTGACATGGACTTCTTCATCTCTTGAAATCTGAGAACTGTCATGAGAAAGTTTTGTCATTTGTGATACAATGTGATGTTGAATCAGTGTTACGCAGTTTGGGTTTACATACTGAGGGATGCAGAATGGAAGGAAAGGCAAGTCTGGAGAGGCTCTGAAAATGCAGTAGGACTTTCATAGCATTTGGTGGAGGAAATGGGTATCTTGAACAAGCAGAAATTAAGCAGAAATGGCAGCATCTGCAGGGCAGAGGTGCAGAAGTAAAACAGAGGAATGGAGCAGCCAGAGAACTGCAGAGAGGGGAGGGGTAGAGTGGCAGAGTAAAGCAGGAGTGCAGGGAAGATGTGGATGTGGAGGAAGGGAATGTGGGAAGCACATGATGCCATAAAGCAGCAGTTTCTGTAGAAGGGTTCACAAGTCCGGAAGGGCAAACAGAAGCAGATGAGTGACACGGGAAGTGGGATTGTAAGTAAAGAAATTTGGAAGCTGTTGCCAAATAACCATTGAAGTTTAGGAACAGGAAAGCATCTCCTGCTCTAATTCAGTCTGGAAATCTTGTTGTGTCTTCCATAAATTCTCACAGCAAATGCTTCAGGGGAAGGTGTAAGAGTTCTAAATTGGTGCAGATGTAAATGCATCTGTATCTGGGTTGGGAGAAACAGCCTAGCTGCATTGCCCTGATATCAGTGGTGGTCAGAAACATGCCACAAGTGGTAGAGTTCATTAGGGACTCAGAAAGCTTCCTTAGACTCTGCATAAAACTGGTTGTCTTGGGAGGGTGAGCCACTTCAGTACCTCCTGAGTCACTCTGGCATTTTATTGCTAGAAACTGGCTCAGGTTTTAAAGAATGAGATTATGCATCTTTCTTCAACACTGTTTTCAATATAAACGCTATCTGGAAATATACTTTATCCACATTCGTGCCTTGTGTTTTTTCAAATTTAAATCTGAGCTAAAAAGTGTTCCCATGGCAATAAACATCCCAATGATGAATCTGTTGAAGAAAATATTCCTTTTATCCCTCTCTAATTTCTTCTTCTTTAGATGTCAGTGACCTATTATTAGAAGGGAGAAAGAACTACACACATCTTCTACCTAATGTAAACAATCCAAATCTCCCTTATTCTTTCATAGACATCAAGTTGCACAGTAAATAGAGAAGGTGAAGATCATCACAGGCATAAGCACAGCAGGGTTTTGTAATAGCAGGAAGATCAGATGAATGCAACTTTTTCTCAGCAACTAACAGAACCATCCAAAACACAACTGTTGCTATTAATGACATGAACTCCTACACAGGCATTTTCTAGAAGAGAAAAATATCAGGGCAGAGACAGTCCACAGGACCTTATGATGTGTTACGAGAGGCGCTGTAAATGCAGTGGGTAAAGAAAGAATCTAGAAGGGAGGATTTTCTTAATTTGATTCTATGTAGGAACATAGAAATGAAGTTGACATATACATGTGTCACATATCCTATAGCTCTTATAAAAAGCAGGAAGAGAAAAGACCAAAATAAAGAGAATGGACTTAAGGAAGCAGCCCTCAAAATATTCAGAGGTCTAGCTGGTAAGATCAACATAGAAAACAAATGCAAGGGAGAAAGGATTGAGGGAAAGTCCCTGAGCATAACAGTAAGGTCAAAAGTGTGATCAGTCCCAGTGAGGAGTATGGGTAGAATTGAGTGTCAGAGGCAAACTTGGATAAATCATGAGCTCAATAAAAGGTCAACATTGTTTTCATCATTATAAGGGAACAGGGAAATTACAAGGCAATTGCTTTTCTTCAGTTCTTAGAAAAATGATGGAGCAAGAAATCAAACAATCTGGGGCATGTGGAAGATAAAAAGCAGATGAATGACACCTAACAAGGAACTGTTATGTCAAACTAATATGATTTACCCTCTGTGGCAGGGTGACAGGTCTTGTTGGTTAGCAGGAGGAAGTTACTCGTGCATACCTTTAGTTTATCAAGGCTTTCAACATGCCTTGCATGACCTTCCCATAAATAATCATGAAAAAAAAAAAAGGAGTAGATAAATGTAAGGAAGTACCAGAACTGGTTAAAATCATGTACTCAGAGAGCAGTGATCAACAGCTCATTCTCAAATTTACAAAAAGTATCTGCTGAGGTTCAGTAGTGTCTGTACAGTGTCCAGCACTACTCAAGATTTTCAACAGTTACTTACATGAGAGAGCAGACATATGCTTTTTAATTACATGAATGACTAAACTGGGAGAAGCTGCAGTGATGACAGAGGACGTGACAGGAAGGTAGAAACAATCTTGACAGACTGAAGAAATGGCCTGGAAGAAATAGAGTGCAACTGGAAAAGGATAAATTAAAAGTTTTAGTAACTAAATAAGAATAGCAAACTTCAGAAACATATGAGAGGAACAACCGATTAATGCAGGGTAGTGCAGCTTGGGGGTATAGGAGTCTGAAATTCACTACTAATCAAGAATTCAGACACAAAATAGACAACAGCTGTGTTATGATGGATAAAAATGACCAGTCTGTGAGATACGATGTAATTCTTTCGCTATATGTGGTGCTGGTAAGGTTGTGTCCCATTCACATCTCAGTTATTCATGGATTTGTCCTCTAGGGGCTGGTAGTGAGACTGGTCAGAGGAATTCAACTTAGAACAGAGACTCAAGTGAGAGATGATGAGTCCTTGGATACTTCGTGATGACTCCTAAGGCACACATAAGCCACTAAACATAAAAATAAATCTTTAAATATTAAAAAAAAAGTCACAGGAAATGAGCAAACTCTTCTTGGTGTCTGTTGGGGATTGGATAAAGGGTATATCAGGCATCACAGCAAAGAAGATAGGTTACTCATCAGGAAAATTTCTGCAATAGTAAAGACTATGCAGCACTGGAACAGACTGGCAAATGAGAACAGTGAAATCTCCATCTCTGAAGCTTTTAAAAAAGGACTGGGCAAGCATCATGCAGGAATGTCGTGTCAATTAATCTTTCTGTACTTCCTTCTTTTAATCACCCATAATTTTATTATCTTACAATCCACCCTAATTTCCAAAACATTGGTAAATGTAGTGAATCACACAGGCAACAGGACAGGATCTCCTGCCTTTTAACATTTTATTATAATGAAAACAAACCTTTACCTCTACCCGCTTCTTTTGGTCTCCTGTGCAATATTCAGATCATGGTAATGCTCTGACTCTCACTTTTCTACTCTTCAGCTGCTTAGGGTGAGACCTGAATAGGACTCCTTGAAAATCTAACTTATTCTGCTTCCAGATGTCTTACTGGTCTAGTTTTTATAAGATTTTCAACAGTTCTGATGTACAAATATTGCAATTAGTGATTATTGCCAGATTCTTCCTTGATGGTGGCTAAATAATGGATAAAGTTGCTTCTTGATGTCCTCAGGCACACAAAAAGCTTCCCTTTTTCCACCCCATCAGCTTCCTTAAGGGGTGGAGTTCCTTCCCAGCCTTGGATATACTATCTGAATGTAGTAGCATACAACTTTTCTAGTTTTCTCCAACTTCTCAGAGGTGATATTTCCTCAGCAGCTTCATCTCATCCTTAGGAAGAAAACTAACATGATCAGTGGTAAAGACTTCCACTGAAACATAACTTAAGTTGTGAGAAATACCCTTGTCATCCTTTAGTTATTTCCTTCAGTCCCTGGAGCTGTCACAGGTCAATAGATGCTTTCCTATGTCTATAATTTCTGATAGATTTAAGAAAACATCTTTTTATCTTTATTGTTTTTTTTAGCTATATTCATTTCAAGCCTATGTTTATCCTTCTGATTTCCTGGTAATTTATCACCTACCATAATTTATAATCCTGTTTATTGCCCTCAGGAGGGTCAGATTTCCAAATGTTGAAGGACTGGCTCAAGTTACCTCTTAAATCTTGCCACTTGACATTCCTCTGCCCCGTCTGGTTCCCTTTTATTCAACTGTAGGCATATCTTCTGACGCTATATAACTGTTCTGAGCTGGGGATGTTCTAGGGATTTAATTTTAATTTTAAAGCCTTTTCAACTAACCTATTCACCTTGTTTTTCAATGCTTAGCAGGACCATGTCACTTTCCAGTGTTTTATTTTCCCTTTGTGAGTCTGATTATATGGTTGTCTCTAATTATTTAGTATTCAGCTACAGTAATTTTCTTTGAATTAACTCCCATGTGTTAATTAATATGGAATCAGGAACAATTTCCCTCTGATGTGTAAACTCTTGGACTAGTTACTCTGAGATCCAACACTTGCATTCAAGAAGCCATCTCTCTAGAGTTTGCGCAAGGTCCCCATGCTGTGGGTAGGCTGATGAACTCCCCTACCATTGCCTCTTCCCTACTGCTGGGCTCATTTCTGTCTGCACTCTCTTTCCTTTCATCTGGAGATGCACCGTTTAACCATGAGCTTGATATCAATCTGGCAATGCCATTTTTCTTTGCATTCATGAGGACGTTATAAGCTTCTCCTTTCTCTCTAAAGGTTGTGCATGTGTAGGTTCTTCTCAAGTTGGTGTTTTGTCAGTAACGCTTATTAAGTTGTGTCTGCACAATCTACAACTACTAATTGCCCTCCCAGCTAAGCGGGCCATAGACTTCAGGCAACAAGGAGAAGCTGGCCACAGCATGTTGCTGGACTGGAGGAAATCCCTGCTTCCCTTAAAAGCTCTGGAAAACCTTCCATTTCTTACATCTATCTTGCAGGGATGAGGAGAGCCCATGTCCCAGGGGTTACCTCTGTGCAAGGGTCCAGGTACCCATAAGGGTAAGGAGAGACAATGGCTCGACTCGGTGTTTTGCTTAGCTAACAGAGTCCATCAGAGAAGCAGTTCACTACCGTCAGTGGTGTTGGGGTTGCCTGGTCTGATGTGCCTCTATTTCAGTCCTGAGCAGATGATGTGTCTTGTTAAGAGGAGAATATAGGCAACTATTAATACACTTCTTTTGAAGAGTTCTCATCTGAGGAGTTGATCCCATTAAACGCATCTGCAGCAGCCTAGGCAGTCACGAACATCTGCTCAAGAGGCTGCCATAATGAGGTGATGCCTCCTCCCCACCGTGCATTGTTCGTTATGCTCCATTGGTGACACACGTTTGTCTGGTTTTGGCAGGAACATGTTGCACAACATTCGGCATTAATCAGGAGGATGCACTAGGTGCATGGACACATAAACCCTCCTGGCATCAGGTTACGTGTTACACAGCTGTTTAAATTGTTGGGAAGTTTTCCCTCAGTGGTTCTTTTATATGGTTTATATGGTGTGAAGGGAGCATTACTCTTGAAGGGACTTAAAGATCTTGGCCCAGTTTGTCTGTGGTCTTTAAAGATCCCATGACGCTTTTTGCAAGAGCTGGAGAATTAATCTCGTTATGCTACTTAAATTTCAGCGGGGAGAATTATATTTTGCTTTTCTAGCCTTTCTCTTTCTGTGCTCTGCTTTGTATATTCAGGCATTATTAATATCTTTTATAGTATTTTAAATGTACACTGTGTGTGGCACTGTGAATGGAAATCTGAGGGGTTAATCTCAAAGGAAAATCCTATCCCGAACAGTTTATGTGCTGGAAATAGATCATGGTAACAGGCAAGAGGCAGTGCTGGCAGCTAACATATGGGCATTGTGAATATTCAATAAGAAAGCACATGAAGTTAAAGTGCCGCTAAGTACATAAAATATTTTTTTAATTCAAATATGATTTTCAAAGTACTTTTTTATTAAAAAAATAAATATTTTCCTCAAAAGCTTGTTTCTTTGACATGATGATGGAGTTCAGAGGGTAACAGACCTCAAATCTGACTATACCATGACTATATGTCAGAAAACAACTTGGTTTATGTCATAGTAATCAAAAGCAGAATCTGTCCTTCAGCAGCACTCATGTGGCAAAGTGTGTTAGCTGGTTGGTTGTCTCACACTCATATTCTTTCTCAATGTAAGAAACAATCAAATGCCAAATTTGCAGAAATAACACGGCTTTGTGTAACAGGTACATAATTTCCACTAAATAAAAGGTGATGAAATGAGGGGAAATGAAATGGAAAGAGTTCTTCAAAAATGCAGGAAGAAAAATGAGTAATGAGGAAGAAATAGCCTCAAAAGAAAAGGATTTTAAAACCCTCAATTAATTTTTAATAACAGTCATAGGGCATGCCTGAAGGTTTTCTACAGTAAATAACAAATGTAATTCAATTACTAAGGACAGGAAGACTATCAGCACCACAGACTGCATCTGTCCCTAAAATGGGCTTTCTACAAGAAGTGGTGGCACCTTCCAGACCAGGCACTAGATCCTGTCTGCACCACTCCCTAACATCCACATTGTTCCCCAAATGTCATGTCGCAGAAGATAATTTCTCTCAGGTAGGTCAGCCAGCAAGCCATGAGCCACCCACTGCCCACATCTCCTCCCTCACTGCTCTCCAGCTTGGGCTGCATCCCTGGCTGGGCTCTGCTCAGCCCCACAGCCCCCTCCCTACTGCCTCCTGTGTGGCCAAGTTTGGGGAGCAGCACATAGCATCTCCTTCTACTACAGCAAAGTAGGGGAGGATAGGAGATGATTTTGGGCAGGGCCGTTGGCGTGAAGTGCTCCTCTAAAACCACTGGCAAAGAGCCTTAAATTCAAATGGCATGTTCCCTCTGCTTCAGGAGCAGGGAGGTGGAATGCCAGAAATGTTTTTGCTTAATGTCTAATAAGCAGTAAATGGATTTTATTATTTGCCTTAAATCATAAAACCCTATGCTAGCTTTCAGAGCTACTGCAATTCTGCAATACATTAGATAATGTTGTGTCATCGGGAAATACAGAGCTTCCTGAAGTTCAAACTGCCAAATGACACCCAATCGCTATTGTTCAAAAATTGCAGGAGGGTTGTAACTGTAACAGATGACTCTGGGAAACTGTGCTGAAGTGCTGTAGTCAAATACCATCAAGCATTAGTAATCACATAGTGGGGCCATTCTGATTTCACAGAAGCTGGAATTAGGTTTGGAGCTGTATACCCTGATTTATCTTTGATTTGACACGGGCCACAATGTGTGTCGTTAGCTGCTTCTGTTCCAGGCCTCACAGAGGAAGCCTTCAATCTAGTCAGTGTATTAAAAACCTAATGTGATGCTGCTGTAAGGAAAAAGAGTGGCTTTTAAGTGAGGAAGCCTACACTTGGGCATGAGTTTCAGGCTAAAGGCTGTTATTCATTTGTAGACTAAGCACATAAAGCAAAGATGTACTCTAATACTTGTCCTGCAGGTGACAGATAACATACAGGGGCCATGTAGTTTGCTGAGACTGACACAGGAACAGGAACATGCTGCATCTTCAGGGCCGTATTATCCTGTAGGAACCAAGCAAAGCCTTAAGAACCAAATACAGACATGCTTGTTCACAACTTTTGCTTTGCAAGTCCAGCTTCCTGATGCGCACAACTGACATGCAACAAGAGGTATGTAATTGCTGGCTCCTAATGGAGGGGAAGAGGGTTTGTAGCAGACTTACTGTCTAAAATGAGGACATTTCCACTCAGAGTGAAAGACAGAAAATGTCAGTTCCCAGGGACTTGAAAGGAAATGAGGGATTATTCCAACATTTAGGAAACTTCCTTAGTTCACTGGAAAGATTTCACAACTCTAAATCTGACACCTTCTTCGAGCCTTGCAAAGCTCATAAGCCTTTCCTCTGGACTCGTGGGCCAACTTGTACTTCTGCACAAACTCATCTTGCCAAGGCAAAGGGGCTCCTCTGGTTCCCTTGATAGCAGCTCTGGAGCCCACGGGGATGGTGATGAGCAAGGCACCCCAAAATTTAATGTCCTGGTGCCACCTGACATATTTAGTGACAGTAACAGTGTCTGGGCTAAATTTGGCACTGACTTATTCTGCATGACATGCTCTTCACTGTCTTGTTACCCAAACAGGGCAATTAAAGTGATCAGATTTGTTCCCTGTTAGCAGCAGGCATTGCCCTCAGTCCCTTATCCCAAGTGATCAGATTTGTTCCCTGTTAGCAGCAGGCATTGCCCTCAGTCCCTTATCCCACCCTGCTCAGCAGTAGTATTGCCCCCCAGTTGCTTTCCCTGGTGTATGCACTTGATGGGTCCTTTCCCTTGACAGGGCCAGCAATCCAGGACAGGTCTGTTTCTGGACTAAACATACTGGACTTTACAACAGTTAAAGAAAGAGCCCATATGACTTTGGATACTTCTGAGCAGATTTTTCTTCAGCTTTAGTCTAATAAGTAAAATATTAATGACTTCCCAAATGTTTCCTGAAGGAGTTGAAAGGCAGTTTTTGAAGCAGACTCAGGCTGCGAGGTCAGTCTTCCCAGTCTTTGTATCATCCAGTTTTGCTAAATACTACTAATTTTCATTTTCTCACAAGCGCTGCAGACAGACACAGCTGAGTGCTTGTAAGCTTTCTGACATACACAACCCAGAGATAATTAAAACCTTATTATTACATGCCTGAAAAGCACAGCAAATTTCTCCATCTCCCCCAAACTGAAATATTTATCCACAGCTGCTTTTAACAAAACCTGACTTGAGCATTTCTCTGCCTTTGAAAAATGTTAGGTCCAAGTGACTATAACTGCAATGCAACTGAGAGGAGAAAATGGGCACTTGCATGTCCTTTCTTTCCTACTTCCATATGAACACACACAGAACTAGGGAACTGAGGAGCCAAATTTCTGTTAAAGAGTTTCATTTGCATTTCCCTGAGCCCTTGTAAATGATGACGGAAATTCTAGAAGCTTTTTGTACAAGAAAAATGATGATCAAAATGGTGTTACTCCCCCCAACACTTACACTCTGAATGCTAATAATATTAGGTATTGTTTTGCATACCTTGTACTTCATAATCAGAGTAGATAGCAAGGCTTTGTAATTTTGAGTCTTGAAAGCATTTGGCTATCTGCTGCCAGTTGGAGCAGCACTAATCCAAAATATTCTATTACGTGCAGTTGTTTCACATTTGTTCCATAATGTGGCCATTAATTTTGCCATCAAGGAAGCTTGTCCCTACTGGAATTTAATTGATAATGGTGGAGCATTTACTGCACAGGGCTGCACATCAGGGCAAGAAAGTAAAATAATGAACTCTGCACCACAGAGAACTGGAATGTGCACCCATAATCAAATAAAGAAAGTGTTCCAGCAAGTGGTGACAGAGGTCAATATCTATCCTAAGATTTCTTTATCCAATGAGGGTAAATGAGGGATCTCCATGGGATTTTACCCAGCGAAAGTTCCTCCCAGACTCCTGCAAAACTGCCTATCAGAGATTACTGCAGGGCAGCTGTGCTAGGAGGTACAGACCTGGCTTGTGAACCTGGAGGTGATGATTAAGAGATGCTGCTGGGGGTAAGTGTTACCTGGCTTTTTTGTCCCATTTAGGATTTTTAGCCTTGTAAAGTGACTTCACAACACTTAGGGTTTTTTTGGGGGTTTTTTTGGGTTTTTGTTTTTTTTTTTTTTTTAACCTGGCAAACTCCTCCTTTTCTTCATGCAGAGAATCAGGTGCTCACGCTTGTTTCAATCCATCAGATTTGGCATTTCAGTTTGCTTTTGGCTTAACGTGAAATCCAAATGTGAAGCTCCACAATGTGGTCTAAATTTGTTTGATGCATAGAACAAATCCTTGGATGTTAAAGGCATTTAAACACTGTGGTTAGAAATAAAACTTGCCACACAGTTTATTTGGTTCACAGTCATCACTCTCAGTGCTGCACTCAGCAACAGCCCTAGGGACCAGGATTTTTGCCTTGCTGGCAACGCCCCAGCCTGCTAGGTAACAATGTCACCACCAACAGTGATAAAATGAGCTGTGGCTTGGCAGCATGCTCTTCATCCACCTCAATTCAAATCAAGCCATCAGCCAGAGCAACACCGGTGGGCTGGAGATGTCAAGTGCTGTGAGGGCAGTGGGGGCATCTGACCTACCTGGTAAGGGAAAAAACCCTTTCAGACACCCAGCACTCTAGTTGCATTCCAGGAGTGTGCACGTGGGCCTAAGAACTGGTGATATTTAGACTTGCTTTCACTAGTCCATCACAAGGTCCTCCAGGTAGTGGTGTGCCTTTCTGCCTCAGATTAGCTATCCCTGCATGACCAAAACGCAACCTTTGGCCACCCCTTTCCTACCTTTCAGCTCTGTGAATGTTTCTGCAGTTCAGATGGTCAGAGGGCTTAATGATGAAGAGCCATTAGTGATATCCAACCTTCTTCCAGTGCTTGGCTGACCTGACAAACTGAAGGGAGAAGTAAGTCACAGAGATTTTTACTACTTTGACTAATGTGTGGTGGATCTCCTGAGTTATTTTTTACTAAGCTGTGGAGTCTTCTCTGGATATATTCAAAACCAACCTGGGTGCATTCCTGTGCAACCTGCTTTAGATTAATCTGCTCTAGCAGGAGTATTGGACTAGGCAATCTCCAGAGGTCCCTGCCAGCCCCAACCATTCTGTGATTCTGCAAAGTTTGTTTTAAAAGCATAGTTTGGAGTTACATGGAACCTGCCCCTCTTGCCAGGTAGTGGAGTGGAAGGAAAGGGCAATGCCCATGCCGCCCAAAGCCTATCTTCCGCTTCCTCTTCCAATGACTCTTTCTCCTCTTGATTCCCTTTATTTGCAGTCTCCTGTTGGAAGGCGTTATTGCATGCAGCTAACAAAAAAAATAAGAGCCTTTCTTTTAATTTACCTTGTGTATGATGAAGTTAAAAATCTCTTGTGGTGTTTCATTGAATCTTTTGTAACAAGATTAGATACAGCCATGCAGTAACAGCACTGTAAATAAGTTATGAATTAAGGGCAATTTTTTAGAACACCTGTCTTAGTGATTTATCATAGCTCAGGGCAAGCTGTCTTCCCCGATGCATGCCAGCTTGAGGGCATCGATATTACAACCTTAAAGCTTTACCTCTGTGGGCTGCAGTGTTTCCCCCTTCAGGGTGCATCAGACCTTTCAGTTTATCTTCAAATCCACTGCTGACCTCAAAGGCCATTTTCAAAAATTACTTGAGCGCCTTTGCACAAAAGAACTTACCTCTGCTCATGCTTTTACTATTTTTATGTGTGTCTACTGCTGAGAGATTTTCAACTTTTACATCCACCTAATAAGACAGGAGGACAAGATCAAAATCCAGGGCTGCATCTCAAAAGCAGAGATTTTTTGATGACCAGTCATTTAATTGGTAAATGCAGCAAAACCTCTAAAGACTGGGTATAGTTATAGCGATACTGAAGTGCTAAAAATGAATAGTTTCTCCATAGGACCAGCTAAATGAAGGTTTCCCAACTGAACTCTACCCCTGCAAAAGATTCGCTAACATAAATTAATATGAAGAAAGTAAAATCAAAACCATAGGAGATGTAATTATATCATAAAAGCCTCTGTTTCTTAAGGATTTCAGGTGAGTAGTCTCTTTTGAAACAAATGAAAATTAAAGGTGCTTATATACCTGTCACTTAAGGATTTTAAAGCCTATTAGATACTTGCATACCTTTAAAGATTTGGTTCTAAGGTTATTTTTGCTCTTCTTGCTTTTAAAACCAACAGGACTGATGTAGTGCTGAGGTTTTCACTGTAGCTCCTCTGCTAGAAGGTGAAAATCTGCATGTCGTTTTTGGCATTGGCTGCCTGACACCTGGCCTAGGAGTGAAAGCGTTACTAGGCTTACTGTCATCAGTGCTACCTAGTTCATTGGGTTGCCAAAAACTGAACAACGCTCACAATCAGTACAAATTAAACAGAGGAAATCTTCATGAGCAGATGCAATTTTGGCACCATTCAGTTTTTGCTGAATTACCAGCATCAGGAGGATACCAGAGGACACATTCAGTGCCATTCCTGGTCGTACCAGAAAGGCACATGTCCAGGAGGAAAAGGGGCAAAGCATCCCATCACACACACCCCCTACACTCAGGTTCTCCACCTGGCCCATGGTGCAAGAACCTTGCAGAATGGGCACCTGGAGACATCTCAGGTGCCACGTGGCCTTGCCTGGGGGGCCCTCTTTACACAAAATGAATCCACATGTGGGGCACAGCTCCATGCTGGGACAATGACTCCAAGAATCCTCAACTATTTGCAGAGACCTCTTTGCTACCTGGTGGGGATGCTGCCTCTTCTCTACTCCATTGGGCAGGGATGAATGTTTTTGAAAGTGTGCTTATGGCAGCTCCCAAGCTCCTCCAAACAAGTCCTGTGCAGGCAGGATCCTCTTGCTCTGGGGGAGTCTGGTCCTAGAAATAACACCTCACCACTCTCTGCTCCTCTTCATAACATAGCAGTCCTGATTCAGGGCTGCAGCTGGACTATGAAGCAATTAAATACTTCTCATCACATTGTACGAGATGGAGATATAGTGTAAAGATGACCTCTGAATGGATACACATGGCAAGTTTATAGCATCAAACGCTTCTCTTAATGCTTCTGGCATGCAGACCTGCTGTGGACGTCAGTGATAGCTGCAATGTGTTTGCTGAAAAACCACATGTGCAATATCAAGAGGTGCACAGCCTCCTGCCTAAAGGGCAGAGCTTATAAATGATGTTGTGTATGGGAACGGAAGGAGCTTTAGTTGCTGAGGTATCTTGACATCTTGACTTGTATCAGAAATGGCAGCAGGTCCAGGGAGGTTATTTTCCCCTCTGTACTTGGCACTGGTGAGACCGCTCCTCGAATACTGTGTTCAGTTCTGAGCCCCTCACCACAAGAAGGATGTTGAGGTGCTGGAGTGAGTCCAAAGGAAAGCAAAAAGACTGGTGAAGGGGCTGGAGAACAAGTCCTAGGAGGAGCGACTGAGAGAGCTGGAGTTGCTTAGCCTGGAGAAGAGGAGGCTGAGGGAGGACTTTATCACTCTCTACAACTACCTAATAAGAAGTTGTGGAAAAGAGGGAGCTGGCCTCTTCTCCCAAGTTACAGGGGACAGGACAAGAGGAAATGGTCTCAAGTTCTTCCAGGGAAGGTTCAGGCTTGACATCAGGAAAAAATTGTCACAGAAAGGGTCATTGGGCACTGGAACAGGCTGCCCAGGGAGGTGGTTGAGTCACCTTCTGTGGATGTGTTTAAAGGACGGGTGTATGAGGTGCTGAGGGGGATGGTTTAATGATTGATGGGAATGGTTGGACTCAATGATCCAGTGAGTATTTTCCAACCTAGTGAGTCTGTGAGAAACAAGGGGGTATTGCCTGAGCATCTCCATAGCCTTGGGGGCAGTGGAGGCGGTGGCGGGGGGGGGGGGGTGTTGTGAAAGGGGCTCAGGCTTCCTGGGAGGTATGGGGATGCTCCCACTCCTTACCATGGCCAATAGTCTGGCTCTGGGCTTGCAGGACAATAGCAGAAAGGCAGCCAGGGCTTGAGGAAAATTCGACATTGGAAAAAAGCTCTCCATCTTTGCTGGTGGAAGAGTCAGAAGGGCTGGTTTGGGGCCAGGGGCAGGCTGCTGCTTCAGACTGCAGCCTGCTTTGCCTCATTAGCACTAGCTTTAAATAGAGGAGCTTGTCTGGCAAAAACATCACTTTTTACTCACTTTCCTAAAAAGAAAAAACACTTATTGTGATTTTCCATAACTGATGGTATTATCTGAGAGGATAATTGTTGGGTGTAATAACAAATATTCCTGTTCTCTGTAGAACTGGCAGATTCCAAGAATGAATAGGGAATTCTTGTTCAAACAGTTACCCCTGATGGGTTCCAGCTCCTTCCCTGAGACAAGGTTGGCAACTTGTCACACCAGCTTAGGACTCTCATGCTTCTCAAACACAGAACTCTTTTCAAGGCTGTCCCAAAGATTGGCAAGCCTGCAAGGCAGCAGTTGTGATTCTTATCCTCTCCTGTATTTGGTTTGTTTGTTTGTTTTTAATCAATATGGATTATTTAATTGATTGTGTTGAGGACCACTGTATAGAAAAGTCTAGAGACCAATCCCCGTGTGAGCTATAATACAGACAACATGAGTGTTTTTTCCAAACACTCAAGTGACCTCTTGAGCCCTCTCTCAGCCCTTGCTGTCTCCACAGACATAACCAAGGGGAGGCACTTTTCTATCACCATGCTGACACCAAAACTAGCACAGTCCAAATCAAAGGAGCCAGAAGGGAAAGTATATCAAAAGACAATGGGGGAACAAGAGCATGTGCCTATGCACTACCAATCCTGGCGTGTATTAGGTTGCACGGCTGCTCTGGCCAGAGTGTGTCAGATGAGCAGGTGCAGACAGACTTATGTGCTTCTGCCAGTGTGCCACGAATATAAGCCATCTCAGGATAAGTCCTGTGTTAGCACAGCACTGGCCACAACATATTAACTTGGCAAGAGCAGGGGTTTGGGATGAGGATTTGCTCGCATCTGTTTGCTTCTAACTTCAAAGACTTGCTCTGGGAGGGGCCACTCTGTGGGGTGAACTTTGCTTTTCTAAGGTTTCCTGTTTTCTTGTCATTGCATCCTGATGACTTTCACAGAATTGCTTAAGACCTGTCACTTGTGGCCTTGGGCAAGTGAAGATGGCTTTCTAGTCTCGCTCACCAGGTTGTTACTTATTCCACAAGCTAAATTACCCCCTTGTATCATTGCAAAAACTGGATGGGAGAGTGAACTTTCAGCTTATTGCTTGATAAGGCTAAGTGGAAAGGCCTCTGGACAAGTGCTTTGGCTTTGAAAAGATGCTGGCACCTTACAACTCACCCAGAGAAAAGGTCAGCCAGGGCAGGTGTATGCAACCAGGCAGCTAGAGTTGAATGCATTACCCTGCATGGTCTGAACAACTTTGTAGGGTCTGTTCATATGCAGAGCTGCAAGGAAAGAAGATGGACTTCTTGTTTAGCAGCAAGAAGGTCTGTGAGCAAGTCAGACAAAGAGCCATCTGAGCAGAGACTTTGTGAAAACTTCCTACTTTTTCTGCATGGTTGTCTTGTTTGCTGAAGGAGCAGTTATTGCCTTTACCTTGTGTGTTGTCTCTATCTTGTTTTAATTTCACAGAATAGAATCATAGAATGGTTTGTGTTGGAAGGGACCTTAAAGATAATCCAGTTCCAAACACCCTGCGATGGGCAGGGACATCCCACTGTATCAAGTTACCCAAGATTTCTCTTGATCTGTTACAAAACAAAGAAAGATTTTATTCTGCTGTGTTTACTTGCTAGGTACCTGCTTCTGTGAGTGAAGTTATGGATTGTGTAATTCCAGGATAAGTAAGCAGCAACTCAAACAGCGTGAAAAATGGCTGAGAAAGAGAAGAAACACATAAGTGGCAACTTGAGAACTTGAGAGTAAGACAGAGGGAGGAATAGGTATGCTGGCTGTCAAAAGTCTGAAATGGGAAAATACCATCTTCTTGGGCCACCAAACATGAAAACTTCAAGGGATGGAAAACCAGGAAAAAAATCCGTGCATTTTTCAGATACGGTGTCTGTGATTTTCTGTGTCCATTTGTGGTATGACGTGTGCATACCCACACCACTCTCAATAACACAGTTTCATAAGCAAGTCGTTTTAGTAATGCAGTCCTGCAAAAAGCAGGCAGAAGCAGCCTCAGGAATTGCTCCAGCAGCCAACTCAGTGTAGCATCTACTGTATCAAGCAAGAGACAATAGAGGCAGGGAGAGAGAGGGTCTCCAGCTTCTGGCAACATGCCTGGATGGGTGCTTGGTGCTGGGGTCCTGGGCAGGACATGTGCTCCCTGTGCCACCCACCTTGCCTCAGCGTTGCCCATGGCCACCTTGTGTGGCAGCTGGGCAGGTAGCCAGGGTGAGATATCACATCACAGTATCTGCTCGGACCTTTATGCTGCTCCAAAACATGAAGAGCTGTAAAGCACAGTGAAAGCTGAAACCATGGCCCAGGGGTTTACCCCTGAATCCTCTAGTGAGATCAAGCTCTCATTCCAGACTCAGACCTACTTGATGTGAGATGACTCATTGACACGAGTCTAAGAACTGGAACACTTCTTCTCGTTATTGACACTATTCAAATTTCTCTTGTTTTAGGCCAAGATTTTTTTAAAAATAAACAAACACACTTTATTTTAAGCACATCTCTACATTTTTTTCTAAGAGCCTTCAAACAGAAAATTCTTACATGAGTGTACCAGAAGACATTTGAGTTTCAAAATTACCCTTCAAGCTAACCACAAAAAAAAAAGGAGAAAAAGAAAGGAAACCGGGAAGACAAAAATCGGCTCCTGTTACACGAAAAGGCATGAAATTGTCATTTGCACTGCAGCTCTTGACTCTTATGTAAGCCCAGTATGTTCCATCAGTGCCTTCAACCTAAGTGCTGTTTGATTAGGAAGTTGGAATTAAGTAGCTGCCACTTTAACAGTAGCCTACCAGACTAAACTATGGGATTTTAATTGAGACACTTCCTTATAAGGAACAGTAAAGGCCCTGAGAACAAGCACTCTGTGGTGGATTAGCTCGGAGGCTGGAGCCAGGTCTCTGAAGGAACATCAGCTGGATGTCCTCTGGCCTTACTCTCTGCCCACCCATGCTGCCAGGCACTGCCATGCAGACAAGAGAGTTTCAGGGAAAGAGTCTTGGCCACACCTGCTGCTCTTCTTACTGGCTTACATGCAGCATAGGCAAGTCTGGTCTTCAGAGCAGCCCTATGGCATCTCGCACCAGCCAGCGTAGACTTAACTGTGATGGTCCAGAAAGGAGCAGTATAGCAGAGAGAAGTGTCCTCTGTAACAGAAGCAAGGAAAACTGCTGGAGTGCCTGAACAGGACCTCTTTCAAGCATGTGGACTTAGAGGAGTTCATAAACTTTACAGTTTGCATGAAGAAGGGTAAAGAATTATATCCATGGCCTACAGAATAGAGTATACTGATGATTTGCTGTCAATGTAAGCTAGGCAGAGGTGTCTGGAAAATATCAAACCGTGCTAATGAGAGGGGAATAGATAGTCCACTGACTCAACAGCAGAAACTATGGGCAGTTGCTTCTTAGTTGGGAGGAGATGAAGAATGAAATATTGGTGTAAAAGGCGTTATAAGCATGCATTGTTCCAGATGCAGCACAATGGAGGCCACACCACTTCCTTGGGAATTTATGTTCTATATAAACATTCTCTATAAATGTTCTCTTCCTTCTCTCACCTTTGTTATCTCGTGCCACAGCAAATCTAGTTCCCATCTTCAAGCTCCAACAACTAACTCCCTGCTACAAGACTCTGAATTCCTCCAGCATCAACTAGATTACTTACTTTCCTCACATCCTTATCCACTTTCTGTATCAGCTGTTTTCTAATGTCCTTCAGTTGCGACTGGGCAGAAGTCAGTACATGTCATATAGTGTTATAAAGGTTAAATAAAATAATCACTCCACTGCATAAAAGTTCTCCTCTCCGGCAGACCATCATTGAGAATTCTACCTTATGGTCACATGTGGTGGAATCTAATCAACATATTCAAACCTGTGAAGAAGGGGCTGATGGACACATAGGGAAGTACAGTTGCATAAATGAAATATGTTACTTTAGGAAACCAACCTACAAAAGAGCTCACCGCTAGACATAAAATGAAATACAGTAAAGAACTTGGTTTGATTTGAGGAGAATTTGCAATCTGGCATTTGTGGTTTTCTGCAGGGAAGACTGATGAAGGTTTGAATTCCAGTCAGGGATGTAGGCAAAAGAAAAGAGTTAGTCTCTTCCTTTAGGTGATTGGAAAAATCAAACTTGCTAGCCCAGCAGACTGGTACAGGAGAGCTGCCCTGCTCAGTGCCAGTCATACATGCCCAGTGCAGGTCTATCTTTCTGCCTGGCTTGGAATGATGCCAGGGCCAGACACAGCCTCCTGTCACACCTGCTCTGGAGAACTGCAGAGACACATGGAGGCAAGGCCCATGCACCAGCATAATCCCCAGCCTCAAACTTTAGGTACCAGGTCTCCTGCCCTAAGTGATCAAGTACACCATGTGTACTTCACAGATGTCTAGAGCTCCTTTGGGTGGTAGTGAAAGGGGTTGTAGGCAGTTTTAATCAGCATAGTCTTTCAAAAAATGAGCACAGGTCTCTTCATAAGCTGGTGGGTTAAGCTATTGGTCTACTTTGATCATGCATTTGCAAGAGAATTGTCCAGAAAAGTTTTCCATAATAGTTTAATTTTGTACTCACAACTGTGGCACATGAATGGCAGCCTCCACAACAAATTGCCATAGCTTTGCAAATCCTATTAAGATTTCTGTCCATCAGAGGGTTTATTTCCCTTTCTCACTAGCATGGGCATGTCAATGATTGTCTTAATAGATCTGAGATCTATCTATACACCTTGCCGCATTCCTGCCTTGACAAGCACTTAGGTTTTCAGTTGTTTATTTTATTTACTACCACTGGTTTTCAACCTCCTCTAAGCTCCTGGCTACACTCTTCCAAAATCATTTCCACTTCATAGTACTGTACATAAACCTCTGTATTATCCCAATAATTCTTGCAGTCTGTTACTCCAATGGCACCTTGATCATCTGACTCTTGAAATGTTTGCAAGTGATCAGCTTTGTTCTCTGGTCACCTTGAACTGCTTGCACACAGCTACTAAAAGAGTTTCCAAGTATATTTGTCTTTCTGGGGAAGTTTGCCATCCAAACACCATTGTTTTTCTAATGCAATTAGAATGGAGCCCTGTTAAAGGATTTTCACACTGGGTAACTCTAGGCTTACCTTATTTACAACCATCACCTCAGTGAGGGGCAAAGGTCCACACAAAATCATCAAATGTTTACATAGCATTATACAATAGGTATTGTCTTTGAAAAATTCTTGGTGTTTTTCCATGCGCTCCTAGTTCTTTATTCATCATTAACTGAAAAGTCTACAAAAGTCCACCTTAATTATTCATCTCCCCTGTCTCATTTTGGCATTTTGGTTCTGCCTCAGAAGTGATGCTTCAGTAGGTCATGTTCCTCCTCCAGTCAAAAAAATTCTAATATCTATGTTCTAAGTCTGACATTTCTTAACACATTCTGTTGAGTCAGCTGGACTGGGGATATACATGGGACCATTAAACAGTCTTCTTTCAGATGTCACAAAGACTGATTTCCAATACCTGTTCTTATTATACTCTTAATACAGTACTCTATTTATCACAATAAACTATCAATGATGTCAAAGTCCTACATGGATATATTTATCATGTTTTCTCATTTCCCTTAACAAGCCCTATGGGGAGCAAGAAGGCCTGAAATCTCCCCATGTTCAAAAGTGGGTCCCAAGGGTCTAACTGCAGTTCTTTCATGACATTTCAGCTCTCTAATTCTCCCTTGCAGGTGTTATAAAGCTCAAGGATGGATTTCAATTCTCAATGGATAGTCAGGAACAGTGCAACATAAGAACAAGGGGCAGGGGCAAGACTTGGAGATAACTCAGATATAATGGAGCAAACTGATAGCCACAACAAGACCTCCATACCAGGAAAACCAGAAGAACAAGTGCTAAATGCAACCCTTTCTAGCAGACACAGTGATGTGTGAGTTAGAATCAACCAGGACACAAGCAAGTCAGCCAGGAGATGCTCACACTTTTGGTCTCTCTTTCAGTAAAGCAAGGATTTCAGCCCCTCTTTTAAAAGTGCTATAAATTTAATAATTTTTTTTTTAAAAAACAGCATTGAAGTGGTATAGCTAGAGATGCAATGAAGTGAAAACTGTCAGCTGTGACAAATTACCCTGCTGCAGAAAACCCACTGATGAAAAGCTCTCCTTTTAGATAAATTCCTTTATAGACATTCCTTTATAGACCCCTGACACATAGGCAGAGTGTCATTTTCCACCACCCCCACTTTTCACATAAGTTTCATAGCATTCTTCCTGGTTGCCTCTGCCTTATACTGAAAGTGTTTACATGTACAGTGGACTTAGCATTGATCTCCAGGCCTCTTTGGAATTACTAAAACAAATTACAAATGATGCAATCTGATGGTATGAAATGAATAACCTCTGTAAATGGCATGGTGTGCGCTAGCCTGTTTGCTGCATTAGTCACACACACACACTTCTGTTCAGCAAAGTGCTGCCAAAAATTCTGACCACACCCAGAAAAAAACATGAAAATATTCCTCCCAGGAAAACAGAAAGCTTATTTTAGTTAAATTTTTAAATGATGTGATGGTCAGCAAACTAGATTTACACTGAAAGAGAGGAAAAAAAAATAAAAGCAGTATAGCCCTCCTTCTTCAAAAACGAATTATAAATCATTCAAAGGGGTTTTTATTTTCTTGGCTATTACAAAAAAATGCAGATAGATGCTGGACGCACATAAGCATATTCAAATTCATGTGTGGATTTAGAGGTAATGGTATGCATAGATATCAGACAAGTGCACTGCGCATCATTAATGTCCCCTTTGAGGTGTTCAGACTGTAAGAACACTGAAATAAAAGAAAAAGAAAAAAGATCAGTCCCGTTAGGTCAGCCCAGTGTCTTAACTTGTAGAGTTGCCAATAAGAGATACTTTGGAAAGACTATAAGAAAGAAAGAAAGAAAGAAAGAAAGAAAGAAAGAAAGAAAGAAAGAAAGAAAGAAAGAAAGAAAGAAAGAAAGAAAGAAAGAAAGAAAGAAAGAAAGAAAGAAAGAAAGAAAGAAAGAAAGAAAGAAAGAAAGAAAGAAAGAAAGAAAGAAAGAAAGAAAGAAAGAAAGAAAGAAAGAAAGAAAGAAAGAAAGAAAGAAAGAAAGAAAGAAAGAAAGAAAGAAAGAAAGAAAGAAAATATAGAGCGATCTTACGCTTCCATCAGTCAAGCAGGGGCTGTGGGGACTTCCTAAGCTAGAGGCTATGTCTGGAGCCCAGTTTTTAATAGCTTCAGAGATACTTACTGCTCAGGTGGTCTCTTGCACAATGGGGAGCTTCACCTTGTAAAGAGCGAAGGAGGAATAGCCCCAGGGGCTGCACTTGGCTGCCGCAGAGAGCTACCACTTGTCCCAGCTTCTCCAGGGAGCCCCCACTTTGGAATGTAATGAGCCCTGGGTTTCTTTGCTGAGACAGCCGACAAAAGTAATTATAACTAATATAAATTGTGGTGATGGACTCCCTAATTCTGTTCAGAGAGGTTATTATACAGCTATTAGACTGCAACAAAACGTGGCCACTACTGATCTGGGGTGGTTTGAATTAATGACCCATAAATGAAAGACACTATATCCTATTAACAGCCTGCCAAGCCATGCCACATCCCATTACTGTGGTTTATTTGTAACCCATCAGAGAGGACCCAATGCAAATCCAGATCTGGAGTTGATCCAAAGCCACTCCAAAAGGCACCTCTACAATTTCTCTCACATGGTACAGCAGTATCTGCCCAGTGCCACCCAGCAGCGGAGCAATGAGGTTCCATGAGGTTTTGTTCACACAGACACATGAAAGGGGCAACGGTGGAGAGGGACTGGTGAGACGTGAAGAGGGACTCAGATCTGCACTTTACAAAAGCATCTGCTGCACTGGTGTCATGTTGTGACATGTAAATACGAGACACCTTAAACTTGCAGCTCTGGTCAGTGTGTGACCCTGGTTTGTAATTCACTGGTTTCGGCTGCCAAAACAGGGGCGAGTCTGGCAATGGCAAGGGTGCAGGTCACAAGTGCAACGTGGGGACAAGCCCTAGCAGGTGCTGCCCATTGTCCCTCTTCCTGATGCTCAACTGGAGCCCGTGGGATCCTCCAGGAAGGTCAAGGCTACCACTACAGGACCTTCCCAGGGCATGTTTCAACCCCACTCCCCACCTACCACACAAGTAAGGAAGTACCACAGTGAAAGCTTCATATTATCATGTAAATTCCAGCAATAAAGTGATTAGGGAATACCAGGAATACCATGCTGGCAGTGAGGTATGATTGTGGGTGACTCTGCCAGTGGTGGCAGCTGACACTGGTGATTGCCTATGGAATAGCCTATGTAGGCTCTGTGCCAGGCTGACAGCCCAGTTGTGTTTTCCTGCAGGTTTTCTTACCTGCTTGCTGCTGGAGACTGCGAGGAAGGACAAGCATATCAGCTGGCTGGGATGATCCTCAAAATAAAAATTAAAAAAATCACCCCTTCCCTCCCTATAGTTCCCAACTGATGTGAAAGGAGGAGAAGGGGGAGAAAAGGCAGTAACTCCCCCCCAGCCCCTTATGGCCCCGTGCCTGAAAGAGCAGCAGCAACAGCATCAGCCGTCTTGGCGTCTGGCTGCAGCCTTGATCCAGTCCAGGCTTTCTGCAGATCCCTACTGGAAGGAAGCCATTTTTCTTGAGTGTATTTCCAAGAAACAGTTGACAGGCTTGGCACAGCTATTCCTGGAAATGTTCAATAGGTCATCTTCTGGAAGAGAGTGCTGACTGATGGAATTGAACAGATCTTGTTCTGCGCACTGCGCACTGCTCGCTCCCTCTTCTGCGACTGCTTGGCATTCGCCTTTGCGTGGTGCCAGGCTCCTGCCACCTTGGCATGTCCCCCACCCCAGCTTCAGAAGTGTACCAAAGCGCCCCACTGGACTCAAGGTGCTGTGAGCTGTATTTCCCTCCTGGCAGTTCCACTGGTGTTGTCCCGCACTGTCAGAACAATTGCTGCATGAAGGTGAACGGTCCCAGACTATAAATCACGGTGCTGGCCCTTTGCACACACAGCGGTGCAGTGGCAAGCTTGTGCATGTACACAGACACACACACACACGCATGCACTTGGCAGCTGGGAGGGTGGCAACACAGCCTGTCTGACCAAACTGTCCCTGCTTTTCCCTGGCTACCCCTCTGAGCTGAGGCATAATCCAGAGACGGGTTTTTAGCTTTTGCAATGTGCTGCTGCTTGCCAGCAGTGAGAAAGCACAGAGTGAAGTCATGCTAGGAGAAAGTTGCTTAAGGTGAGGCATGCCAGCGAGGAAAAAGAAACAAAGATCCCTGTTGGGTGGTTTCTTCAGCGCTTCTCCTGCCTTTAACCTGCTCCTGGTTGTAATTGCCCTGAAGAGATCTATTTCCTTCGCTGATTTTGGGGTGGATACTGGCACCACTTGCTAGCTGAGGAAAAGGTCTTGGACCGTGATCACGGCCCAGCATGAGTCAGGGCAGGTCAGGATGTCTCACTGGCACTCACGCCCAGGGCACGGAAGTTCTGCCATGTGCTGGGGGGTTCTGCAAGCAGGGGCAGTCATCCAGCCTCCCTGGCATCTGTTTACCTGCCTCAGCATGTAGAGAGGGCCAGGGGTTGTTCCCTTGGGGCACCAGCCAGGGAAGAAAGGTACTCCATTTTAGAAAATCATGCAAATTTACTCTCTACAAAGTGCCATAGCCTGGTTTTGCTGTATCCTGCCTGAGCCTGGCTGCAAAGAGATCTGGGTTCTCCCCTGCATCTTAGCTCCAGGGTCAGGCTTGCCCTCTGTCCATGACAGGCATTTGATCCTCATGTTCAGAGGTTTAGTGTGGATGGTTGGGTTTAATACCGACCTAGGTGGCTCCTCATCGTGTTAAAGGATCTTTGCTTGTGCATCAGCACAGCTCAGCAGGTATGTGCTGATACCACCAACAGCGTCTTTCTAATACTCCCTGTCCCATGAGAGGAGCATGATCAGGGCTTGTCTCCATGTCCCTCCCTGGCAGCGTGTGATGGATGAGAGCTGGGAGGGACAATGGAGGTGCAGAGCTGGGATGTGGTGCAGAGAGTCACTCTTGCCTCTGCATCTGGACTGTGGTGATTCTGTAAGTTAAATACTGTCTCTGCCCTGGGTCCCATGAGCTTTTTTCTCCTCTGCAGCTTGTGAATGCAGCTGTTCACTAACATTATTTCTAAATAATGCTCTTCAGGTTCTGTGTTGTCCCTCTTCAACTCTATCCATTAATAATGTGCTTGCTCTCTTCCAGGGATTAAATTTCATCCATATCTGTAAAAACATCAAGACAAAACATACTCGGCTCAAACTGTTGCCAGGGCTGGCACCAGACCCACCGATTCCCCAGGCAGAGGCTCAGGGAAACTGCCCCTCCCCCCTCCTCATATCTTGTATACTTCGTACTGCAGCATGATTTCCCCTTTATTGCCCTCTCCTTGATTCCCTGTGTCACAAAACTCGTCTTTTCTACACTGTGGGTTCCTAAGACTAGCTCAGCATAAAAGTGCAGAGGTGTTTTAAGACAGGAAAAATGAGGACTGGCAGATAGTCTTTGTGCTAGCAATGCAAACAGTGGTGAACCTGCAATAGACACTCAGTCCCCACACCTCAGGAGCACACAAACTTCCCATGCATTATTAGATGTTGCAAGTCTTCCCCTTTGAAAAATTTAAAGCATTTTTTTCAAGGAGAAAGTAAAACCACTGCCCGTTTCTGAGTTAGCAGTGAAGTCTGAAGAGGGACTAAGCTGGGCTCACAGTCACTGGAGAACTCAGGCCACTGACTCCTTACTAGAAGCCTCCCAAAGACTATGGCACTCATGGTTTTTAACCCCATTACAAACGCAGGGATCAGCTGTCAAGTTTAGCCCAAAACAAAGACTTTCCCCAAAGCTGGGGGAGGCTGCGAAACGAAAGGTTCATCGTAGAGATTTTTTTTCAAAGGAAGAAAGTTGTAGTCTTTCTAAACAGAGAGTAGGAACACATCTTGACTCTTTAGGCTTTGCTCTCTCCATCCAAAGCGTGAGACTGAGGAATGCTTCTTCCATAGACACCCTTCTACTTGTGGGTGTAGGTTCCTGCTCCAGCACGTCAGGATAAAAGTCATGCCTGTGACTTTCCTCCCTCTTTTCCTTGCCCCAGCCTCTCATCTGCTGAAGTTAACCCCAGGCATACACACACCAAAGACCTACTGCTATATTTATCTAAAATGAGCTCACCATGGAGTGCACTTGCTCTGCAGCATTGACAAAGCTGCGTTTTTCCAAATCTATGCTTTCTAATCCTTTTTGGATGCATCAATAAACATCTTAGATCATCATTTGTTACTAACTTAATTACTGGTTGTCAACACTCAGCAAATATTTCAAACAGCCAACACTGGGAAACACCCTGTCATATACATTACACAAGACAAGCTCTTGAAAAAAAAGGTTTCTAGAATAAAAAAGGAGTCATTCATAGGGACACTTTTCAGGGACCTTGCCTCCTAGCAGGTGGACATACAGGAAAATGTGCAAAAATCTTTTATCCACCATTTATTCATTCATACAGAAAAAGCTTCTCAGAGACTAGTTTTCAGATGGGCACCTGTGTGAGCAGCTGCTGTGCCTTCCCCGGGCCCTGGGGCTCCCAGTCCAGCAGGGGAGGCTGCAGCTCTGCGCTCCTCTGGGCAGGGCAGTGCAATGGGAGGACCACCTGGAGCTGGTGGCTTTGCAGGGCCATGTCAAGCTGAAGACTACACCTTTCACCTGACCTTCAAGACGCCACTTCTTTAAGGTGAAACTTGCCAAGTCTGCATGAAAAACAGTTTATAACCAAATGCAAGTAAGCTGGGGTAAGAATAGGGAAGGGATGTAGCAGAAACATACAAGCTGGGTTTTTCTGAGTAGCTGCAGAACCTCTTCTCCTCTGGCTGAGAAAGAAATCCTAGCTTACAGTTTGGGACAGGATTCACGTGTATATTTTTTAAATCATAGAGTGCTTATTAATAGAAAGTGCTTTCCTTCCCTAAACCTAGATTCCCTATAGCTCGGTGTCTGCTGACTGGCAGCTAACAGTCAGTGTTGCTTTGTTATTTCTGTTCAGAGTAGTGGTTTATTAGTAGCTATTAAGAAACGTCTCTTCCATTTTACTTGCCTTTGTATCTCCTCACTGTCTGGCCAGCTTGTGGCTGATAATTCTCAGTGACTCACAGACAAAATCTATTAAAAAAAAAACCCAACAAACCCTAAGCAGTGACGCACCAGATGTGCAGTGAAATTTTAAAAACATGCTATGACTTTTTAGGAATACATGCAATTAATATTAAACAGATGCCTGAAGTTTCCTGCACAGCTGTTTCTCTATTACGTGTCATGACTTTTAATGGCACAGAGGTGAGACACACAGACATGAGGAAATGCAAGACTATTCCAAATTCAAGCTTTTAAAATTCTAGCAACAAAGAGGGGAATAAAATAGAAAGCCAAACCACCAAACCTCTCATAAGGCACAAAATGGAACATTTTTGCTTGAGTGCTTCACAAAAGCAGACAGTGATGTATCTCAGTCAAGGTAACATATATGATCTACTGCTTGGTAGTTTATCACCTTTGTTAGGCACTCTTGTCTCTGCTGGCTCCCTCCAAAGTATCTGTTTTCATAGCAGAGTTCCACTCTGTGTTTATACACAGCGAGGATTAGAACTGGATTACAAGGCAGCATTTTGTTCCAGAATCCCTCTTGCTGTGTGTGAACTGTTTATACAAACCAAGTAGGTCTTTTTCCAAGGAAGCTTGTCTACCAAGCTTCAATTTCCTTTTATTGGATACATGAGCCATTTATTACCCCCCCTGAAAGGCCTCCCTGAAACTCACGTTGTCAGGACCTCCACAGCTGGTGAGGTGGCAGCATTTCTGTAGAGGCCATCAGTGTTGGCAGACAGAACCACTACAGGCTGAAAGCACCTTGTCTCAAAAATCAGGACTTTGGGCTGGGATTGATTTAATCTTACATGAGGGATGGGGTTAATCTCAACTAATATACCCACCCACAGCTGAGCTAGTCATCAGTTATTGTCACTGGGATATGATTTCATCGCATCCTAGCAAAAACATAAGCAAAGGCAGATGAATTGCACACAAAAGGTGTCTGCTTCTCTCTCTTGACTACAGAATGATGTGACAAGGATCAGTTCTGGTGTAGGTGTCTCTACAGTAGATGTCTAAAGCTAGATGGATCCTTCTCTGGCTTTCTAATGTTAAATGGTTGGCCAAAGCAAGTCATCTATGTTCCCTTGATAGCCAGTGGAAAACAGATCCCTCCAGAAGATGTCAGCAACATCTCTATAACAGGTGGGTTGAGCTGCCTGCCAACAGTGTCCATCTTCATTCTACTGTCTGTGGGAAGAAACCCAGGCTACATGCCTGATCTTTAGCCAGTGAAAGCTAGAAGGGGTGAAGTCAGGTGTTCATCTCATAGGGTTACTTTGCTTCAGGATCACACGCTCACCCATGAGCTCAGTAAGACCTCAGCTCATCCTTTGGCTAGCATGTTCCAAATGCATTGATGCTTTTGTGTTTCCTCAGATATCTTTTCTGGCTCCAGGATTAAGCAGTTACAGTGACACAGGAAAGCCTCTGGAGGCTATGTAGCTTCACCCCAGGCACCCTACAGGCCCTTACCCATAACATCAGTTCCACTTCTCACCTACTGCCCTCTCACTTAAGCAGCTCTTTTGTGCCCCCACATTCCTCCAGCAGCAGCTACTACCACTCCTTGTGTCCCTTTGGAGGTTCATTATAATTCTGATATTTGCTCTCTCGCTATTCATCGTGCCTTCTGTGGGGACCCACAGCCAGTTTATCAGCTACCAGGAGCATGCTTTCTGGGCTGAAAAGCAATTTCCTTTTCTCCTCTTATTGCAGGAGCCTAAGAAGGATTTGATTTATGCCATCAGTTTTAGATTTAAAAATCTTCAGCTTCACCTAGGTACATTTCCTGGAGATCGGCAATGCTTAGTATAGTAAGCATTTAGTAATGCTTAACAGATGAGCAATTCTGTTATGCCATATGATCATTTCTTCTATACTAGGTCTGGATTTTTCCTACCAAGTTAGTTATAGCTATTGTCAAATGGTGCCATTCATCTTTTCCTCTTTCTCTTACCGTGTTTATGCTCCCAGGAGAGTTCACAGTAGCAAATGTGGGAGTCCTTCAATGTTCCTTCTGATCAGGTGCACTTCTGCCTTTACTTTAGTGCGGCACTCTTACTTTGTTGTCGTAATGGCCCTTAAAGACATAAATATTTTCCAACATGCTCAAGTACAGGAGAACACAAAAGCAAATACTGGCTTTTAAATTAAAAACATGGCTACCTGCCAGGGGAAGTGATATTCACCACCACATTGATAGCTGAAACTCAATGGGCCACACTCATTGTTGGTGGGTTTCTTCTGGGCTCATCAGAAGTATGAGCCATCATGGTCCACCAGAGGATCCATGAAAACTTGTACTTATGATGTCCATGGTGGGGCAGGCAGGGTGGAAGGGTCATAAGTGTGGGTTGGGCTCACTTCAGGCACACAGAGCAGCACCTTGAGTAGCAAGCAGGAGCACGGGACCTAGAGCTCACACATTCCTCTTCTACAAGTTGGGAACAGGTTTCCCAGAGAGATGGTAGATGCCCCATCCTTGGCAGCCTTCAGGGTAAACCTGGATGGGGCTCTGAGAAACTTGGTCAGTCTGAAGATGTCCCTGTGCATTGCAGGGGAGATGGACTAGATGACTCTTAAAGGCCCCTTCCAACTCATATTACTCAGCTCAAGGTAACTTTTTTATAACATTTATGAGAACAACCTGCATTTCTAAGACAAGACATTCAGGAGATGTTTTGAAGCAGCTGATGTTTCTATTGACTTATTTTGTTTCCCAAGGAACCAGACGTTTCACTGCCAGCTTCTTGAAGCAAGGTTGTGTGTCAGCTCACAGCCCTGCACCAGAGCCAGGTGCAGCAGGCAGGTTTCTCTAGTCAAGGGATCCTGACTTTCCCATGATACTCTCCAGTCCCACCAAAGATGCACCCAGTGGCTTGGATGGTTAAACACATTCCAAACCTGGGGCTCAAATGCCATCAGGAGGCCTTGGATGGGATGGTTGATCCTCTTCATCCAGCCCTGCATAGTGTATGCTCCAACGTTGTCCTGGTGCTAGTGTTCGTCATGTGGGGAGGCAGTGATGGTCACACGCCCCTCGGGCAGCACTGCGTGGGCAGCAGCTGTGACCAGAAGTGTTTTCTGTTGGCTGTGCTTGGCCAGGAGCCTGCTGGCACCTCTTTTAGGTGACGACTTTGCTTCAGTCACTCATGGCTTGTCACCTTGCCAGGATGCACGCCTCATGGGATTAACTTTTGGAAATCGCAGCTGTGTGCCCTGTGAGCAATGTCCCTTCTAGGAAAGCACATTAAACATGGAGCCAGCCCATCAGCTCGGTTTCAGGGTGAAATCTGATGAGTTGGTTGTGTCTGCCTGGGAAAAATTGAAAAACAGAGAAAGAATAATCTTACCTGCTGTGGCATCTGCTGGTGTCAGGGGACACGTCTTCCAATATGCAGCCTCATGGCAGAGATGGGGAGTCAGCAAGCAGGGATCTGGGGCACCGCTGAGGATGGGTGGTGCTGCAAGTAAGCCCTCTGGGAGCTCTGGAGCTCATTCCTTCCTCTCCTGATCTCTTCTTTCTTGTCTTTTACACGCTCACACACACATGTCCCTCTCTGACCTGTTTGCTGTTCTGTCTATACCAGGGGTCCGGGGGCTGACTCACCAGAGCCCTAGGCTGTCGTGGAAATGGAGAAGCTGACAGCCCATGACACAAAGCCCAGTCAGCAGTTGAAACAGAAAAATCACAGTCCTCAAATTCACAACAGGCTCGTCAGCCAGACTCAGGGCTTCCTTTCCTGTCTGGTTTTCTTCAGATATTTGCTATTACTCTTGCCTGCTTCTGTGATGTCGCTCTTGCTCTAGATAGTTAATTTCAGGGGTTTGGAGTTGTGAGCTTTTTTCCCAGAGTCCTGTGGGACCCAAATACTTGGTGCTGAGTGAGAAAACCAGGGTATATCACAGAGGAAAACCTCTGATCACCTCCTCAAGGTGCATGTCAACACACTTTGACCCGTGGCTGAAAAGCACACCCATGCTTCTCGGAGCTCCCTCTGCTCTGCAGAGGTTTCTGTTGCTCCACCCAGCTCGCCATGGCCATTTGCTCAGACAGCAAACCCCAAGCATGCATTAAGTAAATAATCTTGGGCTCACTATCCCTTCATCTAACTCCACTCATCAGAAGTCTGCATCACTCTACAAGTTGCAGCCTGAAGTGGTTTCTCAAATGTTGCAAAGCCAGGACCAGCAATAGAGAGGAAGAATATGTAATTAACTGAGGTTCATTTCACATGCAGACATCAGACTCGACAGCACAAAGAGTCCAGCACAAGGCAAGTAAAATTCCTTCAGAAGGTTTGATTTCCCAGGTCCCTACGTGGCTTGTTTGTTAATACTGAGATTTTTCTCAGAAGTCTTTATTACCCAGAACAGGGGTGTGTTCTGATCGCATGCTGCTTCTTGGAAATTACTGGGAGGCAACTTACTGGGAGGTAATTCTAGATGGGAATCTGAACAAAAGGTGTTGCTCAAGCATTTTGAAGGATAATTGAGCACTTGTTATGCAGTTTGTTTAATAACCTGAAAAATGGATCCTTATCAGGACTCTCCACATGCTCTTGTTATTCAATTGTTTTCTTATTTAAACGAGGCCTTGCAAATGCAACCATAAAAATAAAACTACCTCAAAAAAAAAAAAAAAAAAAAGTCAGTATAACTGAAGTTTTCCTGCTTAGATAATTGAAAGTAATACTTTCCTGTTACTATGCCTCTATATTCTCTCATTTACGGGGCTGATGGGTGTCCATTGGGCTTTCAAGAGCAGTTACAGTGCCGTTCCTGTTAAGGTGCCATGAAGGCAAATGCAGTTGTCAGCTCATCCTGACCAGCCTCAGCTAAGGAGGAACACTTGCAGCCCCTTCCTAGAGTTCAAACTGGGAAGCATCACTGTGCTGATGGAGAAAGTATCACTAAAAAAAATCAAAATTAACATGAAAGAAACGTAAGATATGTCTGCTTTCCGAGGAATGGTGTTCAGTGTGGCTAGAGAAATGCCCCTACTCTAGCTTGTGGGGATAATCCAAAACTAATAGTGCGAAGATGGAAAATTAGAGTCAATAAAAATAAAATAGCTGATGCTTGATATCACAGTGAACAGCAACGTGCATATGTCCCAGCTACCAGAAGAGTCTGCATATCTTAAAAGTCAGAGAGCTACTACTGAGGCTCACATCTGAACTATATGACACCAGGCAGGCTGATTTACAGCTGTTGAATGGTCCAGTACGAACATCTTGATTACAGGACAAAATTCACTCCACCAGCACAGAAATCAAACCAAGAAGCAAGTGCTGGATCAGTTTCAAATTTAAGGTGGGGGGAAAAAAGGTATTATTAACCATAAAATAACTCTGACACTGGAAATATGTATCTTCAACTATGAAAACTGTCTATGGGATCTGCACTTAAGCAGTGCTCTCAGATAAGGTGTTGACCTATCCTGCCCCAAGCCTGTTCACAGAGGGGACTCTGTCATGCAGAAACAGGACTTTGGGCAGTTAAATATTATGCCTAGACATACATTCCTCAAAAAGGGCCATGACAGCACGCACAGGACAGAGTAATAATTAGCCAGTCAGTGAAAACAGTCTCTGAGCGTATGCTGCAAGATGCTGCTGAGGACGTCTCTGTGTTCTCTCACTGTGAATGAGCTTGCTGCTGATGTGGAGGAGGTCTGGGTGACATCCCAGGAAGATGACGGCCTTTATGCACACATCATGTGAAAATTAAAGCCAGTCATGGGAAAGCACAGTGCCTAATCTGTCCTCCCAGGGTCTAAAGGATTTGTTCTTTTCTGGGAAGAGGGTAGTTCCAAGACCTTGGCCCATTCAATCCTCTGTGCCCTTTTCTAAGTCTGATAGCAATGGCTGGTTCTGAGTAGCTCAGGTGTGAAAACTGTAAAAAAAAGAAGAAAATCCACAGACTGCCACTAGGTTGTGGTTCTTTTGGGTCAACAGTTGATTTGGATCCTTGATCTCAAGGTGGAAAACTCCATGAATCTATTAACAACGTCCTAAGCCATCAAATCCCTCCTCTTAGGGGATAATTCAGATGCCAGAACCCAAAATTATCTTGGTTTTGAAGACACAGCAATACCCGTTGCTGAATAGCACCACTCCTCTCTTCTTTTGCCTTTCTCATGATGCCTACTTTGAAGTGAATAGCACAAAGTAGCACTTGAGGCAGTGGAAAAGAGGACCCCATAACCTAGAGTGCTTACTATACACACAAAACCCCCTTCCCTTTTTATTGTCCCACATCCATAAAGACTGATTTTCAAAGGGAGGTAGTAAAAGGACCATGCTTCATCAGGTTCCAATTAAAGAAGGCCTAGTCCAAAGCGCACTGAAGTTAATAAGAGACTTTCTGTCTCACTGCTGTTAGGGCTTGGACCAGATATCAGTGTCAGAAATGGTATCTGTAACACATGCAGATGTTTTAATGGAGTAACTGCTGCAGGAGTGCCGGGAATTTTCCTACATCATTATCAGCCATACTGACCCTTTAGTTCTCTCCAATAGCTTCAAAGGGGAATTGGCAAATCATCTTCTTTTCACAACTATAATGCTAGGTACAGAAGTGAATTCTGCTAAAACACATCCTTCTCTTTTTGATCTGGAAAGATGTTTTGAAAGATTATTTTTATTTCCTCCAAATGTTCCTATTTTGAGGAAATCATTTAGAAAATCCACTGTATTCAGACAAAAAGAAAAAAAACAAACCCAAAACACAGGATTTATTTTTAGGTCTACTTATCAGGTGACAGATAAACACTTTGAAAGTCAAGATTCTTTTCATTTAGTGAAATCTGGAAAAAAACTTTTGAAAATTCATTGAAAAGTCACAAAACTTTTAAGAACTGCCTTTTCAGCTCTACTTTTCTATGCCTTGGCATTTGTCTGTGGCTATAGAGGATATAGAAGCTTATAAAGAGTTTAACTCTCAGAGATTGTTTTTCCTTCCAGTAAGAAACAAAATTGGTAGCATGACCACATTTAGCATCAGATGAGTGTGCCTTTTATGTTCTTTGAATGGAATATGACTTTGTTTATTTTTACAGCCTTTTGCAAAACGCTTTATTCCATAGATCAATGGCTGTCATATGTCTCAAGATGGAAATTTCCCCTGCATCACCAGGGAGAGGCAGCTCAAAGATGACTGCATTTTCATTTCACTCTACACTCTAGCCACTCTTCAATGCAGCCTAAAGCCTCCTTGACATGCTTCTGCCCTAAGGAGATCCCTCCTTTGTGATCATCCAAGCAGTTTTATACAGGTGGGAAGAAGTGCTCTTAGAGCTTGCCTATTGCTGTGCTAGGAGTCCATCTATACTTTCAGAGTAAAAAACAGCTTTTATAAAGCCTGGTTACCACATAGGAGGGTTAAATGAGATCTCAAAGCCTCCTTTAAAGACCAAGGAAGAAAATCAATTACTGCTTCTACCGAGGACTAGAAGTTAAACTATCCATTTCAATGGAAATTCCACCAGGGGCCACCTTTACTCTTTCCTTTCTCAGGGCTCCTAAACGCTACCACAAATAAGCAGATAGCAATAATACCGTTTTCACTAGGAAGGCTTTTTCAGCATTGGTTAAGAAACCCAGACATATCAGAGAGCAGTTGGTGCTGGCTAACCTTTTCCCCTGAGACCATGCGCTAACCTGGATTCATCATGTGCCTTGCTGCAAGCCATGAGTAACGGAGGAGGGATGAGTCCTTGTTGGAGGTTCCCCTTGGCTGTAAGCCTGTTCTGTCCATCAGTCCTCGGGGCACAGTGGACAGGGAGGGCAGGAGCCCCTGCACAACACCCCTGTTGTCATCCAAACTGGTGGTCCAAGGGAGCTGAAGCAAAGGGAGAGGATAGGGAAATTTGTTCACTGAGTTGCCTCATTTCTGAACAATACTCAAGTCATAGCCTTGTCTATGAGGGAGATTTAAATAAATAACATTTGGTCCCAAATTAACCAGAGAATAATAAACCTTTTGGCTGTCCTAAGAGAGAATAAGAGGCCTTGCTATACATCTGAAGAATTAAATTGTCTTAATTGCATCCTTGTGCAAAATAAAGCGTTGCATACAGAAGAAATATTTTTAAGTGAATGGAAAAATCCACTTGGTTAAAGGAATACTACTGTCAAGTTAAATGTGTCCTTGCATTTGTGTGGTGCAAAAACAAGCTTTAATAACACTGAAGAGTCTAGTAGGAACATTTCCATGAATTTCAAAGTAACAGTAATGGAAATAATCTCATAAAAAAAGTAGACGTCTCCCTTCAATATTTGCAGCTCAAGTATTAGAGCATTAATTTAGGGCCTGGGAATGTGAAAGTAACTATAAATTATGAACTAAGTGCTTTGTTCTACAACATGAGAGACCAGGTTTTAAATTCCTTGTTTAGCTGTGGCTCCTGTAATTTCAGCAGCACTGCTGAGATGCAGAATTCAGCCCACCTAAAGACCAATTTAAACAGAGAAATTATATGATATAATACTCACTCATCAGGTTTCCAGCAGCTCATAGTAGATAGATACATAGAAGGATACCTGACTTATAAGGAAGGTTTCTTTGGTATGACACTTCATACCTACTCCAGGCTATTTTCTGAACCATTAAAAAGACATAAATAAATTATGTATGGATAACCTGACATTGGTCTTATGAATGAAGAACATCAGATGCAAAGTTCACCCAAATAAGAAGGTAGCAGGGTCCCATGAGTGTGCCTATTACACTGCTTTACTCCCTGGACTGGTTGTGTTCCAGGAGCACTGTGCTCATTCTATGTTAACTGGGGATGACTCCCATGGAGACTGGTCTGTGTTAAGGCTTGTTCTGTGCTGGATAAGAACAAGATGAGGCAATTGCCAGCTTCTTCCAACTCATCTTTTCAGTTTCTTCTGCTCCCCATCTCCAGCTTTTTGTTCCTTCGAACTGCTGCCAGAGATGTCGCTTTGCCCCTTTTCCCTGACATGCAGACCGTGCTCCTACCCATCTCATTGGCTGGATCACTTCAGAGTCCACAATACCTATGCTGGGCTGCACTCATGCCAAATGTCTATACACCTGTGTCACATTAAACAGGTGAGATTCTAGTAGGTGGCTAAGGAGACCCTCCCAGCATGTCACGAGATTAAAAATCTCAGACTTGGTTGATGGTTTATGATTAAAGGATGATGTGTTTGTCCTTATATGTGGTTTTGCCACAGGTCAGAATCCAGTTACCTGTGAGAACCTCCTTAGAGACTGATATTCACAATGTTAATGAAGGCAACCACTTGCAGCAAAGCTAGTCAGAGGGACACTTTTGCACTGCTGGAGGCAGTAAGTCATTTAATTCAAGTGACAGATAAAAACAATTTTGGAATTGCCTTGATAAATCCACTGTTGCATTAGCACTTATAACTGGTTAACAAGTAGATATAAAGCAAGTAACAGTAAAAACTTGAGTTAGTAGTTATTTTCCGGGGGTAACATCTGACGGAGTCAGAGGTGCATGATTCTTACCAAGACATTTCTTCTTGGTGGAGGAAGAGAGGTCCAGGCCCATCAACCCGTCCATTGGATAAGGTGGTTTAAATTTTATACCTGTTGAAAACATTTCAGCACCTTTCGGTGAGGCATGGCTAAGTCAATTATTATGTGTTGACTGGACCTTGGCAGGGCCACTAGTGTTTTTAGGACCTGGGACTTGTTCATTCCCAGTGGTTTCAAGGCAGGGAGCTCAGTACGTGCTTTTGGGTTTTTTTATCTGAAGTAACACGAGGCTGGGACACATTCAACTCACCCCAGGTACCACTTAGTTGATATGAATGTGAGACCACCACCTAATCTATCTGCTTTACCAGGTGCAATTGTCTGGCACTGGCCTTTCCTTTTGCCAACCATCTTTTTTTGTAACAATCAAGCTTATTTTTCAGGGTCTAATAAATGTATTATACCTCAACCTGATGTAGGATAGATTTCAACTGAAACAAAGAATATGCTGTCAGTAAAGCATCATGAAACAGAAAAATAAATAATACAACAGCATAACTTGATTTGCATTATTTGGAATTTGTTGATAGGCTTGAACTCTGTAAGCAGCCATATCATATTTATGATTAGTTAAGATCCGAGTGAGGTATAACAGGATCACAACTGACTGAAGGTCAAAACTGTATACAGAAGATTAAAATCAAAAGATCACCAGATCACTTTGGGACAAGCAGGAGCTAATCCTGCCAGGATATGTTTTCTGTTTCCGTGCTTCTGAAAGTCAAGGCAGACAGGATTTCCTTAAAATCTCTTTTTCATTCCTAATTTCCCAGATGTCTTCCAAAATCTGAGTACAGGAAGAATTTTTTTAAAAAAAGGCAGTAAAGTTCATTCTTGCCCCAATAAAGACTTCTGACAAGGCTGTTTAGCTGTTAAATTATATGGGGCAGATATTGTAGGACGGGAAGTTACTTGGCAATGACTTTGTAGATGAAACAGGCTACCGCAAATTGCTCATAAATAAACTTGGAAATTCTGTATCCAGATTTTACTCCTCATTTACTGTACAGCAAACTGTTCAGAGAGAAGGAAAATGTATTCTGCTTCTTATCATCAGGCCTCAGATAGCAGCTAGGCTCATCCTTGCCTTTGGATACATATCCTGTGGAATGATCCCCATTTACTCAGCCAGCAAAAACCTCAGTTTCTTCCAGCAGGAAGAAAATCTCCTTGATAGGAAGGAAGGAGGAGAGAAGGCCAAGTTTTACTCTTCTTTGGGATAAATTCTAATCATCGCTGGTGGTACAATTACAGCCGGCAAAGACCTGAGGAGAGGAGTCTTGAAGTTGCCCTCATTAGGTGCAGAAAAGCTGGGAGAAAGCAAGTGAGTCTGGTGAGTGGCCTAAGGTGGAAGCAAAGCAGTGAGGAGTTCATCTTGACCATAAAGGAACTCTAAGCCCTGTTGGGCAATGTGGTGGTCAGAGAAAGCTGCCTTTGGACACTTGACCTAAGTGTAAAACTTCCATGATACACAATTGTCCCTGCCTATCTTCTGGTCACTTTTCTGCTGCATGTCTTTCCCGAGAACTCCCCACCCATGCTATGCTACTTTTCCTTGCAGAAACCTACATTCATTAAATAATAGCGGGAGAAATCCTCACAGGCTCACTAAGTTTCTGTTACTTCCACACAGGGCCAGTTTCAAAGGTAGACTAAGGTGGCAGCCATCTATCCTACCAAGAAACTGTATGTACTTAAAAATTTTATAAATGTGAAATTAGCCACCTGCAATAACTGTTGTTCAATTATTAAATTAGTAACAGTGATTATTCTCATTTCTTGCTGGGATATCAGGGAACTAGCACGGAGCAGCAGTAAAAAAGGCTCCTACACAGTTCAGAAAATAGGCTAAAGCAAGTGTTGCTCCTGCAATGAAACCAGAAACCTTGCTGAACTCACTGCAGGGCCTCCTGCGTGCAAGGACTTTAAGTGTCACCCTATATCCCCACTGGAATAGTACAAAAACGAACAGGAAAGAGTGATCCATTTTTTAATGCCTGCTAAAAATTAATCTGGCATGAAAAGTATTACAAGTCACAAGACGCCACAGAAAACTGTAATGTTTAAGCTTAATAAAACCACAGTTCCCAATCCCATATTTTTCCAGTGTGAGGCGTCAGATCTTCAACATACATTTCAGTGAATCCTCTTTATTTAATTTAATGAAGTACTTGAAAGCTCCAAATCAATAGCAAGGCTTCACTCAAGCATGTACTGTATCACAGAAGGATCCACTTCTTCTGCCATCAGACTGGCTTGCAGACTTTGAAACGTTGCTTTTTTCCCCAAGCGTTGCCTCCACAGGACAAAGGCAGCTACCATCTGCGACTGCAGGTTGTGAGGGTGATTGACTTTACATCGATAGATATCACTATGGGACAAACCCAAGCACAGAACTACGTGCTCCCATTCAGGTCCCAGTCTCCTTGCAAGCTTGTTCAGCTGCTGATCTGTTGGTGAAGTCTTCAAAATAGATGGTGCAATTTCAGTTATATCTGTAAAAAATGAAAAAGAAAATGCGTATATATGTCACTAGGCAATGCTGCAAATATTAATGTAAGCCCTTGGCAAAGAAGAATATAAGCAAAGCTGCTGAGGTGAAAGAATTAATTAATTAAAGAAACAGCATACTTAGTGACCTAGAAAAATTAAGTGCATAATCAATGAGAAGATTAATTGGAGGATAACTAATGCACAGTGAATAATACTTGGGAGCCTTGATGGTTTTGGGCATCAACAACCCAGATATCAAAATTCTACTCCAAAGTCAAGACTTCCAAAAGTAACAGAGTATAGATTTGGAGGCAGTGAACAACAAAGGTTTCAAAAAATCATGCTTCCAGCAGCCATGACTCTCAGAAATCAGTCTGCTTGTACCAGTATGATATAGCGACAAATGACAAATATGGGACCAATGATACCATATTAATCCTATTCTGTGACCTGTTTATACACTTCAGAAATAACTTTGATTCCTTAGTTAATGAGTATCATCCAGTTTCTTTGATGAGGGCTGTTTACAGGAAATTCTTCTTCCTTCTAAAATGTTACTTATACTTTATGCCCAGTCACTGGACTTCAGTAAAGCCTTTGACAGTTTCTCACAGCATCCTGCTTAGGAAATTGGCTGCCTCTGGCCTGGACAGGCACACCCTCTCCTGGGTGGAAAACTGGTTGGATGGTCAGGCCCAGGGAGTGGTGGTAAATGGAGTTAAATCCAGCTGGTGACTGGTCACAAGTGGTGACTCCCGGACTCAGTGCTGGGTCCAGCCCTGTTCAATGTCTTTATCAATTACCTGGATGAAGGCATTGAGTGCACCCTTAGCAAGTTTGCAGAAAACACTAAGCTGGGTTGAAGTGTTGATCTACTGGAGGGTAGGGAGGCTCTGCAAAGGGATCTGAACAGGCTGGACTGCTGGGCTGACACCAATGGCATGAGGTTCAACAAGACCAAATGCCAGGTCCTGCACTTGGGGCACAACAACCTTGGACAGTACTACAGACTAGGAGAAGTCTGTCTGGAAAGGTGCCTGGAGAAGAAGGACCTGGGGGTGTTGATTGACAATGGCTGAACATGAACCAACAGTGTGCCCAGGTGGCCAAGAAGGCCAATGGTATCTTGGCTTGTATCATAAATGGTGTGACCAGCAGGTCCAGGGAGGTTATTCTCCCTCTGAACTCGGCACTGGTGAGACCGCTCCTTGAATCCTGTGTGCAGTTCTGGGCCCCTCACCACAAGAAGGATGTTGAGGCTCTGGAGCAAGTCCTGAGAAGAACGGCAAAGCTGGTGAGGGGGCTGGAGAACACACCGTATGAGGAGTGGCTGAGAAAGCTGGAGTTGTTTAGCCTGGAGGAGAGGAGGCTGAGGGGAGACCTTATTGCTCTCTCCAGCTACCTGAAAGGAGGTTGTAGAGCGGAGGGAGTTGGCTTCTTCTCCAGTGACAGGTGATAAAACAAGGGAGAATGGCCTCAAGCTGTGCCAGGGGAGGTTCAGACTAGATATTAGAAAAAAAAAAATCACAGAAAAGAGTCACTGGGCAGTCGAACAGGGTGACCAGGGAGGTGATTAAGTCACCATCCCTGGAAGTATTTAAAAGATGAGTGAATAAGATGTTCAGGAACATGGTTTAGTGGCAGACAGGAATGGTTGGACTCAATGATTGAAGGGGTCTTTTCGAATCTGGTGATTCTATGATTCCGTGATTCTACATATGGCAATCTTGTCTGGAGGAGACCAGCTTTGAGGTCCTTTCTTCAGTTTGAATGAACCTATAAGCGTGGTTCAGGTGAACCGAAATGAATAGGACATCAGCACTGGTCCCCAGTACAAATTATGCATCCTTATCCCACATTCCAGTGATAGCAACACTCCTAGAAACCAGCATGTATGGGCTACAGTCTCATTCACCTGACCTCCTTGAAGCTGTTTTCAGGAGAGTGTAAGGAAGTCCCATGTGCTCTCAGAGATTTCTGCCCTGTGTCTATTGGTGTTGCCCAAGTACCCAGCATATCCTGGAATTCACTCTTCATCTGAGAAGATGTTTAGCTGGTATCTGAGTCATAGAGGATAGGGTCAAAACAACTACTGAAATAGTTTTCATAGGAAACATTAAGGTACCTGTAATTATCAGTGGTAAAAATATCTCAGGGACTGAAGTATTCCTTACAATGCAAGTGACTTCTTTGTGTATTCCCTGTGGTAATTGATTTTTTTTTAAAGAACGACAATACAAACAGTGGTAATAGCAGAGAGAGAATATGGTGCTATTCAGAAACATGCAGGATGGGATCCACCTCACCAAACTACAGATTGCCCCTCCAGAACTAATTATACTAGGATTAATTATTGCTACAGAGAGAAACAGGCTCTTCTAGAATACAGTCCATCTCAGAAGATGTTTAAAATAAACAGATTAAACACTCCTCTAAATGTGTGCATTTCTCTCCATTGACTGTAAAAGGAGTGCTAGGTACAAGCGTAGATGTTGATGCTGTAAACACCGAGTGTTGGTGAAATGATTCTCTACCTATAAATTCAAGCCACTTACTAGTTGCTTCAAAAAGGTGCATTTAGAAAGGCAATATAAGATATCTATAAAGCATATTTGCTCTTCCATACCCTTTGCAATCACAAGCTGAAATGAAAGGTCAATGCAGCCTGCAACTGCTGCTCTACTTTTGTTGGTGAAGATACTGCACCAAAACAAAGCAAAAATATCCCCAAGAAGATGCTAATTTTAGTCTGTTAGTCTGAAGCAGCAGCCTCCCTGCAGAAGAGTCGCTTTGCAAAATCTAATTTATAGCTCCAATATCATGCTCACAGTCTCCACTACAGCAATACTAGAAAGCACCACTCCTTTATTTTATCAAAAGTAATTGTTTTTGCATAGAATACCCAGAGCCTGCAAACGTTTGTACAATTTAAGCCAAATCAGGCGTAAGTACTATACAAAGCTGCTTTGAGTAAAGGGAAAATTGCTTTCTGAAGAGTATTTTGGTCCCTTTGATCTTTCTGTCTCCAGATTGCCAGAGAAACCCGGGTCAAGCGGCTGGTTCGGGAACAGGGCAGAAGATGCATGGCTCCTGAAGAAGGCTGAGCATTACTGGTGGGGGTATCACATACATGTGATACCAACTCCATAGGTAATCAGGATGAGGGAGTGCCTTTCACAAAAGTAAATATTTGATAATATCTAAAATTTAAAAGAAATATAGCTACACTGTCTTGTCACCAACACTGCTTTTTGATGTTAAACCCTTGCATTGGCTTATGGTCAGCTATGGAGCAAAAAGCAGTGTGCCCAAAGGAACATTATCTGCCAGCCTAGACTTTTTGCTCTCCTGCTGGAATTTTTATGCTTCATTAGCAGAACGATTTTATGATACAGAAATGTGATCAAGCAGGGAGGTCTAAAGTAATACATGTCAGCTTGTCCATCCAGCTTTTGATATTAGGCAGATTTTTTTTACTACAAGTATCTTGCCTTCAGCCTGTTATCAGCCCTCTAGTAAGAAAAAGAATAAAACCCATCCAGGAAATCTTTTCATCTTAGGCTAGCATCTGAGTCTAATATGGATGCAGAAAATTCTGGGACAGAAGCCAAATGTTAGATTTAATGCAAAGGACTGTTATTTTAGTCCCATTTTATTTTCTGTGGTATCTTTTTTTCAGCTCTGATACAAAGTCACTGGGGAAAATCTGAGACAAGTATTACATGATGGGCAATATTCTTTAGAGCTATAGAGAAATATTTAGTGAGATCTTTTAGTTGTGACAAGTTCAAATTCATAAAAAGGTTTGGATATGTTCTAGGATTAATGTCACTCATAATTTAATAAACATAATGGCAATTGAGGTAAAAGAGAAGCAAGTTTTCTGTGCTCAGCACCCAAGGTGCTTTGAACACATTGCAAGAACACTAAAGATGCCTATTTTTATCGTTATGTTTACTACAGATCCTCACTTATAATCTCCATTTGTCAGGTACTGCCTGAGGGAGGTAACGAGACTAGAACAAAAGTTTCAGTTATGCAGATCCTGCAGTTGAATTTAAAAGGTATGTTTAGGATACTGAGACCTCAATTTGGCAAAAAAATGAAGGTCTTCTTGATTTATGTGGATCTGACGCAGAGATGTATGTGATTATGTTAGATATGTGTTTTGGCTTAGCAAAACAAGGACTGCACTGTTAGGAAGAAGCAGGACTGGATGCACCACTGGATGTTGTCTAGGATTTCCCCAGAGAAGGCAATTTGTGGTGCCATTGCTTCCACCAAGCACACCAAGCGAAACACCATGAAGTGTCAGGGCTGTGTGCTGTGGAGATTTAGAGTCTAAAGTCTTGCTGCTCACACTGAAATCCCTAAGGCCCTGAGGAACGAGGAGCTGATGGCTTTATGCTGGGGAGCACATAAGCCTGGCACAGAGCTGCTGTACTGGGACTGCCAGCCAGCTCACTGGTGTGGCACTTGGGACCATGAAAATCCTCTTTCTTCAGGCTGGAGGTGGGGAGGACATCTTCCACTCTGGTTTTGGAACTGAAACCCACCCAGAGGAAGAGCTGCAGCTCCTTTTATTCAAAACTGCAGCACTGGGAAATATGCTTCTCTTCATCTCCAGCTCTTGCTGGTCAAGGAAGTTCATCCACCCTAAGCCTTTATCCTAGCTGTCCCAGCTATCAAACAGGAGATGTTGACAACTTCTGGCCTGTGTACATCTGCGCTTCCAGACTGTTGCACAGATAGGGAGATACCGCAATGCTGGTGAGCATGGACAGGAAACAGAATGGGATATAAATAGACAGTATCACAGATATGTACCAGACAAAACAGAGTAACCCAGACACCAAAGCGATATATGGGGCAAAGGCAGCCAGTCACCACTTTAGCATTTATTTTCCTTCAGGACCTCTCCAGCTTTAAGTAGAAGACTCCAAGATGTTGCAATAGTCAGAGGGATGAAAAATATCCCCACCTCACTGCTCCAGTTCTGTCCCGCTTGGCATATGGGGAGGGATGCAAGACAAAGTCCAGAGAAAATGGGCTTTGAATCACTCAAAGAGGGTTTTTCTTTTTGCCTTTGCTTTCTCATCAAGATCTCATGGTGATGAAAAAAAAGCTGAGATCATCTCTTAGGCTGTCTCGCACCACAGGAAAATCTTTATCAATATTGAGGAACTGACCTCCCACTCTCTATGCTGCTGGAACTGAGTGGGGAGCAAGCAAGCCAGTTTGGCTCCAACAAACAAAAGAGCAGTGAAAAGCACTGAAGCATTTTTGGGTGATCTGCAAAGTACCCAACTGATTCCTCAGAACTGCTGGCAGCCCAAAGCACCTTATGGTTTTGTCTGAAGGATCCTTCTCCATGAAAGTATGACTTCTACGTGCACGATCAAAAGCATTTGTTGGAGTTTCAGGGAGCTTTCTCCCTTATGCAGTCAATACATTTTTACACAATGTAACACAAAATCAACTTTTTGGGTTTTGCTCTTAGCTGTGTAAAAGAGACTTGACCTTCCAAAAGTCTCAATCAGCCGTTGCCTAATCCTGCAAGGACAACTTCACAGGCAGTTCAGAAGACACTTGGGGAGACAGGGATAAAATGGCCCAGCTCTTACCTATCTAATACATCTGTCTCTTGGTAAAAGATGTCCTGGGGACTGCTCTCTGCTTCCAGTGCTGCCTCTGTATTTTATATTTTAAAGCACCAATGTATTTACTCACTGGATAAGAAGACAGAAGCAGCCCTGGAAGAAGAGATGGGAATCCAGGTCTCTCTGAGCTGCACATCCCAATGCTGAGGCACAGAAAGATAAATAAAGGCCTCCCAGAATGAAGCCTGTTGCAAAGAAAACTCTCCTATGAAGAATGAGTAGACTAAGAAGTGGCAAAAATAAGTGCAAGAGCCCTTGGCAGAAACAATGCTAGGCAAATACTGTGATTTTTATATAACTACTGTCATAAACAGGTAGGCAATTCTGGGCTTCAGACTCAGCATAGCTAGACTGGGACTGTAAAAAGGAGTAACTCCTTAGGCATGCATCTGGCCTTAACATCTCCTGCTGATTAGCGTAAGGTCCTTCAGTGATCTGAACCTGTCACTAGCTGTTTTTCACTTGATCCTCTTACCAGATCCTGCTCTTAATTTCTGAAGAGTTCAAAGCAAGCATTTCAGAGTCTTCTTTAATTGTCTTTCCTGGCATCTGGAGTACAGTTCTTCCCTGAGAAGTGCTAAACTTAGATCAAGCAGTTCCATAAGCAGCAAACCAAACAAGCCTTGTTTCCCCCAAGTGCGAGTCCTACAGCTGACTCATGCCTGAGGCACCTCTCTCCTTCAGCTGCTTACTGATTTTTGAGACACTCATGCTCATGAAAGTGTTCCTTTTTAAAACAGTAACTAGGTGGGCTCCTTGAAGCTGGCCAACAGGTTCAGACACTACTAGGGGCATGTGAATATACACAACAGTCCACAGCAGAGGAGCACATAGGTTACTATAGGAAATCATGCTAAAAGGAACTCTGAAGCTTCACAGAACCAGCAGGTCCAGGGAGGTGATTGTCCCTCTGGACTCAGCACTGGTGAGGCCACTCCTTGAATACTGTGTCCAGTTCTGGGCCCCTCACCACAAGAAGGATGTTGAGGCTCTGGAGCAAGTCCAGAGAAGAGTGACGAGGCTGGTGAAGGGGCTGGAGAACAGACCCTATGAGGAGTGGCTGAGAGAGCTGGGGTTGTTTAGCCTGGAGAAGAGGAGGCTGAGAGGAGACCTCATTACTCTCTACAACTACCTGAGGGGAGGTTGTGGAGAGGAGGGGGCTGGCCTCTTCTCCCAAGTGACAGGGGACAGGATGAGAGGGAATGGCCTCAAGCTCCGCCAGGGGAGACTTCGGCTGGAGATTAGGAGGAGGTTTTTCACACAGAGAGTCATTGGGCATTGGAATAGGCTGCCCAGGGAGGTGGTTGAGTCACCTTCCCTGGAGGTGTTTAAGACACGGGTGGATGAGGTCCTGAGGGACTTGGTTTAGTGTTAGATAGGAATGGTTGGACTAGAAGATCTGATGGGTCCCTTCCAACCTGGTTGTTCTGTGATTCTGTGATTCTGTGATCATGGCAAATGTGTTGGTAGCCAGAGACATTAAGGGCTCTTCAGCTAAAGGGAAACATATATAGGAATCTAATGCTAGGTTCTGCTTCCCTGTACAGTGCACTTGTTCAACTAACCTGAATCATAGACCCAGCAGTGGGTACTGAACAGACATGACCACAATTGCCACACTGTGTGCTGTGTGCTTTGGCAGCTGTGTTATGTTCCAGAAATAAACTACTATCTGAATGTCATAATAGCAAACAACTTGCACATAACCAGGTATATTTGCATTAAAGTGAAATCCCCTTGGCCTGACCACAATGGTAGAAGTGAGTCATGAAGCAGAACAGATAAGTTGGCAGATCAGGTTGGGACAAGCTGGGGTTGCGGAACCTGAGTTGGAAGGTAAATATATAACGATGCCACTAAAGGCAGGATCATAGACTTGTGAGAGCTGCATTCCCCTCTTAAGCCATTAGAGATGTTGGATGAAAGGGAAAGCGGAGAGTAGAAGTCTTGAGGGATCCAAGTCAGTACAGTAGACCACTGAAGTCAAAGGGCAAATCGTGGTGGAGGCCCTGGTGAGAAGGGTAAAATAAACAGATGGTGCTGGAAAATGACAGGGGATAGCTTGACTGAGTTTTTTATAAAAGGGGATAGGAGGTGGCAGCGGGCCTCCATTTCTGTGCAGGCTCTCCTGCTTCTTGTTCAGATGTTCTCTCCCAGCCCTGTTCTAACAGGCTGAACGGCAGGCAAATGCTTCCCTCTTCCTCTAGCACATTCAAATTCATGAGCTCTAAGCAAACCTTCAGCAATGAATGACTGAAGTGCCAGATGGGAAAGTACCACATTAGATATATGACGCTTGGCAGGCCTACACAGAGAATGCAGCACTTACTCCCTCCTGTGCAAGTTAAAAATGATCATGAAGGATTATAAGGTTATTTCATTGCTGTGAACTTTAGAAAGGTCTGATTCAGGATCTGCTTAAATACAAGAAATAAGTTCCAATCACTGAGCAGTAAAAAAAGTGGAATAAACTATCCAGAAACCAATCCCTACTATATAATTTAGCTGTTCATTTCTTTCTTGTTGTTGTTGCTGCTGCTAATTAAACGCTGAACTGATTCAAAGGCTGGAAAGGGAACATTAGCGTTTTGCAACTGCTCCAAAAAATCACGCTTCAGGGAACTTAGGAAAATATTTCTCTCCTATATATATATCACCATATACATATCTTTCCTATATGTTTGTGAGCGGCATGTATCAAGAGTCCAAAGTGTATTGAAACCCACTAAGGTTTGCCTCCTGGTGTCACTGGGTTTCAAAAAGCAAGAAAAAAATCAACCAAATCCTGTACAAATTGAAGCAAGACAGCTGTTTCCATTATAGACACCTTTCCATATGCAAAGACAATAGACTCAGATTAAAATAACTTGGAGATGTATAGCCTTCTCCTGCTTTTAGGACACATGCAGCTATTTCTCTGTCTCCCAGCTGAATGTGAGAGGGAAGTTGCATGGGTAGCCTTAAGATAGAAGGCCTCAGTAGTTGTTCCACTTACCTGTGCTGGTCACCTCCTTTTTAGGCTTCTCCTCACTACCGAAGAGATGCCCACCTCTTTCATCCCATTTGAGGCTATCAAAGGTCACCGTTTAATGATGATCGTCAAGCATCCAGTGAACAACCTGTTCTTCTTCCCACAGACCTGACTCAGCACAGGGAAATTCCAGTGAGGGAAAACTTGCATCTTTGTAGGAACAATAGGCCCAATTACCTTCCCAAGAATACCCATATAAATCCAGAACAAGTAGTATCTTCTCTAATGTACTCAAAATAAATTCTTGGTCAGTTAAATACTCAGAATGAACTACAAAATAGAGACCGCACCATAAGCTTATTAAAAGAAAAATACCTAAACCAAGAGTTTAGAAAGCAGTATTTTTTTAACTGACTACATTACAGTAAAACAAATTTGACAGAGAATTTTTTGTTCCCCTGAGTATATGCTCCAGTTATGCTTCATAAATGTAGGACTGTAAAGTTTCTGTGTCTTTATAATTTCTGATCTGATGAATGCAAATAGTCACTAATATACAGAATATGTATGAATAAAACCAGCCTCTGTCATTAGTGACCATAAAACACTCATAAGTGTACTTCTATCATGGTAATTTACATTTCCATGTCTTGTAATTAAGTTGTGGAAGGCAACAAGTAAAATGAAAGGAAATATGAAAAATTTTTAAGACTGGCTGCATTATTCCATATCGTGCTGGTTCTCCAAGAGCAGTGTTAAAAGACAGGAAAATCTCTGTCTTAATTTAAATAAATTGGAATCTGATAACATGACAACCCACTTTGCAAAATAAATTGTGGCCATGACTTTGAGACAATAAAAAGTATGGTAACTTTTAACCGTCTCCAACAAGCAAAACAGAATCCACCCATGATATGAAATTCAGCTCCTTCCTGCTGAAAGCTTGCTGGGTCTCTGCATTACTGATATAATTTAAAAGTACGTGTATCTTCATTCATTGGCAATCTCTTCTCTTGTGTGAGCTCTGAAGTATTGCGCGTTGTGACATTAAATACATTTTGAGTGTTAGGGTAGGAAAAAAAGGCAGCATAAAATTTCATAAATCTACAGGCAATCCACAAATGCAGATGTTTCTGTTTTGGCTCAGTACCAGGAGCTAATTTGTATATTCTTTATCACTTGCTAATGACTGCCTACTAGCTGTGGATTCTACAGTAGGCTGCTAAAACCTGAAACATAAACCTTCAGATTTCATGAGAAAAGTTTTCAATTTTATTCCCACTATTCAGTTCCAGTAGCTACGCAGTTTTCCTGAACTTTTTCAAAATCTGTCTTATAGGTTTCATGCTGTCTCAAGTTTTCACCCTTTTCAAGTCATAGGGAACAATCCCTAATTTTAAGGAGCTGAAAGAAATTGGGGTTTCACTTGTTCATTTGCTTTTATTAGGAAGGGCAAGGAGGAATTTTCAGCAGTTAATAGCATGGATATAATTCTGTTTTCCATGCAAAAAATTATCTATGGCCCTATCTACTATTTCTCTGCTGTTGCACATTCTGAAATCAAATAATTAATTTCATAAATAAAATAGCAACCATCAATCCATGCAGGGAATACAATATCTATGAAAAGAAAACACAAACACAACATATATCTGCACTCTTCAAGGGGGATTGGATTACCTAAGCATTACAGACAGGATTGGACTTAATCATTCCATAATTTTATAATTTCTTTTTTATATTTAGCAGCATTTTATGCTGATGTAGACACTGAAGTGGAAGTGAAATTTGCTTAATATTTCCTATGAATTTCCATATTGTTATATGTAACTAAGCTGTCTGCATCAGCACTGAAGCCACAACTAACAATGGCATTCTTGCAGGGATACCTTTGGTATAAATGCATGAACAAGTTCAGTATGCCCCATTATACTAAGGAAAAAATAAATACCTACTCATTGGGAGGTTCTAAGGAACACCTAAGCTTTTAGGAATCAGTTGGGAGAACTGCTTAAGTACAGACACTGAGCATTCAGACCTTGGCCAGAGATTTTTTTTTCCAAATGAACAAATAAGACTTGAAAAGTTATATGGAAAGAAGATGTATGACCATTCTTTTCGAAGCCAGGTGCAACTAGTCATTAGACAGCACAGAGCTACTTGATAGCCTGAGAGAATAGAGACAAGAGTCTCTAGTTTACACACCAGCAGTCACATTGAAAGTTAAATCTAGAAATAAGGTTGAAAAGATAAAATTCTGAAGTGTGCCAGCAGATTTCTATATACCTTTGAGAGTTCTGCAGTTCTTAGTAAGCTCAATAGAGTTTGAGAACACTCATAACGCTTTCAACCATTAATTATTGGTTCGAAGCACACAGAGCCATCATTTCCTTCAGTCAAGTTTCTCCTCTGTGCTATCACAAATAATAATTAACAATCAGTGGATAGTTGTACAAAGTCAAGACGATCATACAGCAAATTCTTATTTGCAATAGACTTCTCATGGTTTCACAGGAGGCAAATGTTTAAACCGTGTGGGTCGGGCAGCTCTGACAGTAATTCACCCACTTCAAGTGCAAAACAAAGACAACTGGAGCAATTAATCATTATTTTATCACGTAGGTGACATACTCATCATGCCAGTTTTGTCAGGGAATTGGAAGATAACTTCTTTTGACAAATGCTATTTGAATGCTTATTTTAAAAAGGCTGATCTGTCTTTCAAATAACTGAGGCAAGTGTTAATCCTATTGCTCCATTGCGTGCAAGAATCATGGCAGACTCCTCAGAATGTTTATCTGCCGAGTACAATAACTGAGTACATTTTTTACTAGCAACTTTCCTACCAAGAAATCTTTCTAAAGGCTGCAGCGTTTCAACAATAAAATCATTTGCTTGGATTTTAGCTATTGATGCTCCTTTCAGGCAACGACAGAAATCATACTGCCAGTATGAAGGACTGTTTTCTTATATAACACAACTAATCACACATGTTTCCCTTACAGCAATTCAACCAAGTATGACAACAAGCCATTATATTTAGCCTTGATAAAACTGTTCATTTCTCCTAGAGATTTTTTTTCTTTAAGTTGGCTCTTCTTTTCGCTTTGGCTCAAGTAGTAGAAATATCAAACCCAAAGATTTGCGCAACAGATGGAGCTCGGTTGAGAAGAATTCCTTTGGCTGGTGAGGATCTTTGCCTGGCAGGTGTCAAACCAAAATTAATCCTGCACATATTATGCTTTACCAAGTTTCAGATTTTAGTGAAGTGAGACTGCGTTCCTTCCTGACCACAGACCTATATTAATAGAACAAGCCACGCAGAGCAAGCTAAAACAGTACTATCATTATGCTGAATACTCCACTGCTTGGCATTTTATTTCATCATTTGCACCCATGTGAAGCAAGTAAACAAAATGTCGCAGGTTACTTCAGTGTCTCTTTACAGATATTTTTCACAGGTGTAAAAGACTTCACAAAATGACATAAGGAGCACAGACTTTGACACCTCCTGGTTTCTTTTTTCCCTCCTTTTCTTGTGTCAGTGCCTTAAAGGTTTATGAAGTATAGAACAGACTTTTCAACATTTCAAAATCCACAGGAAAAACAGGTACTGGTACTAAAACACGTTGCTCAGCTACAGTCAGTTGCTACGCCTGACTTGCCAAGTGCGATTCAACAGCCTGAGTCAGAAGGCAGAGTTTTCCATAGGCATCGGGAAGGAGAGCTTCAGGTGGCATCATCTGCTTCTCTTCGTTTCCAGACTAGCAAGAGGCTTAGCAATGCAACTAGTCCTCTCAAGTGCCAAGTCACTTGAAGATCTGAAAGAAACCAATTTGGAATCTCATGGCTGATTTGACAGATTGGTAGAGTCTAAAAGCAATTTTATCTGACCAATAGGGCAGTAATTTTAGAATGTCACAGTCACAGGACTTTTAATGACCTGTAAAGCAACTGTGAGATTATATTTGTGCGTATACATACACACAAACACACATATTTCAAAAAAAAATTAATAACAAATATGAACTTTTAGATACCTGCAGGTCAATTTCATTTGATTTTTATTTAATTTCCAGAATTTCAGGTTAGGGAACCACCCCACCACTCTGTGAGAAAAAGGATGAAATTTGGAGTGTGATGAAGTCATTTCATAAACAGAGGTTCTAATTCACAGAACACTTTACACTACCATGGGTCTGATGAGTCCTTCCTTTCCCCTCTGAGTCAGCACTGACCCAGCATCCCAGGTGATGTGCTCACTGGCGTGGCTCGTGGCTGGTCTGTAACATGGGTTGTACCGAGTGACACAGCACACTGACCAGCTGCAATCATTAGAGGTCACAAGACAGTACAGAAAGTAATGAAGTGACTCACAGTTGTAGCCACACATTTGAAGGCTGCAGATCTGATTACTCTTTTACTCACTCAAGAATGGTATTTTGCCAAAGGAACTGAAGCAAGATCAAAATCAAACAAGCTATTAGAAAACATTTGTATTACTTACAGTATTCATAGATGATTTATGCCAGTATGAGTGGGACAATTCATATGCAAAACCTAAACATCTGAAAAAATATTTTTCTTAAACAATTCATTTTCATGTCTTGTGCATACAGAACTATGTTTTCCCTCATAGTTTTGTAGTTTATTAGCTGCCAGATCTTGATCCAGAATAGAAATTTCAGTCACTTTGGCTTTTGTACATAGCAAATCAGAAATAAAAATGTTTTAACATCAGAAATAAAAAGGCTGGAAGGTCAGACAGACCGTAAAAGATTTGTTTTACTTGGTTAGGGATTTTTACACAGCTATGCTTAACCTAAGTAAGACTGAAACAAAACCAAAAGGCAAAACTAAAAACTAGACAAATCTGTTTTTTTCCCAGAGATGCAGAAATACAAGTGATGCTTGTGTCCCTGGGGGAGCTAAATGTGAAATCCTCCTACATAGAGGAGATAGGGCTGTTATTTCCTCGACAACTGTTCCTGCCATCACTGGTATCTCCTAGAGGTAATAACAGAAAAGCAGTCTTAAAAAAGGATTTTTTTTCCTTAAACAAGCATCTTTTTTATTTCTACAAACTCAGAAACAAAGAGATGAAGGGCTTTTTTATAAAGCTGGAAATTTTAGTGCCATAACTGTAAACATCAGCATCTTTCTCTTCCTTATTTCTTTAGATGTAGCTGTTATGCATTGGTTGACTTTATTGAAGAAATCAAACACACTCTGCTCTGAACCTTCTAGTTGCCTTAAGTGTCAGATAGGGCTAAATATTTTGAGCTTCACATTCAACACGTTACCTAATTTTGCATGTGCGCTCCTCATAGAATAGCTGAATGATCTTGTGCTGTGAGGTTAACACATTCTGTGGCAGTGGCCTCAAACTTCCATTTGTGGAAACAGATCAATGTACGCAAACCAAATTCCACTGTGTACAAACCACAAAAGCAGTGTCTGGATACCTAAGCTGACCTGCCACTTGCTCTTTAGTGTGTGTAAATGAAAATAATAAGCACAGTGTTCGAGTTTACAAGTTAAAGTGCAAAAGACAGATGAAAATTTGGCTGCAATGCTTTGTTTTTCCATTGTTTGAACAGAATACTGACTTCTAAGTCTCTTACACAGCCTACGAGTTGCATCACATAGCTACATGATTGCACCATTAAAATATCTTTATTTAATTTTTAGATTGAAATAAGACTTCTTGTCTACTCGAAAGAGGTGGACAAGAACATGAAGGTACCACTCAGACTCAGACTTTTCCAGACACTGACTAGACATTATTTAGCGATATTTATACTCTGTTTGAATCATTTGAGAACTTCAGGCACTCCATGAAATGTCCTTGCTGAAGGCATCTCAGAATCTACAGATATATGAAAGTTTTCACTTCCGAAATTACTAAGTGAGTCAGGACAGTCAAGCTGAAAACCATGAAAAGCCTCTCGATGTTTTTGGGAAGTCCTGTGCAGGTGGGTAGTGAGAATTGGGACAAGAATCCCTGGATCACCCCCAAGAAGCCTCCAGTCCTTTTTAAACAACCTACATCCAAAACACTCAACTAAGAGACTCAACAGATCTCTTCTGTAAATCAAGCAAGGAGAGCAGAAGCAATTTTTAATGCTCCTATAATATTTGTGTCATGCAATCATTTCCACATGCAAGTACAGAAAGTCAGCCAACAAAGGATGCCTGTGTCTGGAAGTGCTGCAGGAGCACACCTTTTACGGGGAACACAAGTATATTTGGAACAGCTGAATATAAGCTTAATGGAGTAATTTCAAACAACATATAAAATTGTCTCAGATACACAACTGCAAAAACTTTGTAGCTCTGTAAATCCTTTAAAACTGCTATTTTTAAAGACAGTTTCATTAAGAAAAACAGCTTGAGAATACGTATCAAGTAAGATCTGAGTGACATGTAGTGACAGTATGAGGCAGCTAAAGCAATCTGCGGCACAGGTCTGGTGCCCATTGGTCTCTGATCCTGAGAAAAAATATAATTACTGCATGAATACACAGAATCAAAAGATATTTTAGATTTTAGATCAAAAGAGAAAGCCTAGGAAAAGACAAAGCTCTACTAGAAAGATATGGTGAGAAATCCTCAGGTTTTATGCAACCATCTACAGCTCTGTATGTCCCAATTCAATACACTTTGTTAGACTGACAACATGGCTATGGCTTTAATTTTGAAGTCCACATTTTTCTATGGGAATCATTATATATGACATATTTGTCCAGTTCAGCAGAAAAACAAATCTGCCCCTACTTTTTATTCCTCTGAAGCCTTAATTTAATTGTGCAACATTTGCTTTAGAAATGTATTTGAAGATGTTTTAGATATTACCTCATCTGTACACCATCCCAGGCTTTCCAGGAACTCTGAACCAAGAGCTTTCTAGCCTTTCTTATATACGTACTATTATATTTTATGGTTTCCACACTGTACTGTCTAGAGATTCCCCATGACACTGGCCTTGTTGTATTAAATGCAAATATGTAGGGACGAGATGTACTGCACTGGAGAGTTTGAAATCTCAGGTGCAGATTGCATAAAAGGATTTGCATGTATTGGTTCATGTACACAGAGATTACCGTAATTGTGTTCCAATAATTGCAAAAAGCTAGGCCTACACAGATTGAGAAAAAAGAGAAGCACCAGAAGGAGCCAGCAGCCCAGCAGCTCATCCATGCTGGATTTCCTGCTTTTGACAACTGCTTTGAAAGATGCCAATGAAGCCCTGCTATGCCTCAACAGCTTTAATAAGAGAACCTAATTTACCAGGTCTCAGATATAAAAATAATAAATTGTCCCATATAATTTCATGGATAGAATTGCACACACTGGAATCTGGAAATCCACTTAGGTGCTGATAACCAAAGGAGTCAGTAGCTATTTAGGTTAGAAAAGCTGAAATATCAGAACACAAGTATGGACACATGTGCTTAGGACAAGACTGCTGACCTTGTGGCTCTCTTCGAAGCAGATCCTCCTGAAGCTTGGAAGAACCTAGGAAGGCTCTGCACAGAGGAGTTCCATGCATTTGAGATGATGACAGTGAAGTTTTGCCCTGTTCTGTTTTCATTTATCCACAGAACACAGATAACTCATGAAAATATCTGAAAATATTTCCTATCTGTGCTCTTTGTGTATGTAGGTGCTGTCATGACAATTTCTTGAAAATTCATGAAAAGCTACATAAAGGCCATAGCTGATCTACTGTCACTGCTCACCAAAGCATCCTCAGCATCTGCACCTCATCTCTGTTCTGCGAGTTGCTTCAAGTGGAATTTAAGGCACTGGATTTAATTTGGAAAAAAATACCTTGAGTCAAATTCTGATGCCTGCATTTACAGAAAGTGATAGATTTTTCCAGAAAGTCCACTGTGTAGATTTCTTTTGGTCTCCCACCCTTAGCAGTGACTTGGTCCATTCCCATTGTCTGCCATCTCCTCCATTTCTCTCCTCTTCTCTGCCTTGTGCTGTGGCTGCTGGAGGACCATAGAGCTTGGTCAGGGTGCTACCACCATGGCCCTCCACCAGGGAATGGTAGTTGGGTCTTGTCTCCTAATTTACGCCAGGCAGACATGCAGCCCTTCTGCCGGATGGGTGGACTCCGCTGTGTCAAAAGCATGTTGCAAGATTTTCCGTAACAAAAACTCCCTCCTACTTTTCAATAATGAATTTAGGGGATTTTTTCTTTTTTAGTTCCTTCTCCAGTTTCTTCTCTCCTTCCCCACCCATTTTTTCAAGCAGGAAAGAGTGACAGGAAGAATAATGATTTCCTCAGCTTCTATTGGAAAATAAAACACAAAATTTTTTCACCACGACAGATTTTTTTGGTTTGTTTTGCTCTGTTTCACTTTTCAGTGAGGTTCAGAAGGGTATTTTTTTTATTTACACTTCCTAGATAAGTGTCCCGTTAATACTAGTATTTTGTGTGGAAGGTATCAGGGATGAATCATTTAGCACAGATCCCAACCTTAAGTGTAGCAAGAGGTCAGCTTGAATTTTTCTCTTGAATCATATCTTTGCAAACCTCTTTTCAGGGTTTCAGCTTTGTAAATCAAACCCCAAAGCCCAGCGTGGGTGCACAGCTTGTGATGATTTCCTTCTGCCAGTTGGCTTTGCATGCCTCTGGTGTTAATCCTCACTGCCTCCACATGTTTTGGAAGGAGGGAGGAAAGCACTGGTGAACAAGAAGAGGAGCAGCCAAAAGCTGAGGCAGCCTCCCCAGGCATGGAGAGATTGGAAGAGACCAGAGTGGCCAGAGAAGGAGAAGGCACTAAGGCTACTGGTTTTCCAGTGGCGTTGATGGGCAGGGGTCTGAGCAGGTTTGGGACCGTGCAGTCATTGATGAGAACAGGGAGTGTGTATACATCACACACTGTCTCTGTTTCTGCTCAGGAGTCAACCTTGTTTAAGGCATGTTTTGTCTGAGCAGATGGCAAAGCATGATGGCTGCTGGTTAAGATGCTGCTGCCAAACCAGCCCCTGGCTGTTTTCAAAAAGAAAGACCGCTGCTCTCTTTACCAACGCAAAAAATAGATGTCTCTCCAATTCTCTCCTTCAAACTACTATTGTATGTATTACAGGAACACAAATCCAGCCAGAATATATAATTAACATTGCGCAATTTTTAATTAACTACCTACAACAATATTCCTGCTTTGACTGGGGGTGGTGGAGGAGGATTTTTTTCTGAGGCTACTAAGAAAATCTGAATTCCCATCTAGAAATTCATATGACTGAGAGAAGAGTCTGCAACACCAGGTGCAGAAGGTGACCTGTTGCTCTCACTATACCACTCTCCAATGCAAAAAAAAAAAAAAAAAAAAAATTATGACACAGGAACAAGCCCAAACCTCATTTGCAATAGCAAGTACATAAGGCAAGATTGTACCAGAAAAGAGAGTGACAGGAACGCATTCTGATTTAGTTTATTCCTTCAGCAGCTTTCTTTTTTTTTCATTTATTTTTGGCCAGGAACCTCCTATAAAGCTTGGCTGTTAGCCAACCAAGCCCTTTCCGACATCTCCAAGGGCATCCTGCAACAACAAGGCAGCATGGCTTCTTTTGAGTATCTCTCCTTACGATGGTGCAGCAGGGCTCACTGGCACAGTGAGATGTAACTCAGTGCTGCCCTGACCCAGCAGCAGGGCGTTGGCCTCCTAAAACTCAACAACTATCTACAAAACATGAAATAAGTGAAAGTCCAGCAACCATCATTGGCACAAGTAAGTTCCATGCAAACCAACACAAATAACAGCTCTTGGAAATATGACGAGTTCTGGGGACAAACAACCATCATCCTCTTTCCTCCGCAACTCTAAGTCTGCTTGCACCTGGAAATAGTAGTGGAAGAAACACCTCAATTGCTCACACATACACATGCAGCTTCTCAGCAACTGTTGATCCAGCAACTGCAGCTGGAACATAGCAACCCTACACCGGCATTAAAGCACCAACAGGTCAGATTTTATGGTGTCAGCCCAATTTCAGTATCACAGAGCATACATCAGCCTGGCCAGCTGTTCTCCCTAGTTTCAGGGAGCCTTGAGCACTGCATGGAAATGTTGCTTTCCACAAGGAATGTCTCATTAAGAGCAGTGTCTGCCACAGCAACTGCAATAGCACCACATATATTTGGTGTGATAAGCCATATATGGAGTGGGAAAGTATCACTTTGTGAGCTGAAAAGCAAGCCAAACAATGAGCAATAAAGTCCAGAGCTCCAGGGCAAAGGTTTTAATAACTGGTGTTCATCCTGTTTCCCAAAACAAAGGACAGTTTATGCACTGTAGACATTTTCTGTCTGGAGCAATGTACATTATCTCTTTATTTACGTTGCTCATGAACCCATCTGACAGCCTGAATCTAGATACACCCTGCTGTTGTCTGTGGGAGGAAACCTAGGTGTGTTGTAGAAGTGATGGTTCCTGATATTCTGCAACAATATCTGGCAGAAAAGACAGATTGGGTCCTTCCTCACAAGGCTCCAGGGTCATCCCAGAATGATTTTAATATGGTCTGTGGCAAGGAGATGAGACTTTTAGGCAGATTCGTGGCAGAGCTAAAAACTTGGTTTTCTAGATTCTCCACCATACATCGTAATTGTAAAATCATGCTTCCAGTCTTCCATGTGCACCATAAATCTTTTTTCTCCCTTCTTTCTGGAAGGGTTCAGATGATAGGGAAATTCCCTAAGCTTCCCTTGCTTTGTTTTTTTCCTCATTTCATCACCTGACTTCAAAACCAGATCAAGCCATCAAACACAGTCTGGTCTTTTGCTTGCAAACACTCCTTTCAGCATGGATATGACCAACCATGAAATAACCAAGCAAGTCATCCTATTATGCAACAGATGGGAAAGCTATTTATGCCGGTACATCGTGGTTTTCATTTCTCTGAAGGCTGCTTTCCTCCAGGGAATTCCAGTAACTGGACTAATTGATGTATGTTTTGACAAGTTAAAACAGCCCCAAAAACCCACCTATGAAATTACATCCTGGTAGCATTTTCCAAAGTAAACAGAAATCTTGGTATGCTATGGCTTTCAGTCATTATGAGAACACAGCTTGATTTTTTTGTTGTAGATAACAGGTGGTGTGACACCTAATGATGTGACCTAGTCTTCCCTATCACCAAAGTTTTGTACCAGCAGGGCCCTGTGGACCATCTCCTGAAACTCTAACCAGAATGAAACCATATAGTCTTAATTTATTCTTATTTAATCTACTTTCTTTCATTTCAGGCGACTTCTTCACAGAGCCATCAGCTCACCCCTAAAGTTGTCTGTCAAAGTGATTGAAGAAAAACAGAATATGCTGTCAGCATAGATGAGAGCTTTGTGAGAAGGCAGAGATAAGGGCAGAGTACAAGGATCAGGCAACGTTATTCTGAGAAAGCCTTCTTACTACTAAAACCAGCAGCGCCTGTAAGCCTCAGCCACATGCCAGGCACAGCACATGGTTCCCATCATTTAGGTTTTCTTGATTTATTCCACTACTCCATGAGCCTACTAGTCTCATACTGCCTTTTGATTGCCACTGCCACAGAGAGAAGACACTTGGTTCAGGAGAAGCTCTTATATAAAAATAATTCAGGATTCAGAGGTCAGAAGCTTTAAAATGCTAGAGGTTAGAACATTTTGAAAAGTGAGTCACAAGAAGCATGGGTAGAAGAACTCCATGTTGACTCCTGGGCTCAGTTGCAGTCAGGACAAGTTAGCATGTCCTGAACTACCAGCAAAACAAAGGAGACAAAGGCAGTGAAAAGGAAGGAAGTCCCAGACTGGAATATTCTATTTTTCCACATTTTTATTCCTCAATATCCCAAAACATAAAGCAGACAGATTTTTTGCAGAACTGACCAGGATTTATTAAAGACAGGATATTGATATGAAACATTCATGACCCTCAACTTAGCAATATTTCTCTTGGATGGGGTAATGAAGTGAATTTATTGCATATCAGTGCCAAGAAGCTCATAATAAAAATACAGATTATAGTTCTCAGATTCATCAACTCAACCCAGATATTTTTGAAAAAACACTCCAGCAGGAAGAATGTTAAGTCTCATAAGATACTTGAGCTACCAAAGCAGCATATGAAATACATATTTTATCCAACAATAGGATACAAAGTAAGTAATTTGATTTAAAAACCCTGAAACAGAGGCAGTCTGTAAACATATGAGAAGGAGACTCCTTGTCAGGTTATCCCAGGTGCGTGCATGTGGAGGAATGTAGATATATATGTTAGACATAAACAAAGCAAGCAGCAATTTTATTGCATTGCAAGTTGATGATTTTACAAGACTTGAAATAAAATAATAGCGCGCGGATAAAGTAAAATAGAGAAATACTGCAACTTCTTGGGGAGCCAGGCTTCGGCAAAGGTTCAGACAGACCACAGCGTTCTACCCTGATCATTTGGTCTCCTTTTCCCTTCCATTTCTGACCTTCATTTCCTTCTTTACTGGGACGTACCTAGTGGAGAATCAGGCAAGGAGGACCTATTAATAAAATACCTAATAATGAGCTTTGACTATTTCACTCTGCTTCTGTCACATTTTCTGCAAAAAAAAAGAAAGATCTCTCACAAAATGCTCCCAGAGCTTGCCTGTGTCACTTCTGCATGGTTCGCTTGGCTTCAGGAAGACCTAACATGTCAGAATGCTGTTAGAAAAGGAACTCGTAAGCCCCTAGGTATGACTGAATGCTACTGATAGTTTCCATAAATCAGAGTGTAATGGACCAACTCTTTAACAACTCATCTCTGTATTTCCAGACATACTACCAAGGGGAAAAATTTATTTTGATTTTAGTGTCAAGGATTTCCAGAGTTTTCTATTCCTCACTTTTTCCAGTCCATCCTCAGGAAAATAAAGAAAAAAAAAATCCCCCCCAAACTCCAAAGTAAAGAAAAATCAACTAAACCAACAAATTAAGTACCACTAATTGCCTTCCAAAAGACAACAACAAAAAACATTTATAATTGCTTTAGTTCATCGAAATTACTAATCATGAGATCTCCAGTGCATGTCTGTGTTTAATAGAGAATGTAATGGAAAAGTAAATAGACTATTAGTGACCATCCAAGAAAGATTTCATGAAAAACAGAGTGGAAAGGAGTTTGTTTGGATTTTATGTTTCCCCAGAAGCATCTCTAGTCCAAACATTACACCAGAGTTCAAATGGAGGGGAGCCAGAAAGTGTTACACTTTCTAAATAGCACTTTAAAAGGAAAGTGAAAGTGGCTAGTCTAGTTCTACCTTTCCTGACCAGGAAATGCAAATTCTGTGATCAAACCCAAATCTGGGCTCTGGTACCATCACTGAGGGTCACTAAATAATGCAACCTACACAATTTAAGTCCTATAGAAAAATATTGGTCCAGCTTCTAAAATTCTTCCAGACTTGGCAATCAGTGCTGGTACTATTGCTTGTATGTAAGCTTACATTAAAATATTTCAGTTTGGAATTGACAGTTTAAAATACTACAGACTGTCCTCAGGCTTCTGTTGTAGCCCTTCCAAGACACCTTCTTGCAGATGGGGAAGCTCAGCAAAGCTCTCTCACTAGACCAGCTGCCACCAAGATGAGAAAAACTGCACAGGACAGCTGCCTTGGTAATATTTTATAGCTGTAAGATTAGTCTTGCTAGCCTGTTTCACACACAGTAATTCTCACTTTACTTTAGATGTTCTTTTCAAATGAAGCAAAGCAAACTTTTTAATGTTTGATAATGCTCGGGCTTTGCATTTTGATGATCACATAGGTTCATTTTCCCTTTATAGCATTACCTTGGACCTCAAGGTTGAAGATGCTGAGGAAAGAGAGAAGGATGGTTATGAGATTACAACAATGGAAAGCAGTCAGTCATCCCTAGCAGACTCTCACAGACAATCCCTGCAAACCCCCTCAATGCCTCTCAAATCGGCAAGATAGCAAAATACCTTTAAAGCATTTTTTCCTCTCTTCTCCTGCTGCTCTTTGTGAAAGAGACGAGCTCTGTTAAACAGGGAGCCAGAGAGTTAAGCATTAAATTGCCTGAAAGATAGAGCACTTGAGGCTGAAACAAGCTAAATGTCTTAGTCAAAGAAATGGTAATTCCAAACTTCTTGTCAAGTGTCATCGAAAAAGGAGTTATCATGAAATGACCAGCAGCCTGCAGCACTTATGCAAGAAATACAAGCTTTGGGAGAAAAGTCTGACACACTCTCAGAGGTTGCTGACAAGTGCTTCACAAAGCTAATCTCCCCTGAGGCTCATGAGACAGAAAGGAAACCCCCTGAGAAGGCAGGGGAGGTGACACCTATCTACCATGACGAGTCATTTTGCAAGAAAAGCAGTAGCCCAATAAAGTAGCAAAGGAGAAACACTGAAGAAAGAGAAGTTTGGTTTCTTGGAATTGAAAACGAGAGTGGAACCTGCTCCAATACTGCAAGCTGAGCATTTCAGGCTTCAGAAGCAAGCAAGCTCTGCGTTTCTTAAGAGGAACAGGCAAATATAAACAGTGCTCCTGGGAAAAGATGCTGGTGAAAAATATTGTGCTCTGTGCTTAAAAAGAAAAAGAGAAAACTGCTACAAACAGCTAAGGGCTCCACAGAAGTCTGAACAAGTGAAAGGTGGGAAGTACAAACTTGCAAGATTTCAAAGGATGAATTTTCATGGGACCTTCAGACACATTCCTGAAGCCTGAGGCTTCCTCTATGTTGTGCATGGGGCAAGCGAGACTTGAGACCATGATCCACAATAGCTGGAAGACTGAGCAAGAAGCAAAGAAATGAGAAACATCAAGCTATACTCTCCTCAGTAATGTGAAAGCCTAACACAGGGCCATGAAGAGTTGTGTGTCCATCGATGGTTCTCAACCTAGAATCCTCTTCCAGAGGTGGAAGAATCCTTTATTTCAAAACTAAGTAATGTCACAGTTCTTACAGTGAGACCTGAGAACTTGTGCTGCTGCCAAACATCCCTTGGCACCCATAAATCATAACTAAGGAGGTCTGAATCCATGCCTGTCAAGTTTCCAGAAGATCGCCCTAATTTCTTCATCCCTCCTAGTAAAGGTGTTCCTCTGGCTACCCTCAGACACTGAAAGCATGCAGGACTTTTAGCTTCCTGCCTCGGTGTTCACAACCAGTGCCTGCTCGAGGGTCTACAAATTACTAGTGAAACTCTTGGCCTGAGTTGCAAAAGGAGATGAGTCTCAAGCAGGGCACAGCACAACTTCCTGCCCCAGCATAGCCAGAGGAAGCCAGGGAGGAAATCGGAAAATTGAGTCAACTCAGGAAGCAGTCTTGGCCAGGAACGTCTTTGGTTTCTAAGCTGCCTGATTTTAAAAAGGGGAAAAAGAGGAATAACAAAGAAAGAATGGGGGTGGGGGAAAAGGCTGTAGTAGAAAAAGCCCAGTCAATCAATTAGTCACTCATTTCCAGTTCAAATATCTCCATAAGTGCTTGGCAGTGTTTTCTACGTAACGGATGTCTACTGCTAGTGAAAGATTTCTTAGATGGCAGAAAAATCCCCTTGATGACAAAGTCTCCACAGACAAGCTCCAGTCTGAGCAATTTCCCTTTGGAAGCCCTCACAACTTGTTAATTTGTTCAAGCATTCTGAGTCTTCTTAAAAGAAAAGCCAGTTGGCTATCAGTTACATTTCCATATACTGACAGAGACAGTGCTGAAGGGTAGGAAAATTCCTAAATTTAAGACACTAGGAGGCATATTATGTACCTGACTGGAATACCTTCACAGGAAACATTTACACAAGTCCTTAATATGTCCCAAACAGGTCTACAAACAACCTGTGTTTAAGAATAATTTTGCATGTTACTGAAATTCAGCTTCATCTGAATTACAACCTGGCAGCTGAAATCTGGCAGTTCTTACACAGAAAATTATGTTGCTATAAGTAAACAGAAGTACTATAATCATTTATATTCTGATAGCCTAAAGTCCCCCTGAAAAAAACATCTAAATAATTTAAGAACTGGACATGGTTTTGAAATTAGGCACCCCTTCCTCCAGAAAATATCGTGGGCTTTTAGTCAACTCTGTGAGCTCTGTAGAGATTTACAAGATAAGGAGTTCATGATCTGGCTCTGAAAGCAGGCAGCAATATGTTCCACTTATTAAAGTTATTAAAGCATATATGAACATCACAGCAGTTCTGCCATCTTCTCCTCTGCTACTTGAAGGGCTGTGTCCTTTGAGGTCACCTTCAATATTTTGCAGACTAATCAAATTGGCATTGCAGGTTTGCTGAAAAGGTAGAAAGCTTTGCCAAGAAACTAGAAGCTGTTCTTTTCAATCCACATCTTCCCTCTGATTCTTCATCACAGCGAGCCAGCTGCCTTATGAGTCAAGCAAAGTCAATATGAATGTAACACGCCTGAGTCCAAACTGGAGGGCAGGGCACAGCCAAATTCTGAATATTAATCCCAGCTCAGATCACACTCCCACAAATGGATGTACAGGCTAGCCACTACACAAGTAGGATTATGAATACTAACGACACAAAGGCAAATTTTAATTATGGTACATAAATGTCTCCACTATGCACCAATGTCTAAAAATATCTATATATTTATTCCTAAACTTTGAAAAGCAGTTACAATGCCAGTAATGGAGTATCTACAATCATAGCTTTTGGTGGCTTTGTCTTATTTTTCTTTCTTTGTTATGCTGGCAAATCACATATGAGGACATATGATAAATATTCCTCATACTGCAGAATGCTCTAATGCTTTCTTATAAGGAGACATAAACGATGTCATTTCTCTCTCTCTCTCTCTCTCTCGCTCTTTTTTTTTTTTTGTTAAGGTTTTTTTAGCTTTGAAATGGGAAGTGAAGTGCTCATCAGCTGCAAAGTGCTACTTTAATATCACCCATGCAACAATTACCTCTGCAATAACCCTCATTATATTAAATTACATGCTATCCTTCTTCAGCTCAGTGTGAAGACTAGCTAGAGAATAAAACAAGCTAAAACCCAACCCACAGGAAAGTTGTCATGCAGGACTGTGCCTACATAATAAAGGTGAATATACTCCCTGCAGGGAAAATAAGTATCACTTGAGAACTGCCTGCCTTTGTTTGAAGTCTTAAATAAAACCTAAGTGAAGTCCATTCACCTATTCTGATATTCATTTCACTGTAAGGATGTGAAAATGCATACAATATGACTGCCGTAATTCAAGAGTATTTCAATACACAGTCATGAAGATTCAAATAGCAAAGCCATTTCTCCTTTCAGAGTTATCTTTATTTTCACCAATTCTCTTAGCAACCCAAATATTCTCATAATCTCTCTTTCAGTACAGAACAGAGGTTTATAGGTTCTATTACTTTCCCTGAATAACCCAAATATTCTCATAATCTCTCTTTCAGTACAGAACAGAGGTTTATAGGTTCTATTACTTTCTCTGAATAACCCATATTAGTTTGTTTCTTTCTATGCCATTCTCAAGATATGCCTGTCTGTACTTGCTAGCTTTTAACAAATACATTCACCTATTCAAATTCTCAGGTTTTAAAGTGAATTTTTTTCTGAAAAGTGGCTTATCCAAATGACATTAAAAATTTGTACCTTTTATGTCTCAGTGACTTCCAGATAAAACGAATGCCATTTGCAAAGTACGGGCCTAGGGGATTTTTTTGGTGGTGTCTTTTCTTAACTCTGACCCTGTTGACTGCCCAGGAGCTGAAAACTCAGGTACTTTTTTATTGAGTCATTAACACTCATAGTAACAATTATGAGCATAAGATATGCATTCAAGAGAACAGGGCACTGTAAGTAAAGGCAAAATATAATTACTCAGCAAAGGGTTAACTCGTTGATACTGAATAGAAAATAGTTCATAACTATGCAAAAAAAATCAGCATTCTGAAAAAAAAAAAAAAGAAACAAAAAGGGAACTAATAAGTTTCAAGGTTGTGGGCAAGGCGTGTTCCTCATTGATGGATAACTCTATAGCAACGCCATGAACAACCACAGCACCATGAGTGGAGAGACTGCATGACAGAAGTGGACTGATGGAGCTGAATGGAGAGACAGAGAGCTCTGTTCCAGGATCTGCAGCCCCAGACCACAGCTTGAATGACAAATGTCCTCTGTGTCCTTGGGCACAGTAGATCATTGGAGGGTTAGGCACCTCAGGGCTCTCCATCAGGCAGCTCAGATTGTCTATCCAGTTATAATTTTGGGAAGTCCTAGCTAAGTTGGACCAGCAGTAATAATCATGCACATGACCAGTATGTTTGCTGGAAAGAACATGTAATTGTGTATACCCTTTGACACATATTTATTCTGTAAAGCAGCTGCTAAAGTCTCAATGGAGAGAGGGTATTGCCAACTCTGTTCCAGACAGTTGGGATCTCTGAATGTTCTCACAGCTTTCTCTCTTCAGTCTTTTGAAATCTTGTTGGAAACTGGAGGAACATATTGAGAAATGCTTCTCAAGCATCACAAAGATAATGTCCATTGGGGCCTACACTCTGGATTTCATGTAAAAGTGAGGATATGGTACCATAATGATGGTTTAGCGTTCCAAAGCATTTGTAGGACATAATGTCTTTTAAATACCATGTCTGAAACTACATATTCAACTAGGCTCCCCAAATTATTCTGGAAATACTAATGAGCAAATCCTCTACTGGGGGTCTGGTGAGCTAAGAAGCAAAACCTGCTGTGTGAGTTTAACTCATCTGTTAACTGGAAGACATGAACCATAACGAAAGCCTTTCTGTTTATCTGCTGTTAAAATAAGAACAGTTGCACTGAAGTGAGAGCCTTAGGAAACACAGATAACATCTAGCAAACCACAGCACATTCATGAACATAAAGGTATCTTAAAGCATTACAAAGTGTATCTAAATTGTTTTAACTGGATTTTATTTTAGGCCATGTACCACTAACACCAATAATCTTTAACAAGAATATTTTTTAGTCTCCATGTTTGTCATCATTGATTGAATCAGAGATGACATTACTGCATTTTTTAAGGATACAGCACAAAACCCAAGAAGAGAATATAGGTTATATGTAGTTAATTTTATTTCTCTTGGGCAGAATCCCCAATTGCTACATTGCAAGACAGTAGAAATGTCATTTGGAATCACGTTGAGGAATCATACACAAAAGTGTACTGTGGAGAAATTGATTAGTACTTTCATATATCTGCAACATCCAAAAATAAGCTGATGAAAAGAAGAAGGAGAATAATCTCTATTTACCAAACAAACCTAGTAAGGACAAATCTGAAGTCTTATAAAAATAACTGGTTGAATACATTTCAAGGTCCATCTCACTAATACAGAAAAAAAGGTAAGACGTGAAAGGACCAGATTTGCTTTATTCTTTCATATGCTCATTGGAAAGACAAGCAGACATGGAAAAAAATGAGTGACTCTGCAAACAATACCACTCAAAAAACCTTTCCCAAGTAGCCACACACCTACTGCAGGATGGGACATTAACATATACTTAAAAAAAGGTCTCTGCCATCTAAAGGAGCACACATTATGCACTGAACCTATCTTTATGCCATCCACATACTCCTGCTGAAAATCCCCTTAACCCACATAAAAAATTTACCAGTGACTGGCATATACAAATGTACCTTGGGTGAAATCTTGAGGTAAATCGAGGATCCTACAATCACAGAATAATTTATACTGGAAAGGACCACAGAAAATCTCCAGTCCAATCTCCTATTCAAAGCCATATCAGTTGTGAGATCAGATCACGGCTTTATCCGGGTGAGTCTTGAAATCCTCCAAAGATGGAGAGTGCACTGCCTGTCTGAGCAACCACTGCTTGTCTGTCCTGGTGGAGAAAAAGCTTCTCCTTGTATCCCATCTGAACCCATCTTGTTTCAACTTATGCCTGTTGACTTAACCTACTTTTTCTGTGAACAGCTTGGTTCCAACTCCTGAGTTATTCCCATGGAAGCAGTGAAGGGCAGCTATCAGGTCCCTCTGAAGCCATATTTTCTGAAGGCTGAACCACCTCATGTCCCTCAGACTTTCCTCACGTAGACAGGTGCTTCTGCCACCAACCATCCTGAGAGGCCTTCACTGAACACATTCCAGTTTATCAATGTCTTCCCTGTGCACATGAGGCCAAAACTAGCCATAGTATATATAAGGACTCTCATGAGTGCTGAGGGAGTTAAACAATTCTCTCAGTCTACTGGATCTGCTCCTCTTAAAAGAGACCAGGACGCTGTCGACCTTCTTTGCTGCCAGGGCACAGCACTGGCTCAAGTTTGCTTTGCTTCTCACATTCCTATGTTCCCTTCCAACCCAGCTGCTCCCCACAGTCAGTTCCCAGCCTGTATTATTACTTTCCCAAGTGCTAGCCTTCACATGTGTCCCTGCCGAATTTCCTAAAGTTCCTGTTGGTCCATTTCTCCAGTCCACATAGGTCTCTCTGAATGGCAACCATGTGCTTTAGTGTACTGACTTGGTCTCCTAGTTTGATGTCTTCTGTAAACCTGATGAATCATAGAATCAGAATCACCAGGTTGGAAAAGACCCACTGGATCATTGAGTCCAACCATTCTTGTCAACCACTAAACCATGCTTCTCAGCGCCTGTTCACCTTAAACACCTCCAGGGAAGGTGACTCAACCACCTTTCTGGGCAGCCTGTTCCAGTGCCCAGTGACATGCACTTGTTCTCCCCTAGGTGACTGATGTTAAACAGGGTATATCCCAGTACACACCCAGTTCTACTCCCCTTGTCACAGGCCTACAGGTTGAGTATGACCCATTAAATACTAGGAGTCCATTCCAACCTCAAACTACCATAGAAAAACAAGAAACTGTCCCTCTAAAATAGTGGAAGGATCATTAACCTAAGTGAAGTCAATCTATGTCAATGCATTCACCATGGTCAACAAAAGTAAGGAGCTGGAAGACATTGTGCAGCAGGAAAACTATAGTATTGTAACCACCATGGAAACAAGGAGGGATGACTCACACAGCTGGAGTGCTGCAATAGATGGCTATAAACTTCTCTGAAGGGATAGGCGAGAAAGATGTGGTGGTGTAGCTCTGTATATTAAGGAGTGTTTGGTTGTCTAGTGCTTAATGGCAGTGATGACAGGGTTGAGTGTTTATAGGTAAGAATCAGGGGGAAGACCAACAAGGCAGATATCATGGTGGGGGTTACAGACCACCTAAACTTGGATGAGGAGTCAGATGAAATATTCTATAAGCAGCTGCGAGAAGTGTCATGATAGCTTACCCTTGTTTTCATGGGGGGACTTAAACCTAACAGATGCCTGCTGGAAATATAATAAAGTAGAAAGAAAGCAGTCTAGGAGGTTTCTGGAGTGTGTATGTAGCATAAATTCCTAACACAGCTAGTGAATGAGCTAAGTAGGGGAGGCACCTTGCTGCACCTGTTGTTTACAAACAGAGGACTTGTAGGTGATGTGATGGTTGGAAGCTGTCTTGGACACAATGATCATGAAATGAGAATTTTCAATTCTTGGAGAAGTGAGGAGGGGTGTCAGCAGAGCTGCCACCTTGGACTCCCTGAGGGTAAACTTTGACTTATTTAGGAGACTGGTTGACAAAATCCCTTGGGAGGCAGTTTTGAAGGGCAAAGGAGCCCAGAAAGTATGGACATTCTTCAAGAAGAAAATCTTATAGGTACGGGAGCAGGCCATTCCGATGTGCCAAAAGACAAGTTGGCAGGGAAGAAGATCAGCCCAGCTGAAGACAGAGCTTTGGTTGGAACTCAGGAAAACAAGAAGAGTTTATGACCTTTGGAAGAAGGGGAAGGCAACTCTAGAGGACTACAAATGCATTGTGACTTTATGCAGGGAGAAAATAAGAAGGGCCAAAGCCCAATTAGAACTTAATCAGTCTACTATTGTAAAAGACAATAAAAATGTTTATATGAATACATTAGCAGCAAATGAAGGGCTACAGAGAATCTCCATTCTTTATTGGATGTAGGGGGAAACAGTGACAGAGGATGAGGAAAAAGATGAAGTACTTATTGCCTTCTTCACCTCAGTCTTTAATAGTAAGACCAGTTGTTCTCCAGGTTCCCAGGCCCTTGAACAGGGATGAAGAGTAGATTGGAGTTCCCATAATCCAAGAGGAAATTATTAGCTACCTGCTATACCATTTAGTCTATGGGGCCAGATGGGATCTTCCCAAGGGTATTGAGAGAGCTTGTGGAAGGGCTCACCAAGCCACTTTCTATCATTTATCAGCTGTCCTGGCTAACTGAGGGGGGTCTGAGTTGACTGAAGTCTGGCAAATATGATGCACATCTACAAGAAGGGCTGGAAAGAGGATATGAAGAACTACAGGTCTGTCAGCCTGATCTCAGTGCCAGGGAGGCTTATGGCCCAGATCATCCTGACTGCCATCACACGACACTTACAGGATAACCAGGCAAACAGGCCCAGTCAGCATGCATTTAAGAAAGGCGGGTCCTGCTTGACAAACCTGATCTTCTTCTATGACAAGGTAACCCACTTAGTAGATGAGGGAAAGCCCATGGATGTTGTCTACCTAGACTTTAGTAAAGCCTTTGATACTGCTTCCCACAGCATTATCCAGGAAAAACTGGCTGCTCATGGCTTGTTTAGGTGTACTCTTCACTGGGTAAAAAAATGGCTGGATGACTCAGCCCAAAAAGTTGTGGTATGTGGAGTTGGTGGCTGGTCACAAGTAGTGTCCCCAGGGCTCAATGTTGGTGTTGGTTCTGGTGTAAATATCTTTATTAATTCTCTGGATGAGAGGATTGAGTACTCCCTCTGTAAGACTGCAGATGATGCCAACATGGACAGAACTGTAGATCTGCTTGAGGGAAGGAAGGCTCTGTAGAGGTATTTGGACAGGCTGGACTGATGGGCCGAGGTTAACTCTATGAGCTTCAATAAGGCCAAGTTGCTGGTCGGTCCTGCATTTGGGTCACAAAAACCCCACGCAATGCTACAGACTTGGGAAAGAATGGCTGAAAGCCGCCTGGCAGAAAAAGACCTGGAGGTATTGGTTGATAGCCAGATGAATATGAGCCAGAAGTGTGCCTAGATGGCCAGTAGCATCCTGGCTTGTATCAGAAATAGCATGGCCAGCAGCAAAGAGGTTGTCCCCCTATACTTGGCACTGGTGAGACCGCACCTAGAGCAGTGTTCAATTTTTCTCCACACACACACTACAAGAAAGACATTGAGGTTCTGGAGCACATGCAGAGAAGGGCAACAAAGCTGGTGAAGGATCTAGAGAAAAAAATCTTATGAGGGAACAGGGCTGTTTAGTCTGGAGAAAAGGAGTCTGAAGAGAGACCTTGAGACCTTACTGCTCTCTACCTGAAAGGAGGTTGTTGTGAGGTGGATGTTGGTCTCGTCTCACAAGTAACAAGTGATAGGACAAGTGATAGGACATCAAGTTGTCCCAGGGGTGGTTTAGATTGGATATTAAGAAAGAATTATTCACTGAAAGGGTTGTAAAGCATTGGAACAGGCTGCCTAGGGAAGTGGTTGAATCACCATCCCTGGAGGTGTTTAAAAGATGAGTAGATGTGGTGCTTAGCAATACAGTTCAGTGGTGGCACGGTAGTGCTAGATTAATGGTTGGACCCAATGATCTTAAAGGCCTCTTCCAAGCTAAACAATTCTATAATTCTGTTTTTCTATGAGATTGCATCATTTATGCAAAAAATGAGTGTTTTCACAACATCAATAACCCAAACTGCTTTGTGGGCTACAGTAAATTTCAAAATATCATAAAAAAGTATGTTCTTATCTTATTTGAAACTAAGTCTGTAAACACTGAAAAGAAACCTTCAAACCATCTGTGCAGAGAATATATGGTCTTCTTGAAAAGATTATTTGTCCTCATACTTCCCATGTGGTAATAATTTTTTATATTTAGTACCTATCACCATGTCAGCAACACTCAGTGAAAACAAAGGAACAGAAAGACAGATGCAAGCCACCCTTGAGCACAGGTGCTTACCATACATACCTTAACAGGCTGCTTATAACTGAAAAACACTAAGGAAAAAATTAGCTTTTTGCTTCATTCTACAATTTGCCAAACTCATAGACACAGGATTTTCTAGAGGCTAAGGTAAACTGAGTTCAAAACAGCATAGAAAAATTCAGAGGATAAAAAGTCTCCAGCAACTACCAAAGATGGGGATACAAATGCAGGCTTTGGACACATTGAGGACATACAAGGTCTGACATAAAAAAACCTGAGACTAACCTTATAGCTCAGGAACCAAGAGTGGGAGGGGCGAGACAAAGAGATGGTTACAGAACACGTTATAACTCGTCACAGTGAGACAAGGCTCAACTCAATTACTTCACTCACTACATGTGGATGTGTGTTCAAAAAGAGATGTTTTCTTACCTTCAGTCAGAAAATGTCCGTGTGCGCCAGCCCATGCTTTTTCTGTGAAGTAGTTTTGGCTAATAACAACATAAGAGTGCTTGAACACCCACCCTATTCACCAGACCTGGCTCACTCTTCCCAAAGATCATGTCAGTACTCAAAGGAACCCATTTTTTGTCTGTAGGAGATCTAAAAGCAAAACCAGCAGAGATTCTCAACAGCCTTTCAGAAAATGATCTGCGGAATTGCTTTGAACGTTGGCAGCATTGTATGCAGCTGTGGGTTAACTCAGAAGGGAACTGTTTTGAAGGTGATCATTGTTGTTTTTGGTTTTTTTTTTTTCCGGATGTTTTATACATCTCCATTGCTATCTTCCATCACACTCTTTCAGAGAAGCAACATTTCACTAGATAGGCTCTTTCCCCAATCCAGTCCACAGCTTTTATCATGCCTCTCTAACACAAAGAAATGCTTAAAAAGAGGGTCTTCCATAAAAAAACCCCAATTTTCTATCAACTGCTTCAGAGTTTCATATTAAGCTCTAGTAGAAAGATCCTAACATTTTGTCTCAGCTGTCATGGTACTCCAGGCTAGGGCTAGGCTATCATGAAATATTAATCACCATGGCACAAGAAACAAAACAATCCAGAGAACCACGTCTGGATCACCTGAACACCCAGAGTAACTGTAAAAACACTTGCAGAACTTCTATAATAGAAATTCTTATCTCTATTAACAGGTTACGTGAGCATCTTCTAACAGACAGTATCCATTTCTGAAGGAGCTGGCTGACCTGGAGAGAAAATCTGTCATTCACTTCAGCTCTTTCTCCAAAATTCTCCTTTGCTATGCTGCCTGCAAAACATCAGCAACATTCAGAGCACAGAGATGCTGAGTTCAGTGCATACCATCCTGCTGACAAATATCACTTTATAATGCACTGTGGACCATGGTGGTTCATTGGTTTGTTTGCTAAGTAATTGCAGTGGTATAAATAAAGGTTGGGATTTCTGAGAGGCCCAGCAGATTAAGATCTCTGTTGGCTGACCTAAAAGACAAATAATTTCTTTTCCCGTACGTCAGAAGATGGAATTGTTTCCTGCTAATTAGGTAAGAGGCAATTAAGTGTGTGATGTGCTAGCTGGGCATCTTGGAATATTTTGAGAAAGTGGAGAAGACAATGTTATATAGGTTATATAGGGTTATATAAGAGCATTTGGGTATGACATTACGAGATAAAAAGTTTGGATAAAGTATTTGTAAGTTCATTGTGACACTGATTATATTCCCAATTCAAAAGCAGGGTAAATACAATAAAAACAGAGTTCATATAATAAAAATAAAATCTGGTAGTTTGGTTTGTATTTTTTATAAAAGGTCGTGTATGTGGAGCTTTCTCCAAAATGATGACTCTACCTCTTTATAGCAACAGAACAAGATAACCGAAATCTAAGTATAAAAGTGATCTCAATCAGCTGGTGGATTTAGGCATTTTAAGAGTACCTGTTTGATTTTATGAAGAATGTTTCTGCTTATGTAAGGTAACAACTTTCCTTTAAGTATCAAATTATTTATTTAGTGCAATGACAATTTATGCCAAGTATGACTTGGAGCAGGAACCATCTGCAAAATGAAAATGACTCTTTGTATTTGCATAATGGTTCCTGGTTAGTCCCTAAGCTCATAATAAAATGCGCATAATAAAAATAACAACAAAACCACATCACTTAAAGCAATGTTTTACAGTCAAAAAATAAATCTCACAACAAATACCAATTTCCCAACAACATATTACTTCCTACCATCTTCCTAGCCCTACGCAGAAGGATAAGAGTAGTTCCTGTTTTCTGAACACAAGCTCCCAGGAATTATAATTTACCAATTTCTGACATGCCTTACAAATGGTGTTTTTATTTTTCACTTGCATAAACAACTTTTCTCATTGTGGGACTTTCTGTCAGTGGGTCAGATAATAGCAGGTAATCTGCTTGGAAAGTCACACCTGAGATTTCTAGAGAGTAGTGGTGTTCACCCTGACACATTGACATGCTTTTGGAAGTCTCAAACTTGGTTCGCAACAGTCTGTTATTCCTGATTCATGTGATTATGGACACGATGCATCTCTGTCTAACAATGTCACTGCTACAGGGATTTTAGTGGGATAATCACAAACAGTGGCAGAACTATGACCTAGCTACAGGAGTCTCAGTATACTTTCTGCTGTTATATTAAGACAATTATATGGGTTTCTTAATTGCTCCACACATCATTAATTCATAGGTTACTCATCCTCAAGGCCTTACACGTGTTCAGGATTACAAGAAAATACAACACGTTGTATTTGTTTTATCTTCCATCTTAGGATAAGAGAGTTCCCTAACCGCACAGCTATGTCTTTGTGAATTAGCCAAGTGTTTCCTCCATTTTATAAAAGAACGTATTGAGCTGCAGTACTTGTGTTCTTTGCCCATCCTTGCCTCGTATCTACTTTTCCAGGAAAGTCTGACTGAGTTCAACAAAAGTTATGAGGTTCACAGAAGAATTACTATGCACAATACGTGAGCTATAATGTGGGAGGGCAGGTTAAACAGTACCCTGTAACTCCTAACTTCCCCTGTCAATACCAGCCTTAAAATTGCATTGATGGGATTTTTTTCCTCTGCATTTCCTTCCTAGCCCTTAATTGCTTGTTTTCTGTCTCTTAAGGGAGTTATGCGGTTCATCAGCACCATTCCTGTATGGTTATACTATGCTGGTGATGAGAACTTTCTTGGGGCTGTTGCTATGAGTTCCCTCCTAAATTTTCCAGTCTTTGAGTTTTGACTGTAGGCAGATCATCTTGTCTTTCTAAATCATTATTCCAATGTCTGCACTCTTAAATGCTTCTTGCGTATCTAATCGTATAGCTTAGGCAGACGTTTTACAAGTGTGGCACTAGCTGTATTTCAAGGGCTGGAGTGACCCTGCAGAGGTACAGAATCACAGAATCACCAGGTTGTAAGAGACCCATCGGATCATCGAGTCCAACCATTCCTATCAAACACTAAACCATGTCCCTCAGGACTTCATCTACCCGTGCCTTAAACACCTCCAGGGAAGGTGAATCAACCACTTCCCTGGGCAGCCTATTCCAATGCCCAATGACCCTTTCCATGAAAAACCTCCTTCTAATCTCTAGCCTAAATCTCCCCTGGCGGAGCTTGAGGCCATTCCCTCTTGTCGGCTTCTGCATGTCCTCACAGTCAGGGACATGTGTGTCTTAGCAGAAGTAGCTATTAGCCACAGTCTTCCCAGGGGCATGCTACTTTTTACTCTGTCTCATGATGGATAAGTGCTACAGCAACAGAGAGCAGCAGGCTGGATGAGGGGCCACGTATGATCTAGACTTAGGTGCTGAACACTCCCAGTCTTGTCTAATCTGCAGCATTATCAGAAATCATTTTATTTCAGACTGTTGCTCTTTCACTAAGTTCAACTGTGTTTGAATACAGGACAAATTTATGTTTGGCTACAGTACATCTTTCAGAAAATCTTTCAGTCTTTACTTGTAGGTATCAAGATTTATTTGATTTGCCAACCTCCAAAGGTTAGCCACCTCTGCTTCTAATTTGAAACTTTCTGGCCCTAGCTTCCAGCCACTGATTCCTGTTATGCCTTCTGCTCCTGTTAAAGTGACCTTTAGTGACCCATTATTTTAGCACCAAGCATCTTCTCCCCATGAAAGTATGTACACATTAAAAATGACCCAATAGTCTAGTTTCATTTAAAAAAAAGAAGAACTCAAACTGTTAAGTTTAACTGTCTGCTTAAGTAATTGGAGGTCATGTAAAAAAAATAGTGTTTTCCCTCATTTCTTCATCCTCTTAATTAGAGTCGAATGTTAGAAATATCCTTAGAAATACAGAAATAGGCAAGACATCCCTGTTTGGCCTAGATACAGAGCATGACGCAACAATGGCCACAGAGTTGCAACACATTAAAACTTTTTTTTTAAAAAAAAGGAAAGAAAAAGCACTGCTTATGCAGACAGTGAGCCAAAGTTACTCCATGTAAATCTAGTATAGTATTGAACACTTACAAATTATTAACTAGCACAGAAATTAGAAAGTTAAACCACAACAAGAGAAAACAATCACAACAGCAAAACAGTACACAAAATGCAAGCTCCAAATTTCACTCTGATTTAGCTTACAGCAGAAAAAAATTTAGTCACAGTCAAAAAGCCTCAATACTGCAATGTATGTGGCCCTCTTGCTCCTATTTTCTAAAAACTTTTTATATTATTATCACCAACGTGCTTGATCCAAAGTTCAAGACTAATTTTTGGCACTGATTTTAAGTCCCTTTTTTTGCAAATATTATTTTTAAAAAAGCAGTTTGAAAATTTTCACTAATTATTTGTTAAATTAAAATACATTTTTGTATCTTAAAAGTAGCCAGCTTCAGACCTCAAATTGTATCCAAGTTTCCAGTTTGAACACCTGGTTACCAAGTTTGCTGGCTGAGAAAGTAGTGCAGCAGTGTATAAGTTGTTTTTCTCCTCATTTCTTTCATGGCAATCTGATAGCCCAATCTGATGGTGTTCTATGATGGGATGACTGTTTGGTGATGAGAGGAGAGCAGTGGATGCTGTTTATCTTGACT